>CM060841.1:8487500-8960000 GCA_030762175.1 Metallyticus violacea
TTTCCCTCCCTCTCCTTTCTCTGTGCTATCACGCACATTTAGCCTGATTTTTACTTTCTAGTCTATTGCTGCAACTTATAATCACAGAATTTAGGGTTGTCGATTGTGCAACGTATTCAGTTCACCAGACACACCTCTTCTCTTCTCTTAAGAAGCAGTAAGGGACGTCATTATAATGTGAAATTATTGCCGGGGTATTCTGTTTTGTCTACCCAGTGACCCAGGTATTATATAAGTGTAGATGTTTCATTTATCTGTAACTTAAAGTGTATTTTATAGTAATGTTTGTTAAAAATTGTTCATTGGTAAGGTAATTTTTTTAAGTTCTAATGCTTTAGCAATGTTGTAAACTGTTGTTTCCAAGGGTTTATTGACTTTTTGTGTTTGTAATTTACTTGCCCCAGAGTTAATATATTTTTAACAGTTAAATGACCCCCCCCAAAATACAATAGAGCAATATTTGGGAATGTTAAGAAACAAATCAACGACAAAGGCAAGACATTATAAATATGAAAAATATTTTATTATGAATAAGGTTGGGTGTGGCTTACTGAATGGTGTGATTCGTGAGAATTAAATACCAGAATATAATAATTTCATCAATACATAAAATACTAAAGTTAGGCTGTATTGATGATGCAGGCAACTTAAATGCAGTTTTTCTATTAGTTTGTAGGCAGTAGAATAATTTTAATTGCGCAATTATGTATACTGTAACCCGATATTATTTTTAGTTTGCAATATAGTCCCCCTTATAGTTATTACATTTATTCCAGTAAAGCTCCAGTGTATCATCTCGTCACTAAGGTCCTTTTTTGGAAGCTCCGTATAATATTCCTCTACAGCTGCTATGGCTTCTTGAATTGGCGTTAAACGTTGACCAAGGAGAAAAAGTTTGAGCTTTGGGAACAGGTGGAAGTCGAGATGGAGTAAAATTTGAGGGATAGGGTGCATGTTCTAGCATTTCGTACAAAAAATATCTCACAGTTTTTTCATTGCAAAAATATTTTGCCTTTAATTTTTTTCTTCTGCCAAACCGGGTTTTTTTCCCATTAATTTTTTAATCTAGCAATTTAAAATATTAAAACAATACTGCCCAGCTATGCTAATATTTCTGAAGATAATCGAATAGTAGCATTCCTTTAAGACATGACGTAACAACGCTCCTTCTTGGGTCGGTCCTGGTGGTGTAATGGTCTTGTCTCCTAACCCAAGATCGCGGATTCAAACCCGGCCAGGACCGATGGATTTTTTCAAGCGTTAAAATCGTAAATATGGTTTCCTCAAAAAGGGAAGTAAAGCCTTAGGTCACGTGTTGTACATTTACGGCACGAAAAAGAACCTCAAGCTTGAAAGAAGAAGCCTCTGAGCAAAATTTGTTGGCCGTTTCAGCCCTGAGTTGAATGGGACGCTGATGACCTGAGCGTCCGTAAATAAATCAAATCAACAACAGCTTCTTCTTGGGCGCTGAACGACCGGGCCCTTTTTGACTCTGGTTAGTGGTGATGTATCAAAGACTTATCCATATTTATAAGTCAACTTATGGAAGAATATTATGCTGTCAAAGCTCTCAACACTGTTGTGATATTTCTATTTTGATCTGCTGCTAATCCCCATACCCATCTTGCGGAAAACTTTTTTATACGAGTATGCAATTCTTCGTGTAAAATATTTCTCCGCGTTCATTTGATGGTCAGGCACTTTTAACCCACCGATCATCTAATACCATATCATGTATTAGTTAAATGCTATTATTGCACTTTTTAGGCGTTCTTTATACGGTTTATTTTCAAGGATAATAAGGTCATGTTTAAATTAGTAGCCCGTTTTTAATAGTTGAAAATAAAGAAGAGTTTCCATAAACATTTATGAATTTTGTAAGAAATTCCCTTAGTGTTAAACTATATTTTACACAAACTACATCATACTTAATTTTATCCATTTTTAAGAATATCTCAACACGTCCACTTTATTATTGTATTTATTCAATTGGGCTTGACCCGGTGGTAATGGAGAAATAATGAAATTGCATATTTACAGCTTGTACTTACAATTTCAATTTACTTTAGAAAGCTGCATTAAGTACACTACTTGTTTTCACTGTGCTTAAGACATCTGTACCAATGTGAAAATCTTGTCAGTTGTATGACCACTATGGGCGAAGCTGAAACATTTGCAGTCCTCCCTCGCTTCCCCATCATACGACATATGTAATAGTTTCCTGATTAGCACTGGATCTTTATCGTTTGTAGGCCACAAAGAAACAGACTCCAAAATTTTTATTTTTATTGCTGCTAATTTGATTACAATTTTCCATGACTTTCTTTCGTTGTGAAGATATAGATCAAGTTAAGCTTAAGTGGTTACGTCTTAATTTACATAAAAGATAAATAAAGATAAAGATAGCCTATTGTGTTCCTTAAGGGTAAAGGCCTCCTAACAAGTAGGGAAAGCTGACTTTTCCTAACGTGGTGAGCTATTCCTCGCTAGTTGTTCGTATGCTGTTTAAGACACTCTTTGGTTACTCCATTTCTCACTGCACTAGTTGCTTCTCGAGAGATTTCCATTTTTCTCTTCCTCTTGCTACTCTTGATCTGCATGTTCCTTGAAGAGGTCTGTCCATCTTCTTCTAGGTCTGCCTTGTGTTCTTTTTCCTATCCGGGAGTCCCACATGGAGATCTGTAGGTCCACCTATTATCCTGCATTCTTGCGACTTGACCGCCCCATTGCCATTTGCTTCTAATAGCTATTTGTGCGATGTCTGCTGTCTGAGATAACTGCTTTATTAATACTGTGTGTATTTTGTCCTTCAAAGTGATTCCCAGGTTCTTACGTCAACATTTTCTTTGGCATATTTGAATTTTGTTCTTTTGTTTTTCTGTTACCGACCATATATGGTAATAAAAGGTATACACAGGTTTCGAGCATCTGAAACCTGATTTTCTTAGTTAGTGTTTTTGTCTAACAATATAAACTTAAGAGCCCAAAATGCTCTCCAGGTTAATGAGATCCTTCTTTGTACTTCTTTTTCAATTTTATCAAGGAAGGAAATCTGTTGTCCTGGGTGTGTATATTGGCTCACATAAGTGAGGACTGTTCCATCTATTTTTATTGGGGTTTCAGGTCCGTTTAAAATTAACTGTGTCTTCAGTTGTTTTAGTGGCAGCCCTGCATTTTTGCTATACTCACATAATTGTTCCAGCATAGTTTGTAGTGCTTTCGGTGTTTCGGCGAATAAGACCACCTCGTCGGCAAATCTTAATATTTATTAGTCGATTTACATAGTTAATTAAAATGGCCGTCAGTTTGGTCCATTTCTTATGAAATTAGAAATAATTTCTAAAGGTCCATTCTAATACTAGAAATGCAATTGTATTTAAGCATTAGTGTTTTATTTAGTGAATGTACGTAACATGCTATGTGCAGAATAGAAATGTCAACCAACGTATGGTAGTACGTCTGATTATCAACTGACAGGTCCGAGTTTGATCCCCGATCGGTACACATTGTCTGAATGAGGTTTCTATTCTTTAGATTATACTCTTACCCTAAAAATATGAATATCAGGTAACAAACACTAAAACATTTATGCCACCATTTCATCCTTTCCATTCATCGTCTAGAAAGATGGAATGTTTAGTGCTCACAAAGCAAAGTAACAAAATTTCAAAATTAATATATTGTTTTTCAAATCATATATGATACCAATTTTCACAAAAATCATTTTTTTTACATCACTGGTACACCGCCACGGGTGACCAAGGTCGTTAAGACGCGGACTTGCGAGCGGGAGATCTGGTTCGAATCTCACCAGAACCGTCCTACCTGACTGAGGTTTTTTCCAGGTTTTCCTCAGTCCTCATAAATGGCAAATGCCCCGGAGGTACCCTAAACTTAGCCCTGGAATGTTTCCTTCCTTAAAAATTCTTTCCCAATATATCATTTCATGTATCATTAGTGCCCACTCTGTAGTAAAAACGGGCGTTAAACCCCATTTATTTACATTCATACGCCACATACAAGCTTCACAATCTGAAACTCTAACATGACGGATTTAATGTAGCGTAGTAAAAAACAACCCCCTTGTTCCTGTTGTCAAAATACTTAGTTCGATACTCCCTTTCTACTCTACAATTTTCTGCGCAGATGTACATACTTAGATTATCTTGCATGTGACCTGCTTTTTCTTCCCACATTTTTTCATAATTATTGACCAGAATTTCAGAATTGCGACACCGTTACTTCCGTTATATTGGGATAACAGATAGTACACAGCTGCATGAAGCAAATAGATTACAAACTCGTTAAAACTGGAGCAGTATGCCAATGGAAGTGCTGCTGTATCGCATTAAAACACGAACACACAAAAGGACAACTAACAAGTGCTATCTCTGAAGGCAGTTCCCTTAAATTTGCGAGGTTCTAGACAAGGCAGCTGAAGCACTCGAAAGCAGACAGAAACGAAGTGCATCTGGAGCCGCCGCTCGTGTGTCATAAATTGAAATCCGTTTGGGGAAATAAAAGAGGACAATAATATGAAGTCTGTGGGCTTACTGCCAGAGTTCTGTAGAATATACTTATTCCTTTTGTTTCGGAGAAGTAGCATTCTATATGTTTTATTCTCTAATATTTTCAATCTTATGGACTATGCGGAGTAAAGCGGAAGAAAGATAAAACGGGTTTAGCTAGTATAGTCATCATCCGAACGAAATGGAGACGGAAATGCCCTGGAAGTTTTCACTTTCATTAAATGATTTAGGGTAGACGTTTCGAGAGCAAGTAATGTGAGAAAGTGCAACAAGGGGAAACTAAATCGCGACTAAAGAGCGTACATGTGCAATGGGACATCCAGATTTGATCTCGTACAATTACTTAACTAAGCTGAATGTTTAATCCTGGAATTTGTTTCCACAAGAGTGGAACTATATGAGCTTTTGTGATCTAAAGTTTGTATTTAAATACTTTAATAATAATGCTGTAAATACGCAATGCATTATTGTTGTGGCAAGCTTTTATCTTATTGTACACTAAATCGATATGCTGCCACATTTTATAATTTTAAATTTGAAACATTTTTGTACATTTTATGCGAATCATTTTGTTAGTTAAAATTATTGTGAAATCTTGTAAATTTTTACTATTCTTCTCCCGTATCTTTGAGGCACATGGGAGTTTCCTACAACACTTTCCTGAAGTAAGGGGCTTGTCGACATCAACGGGAGAATGTCGTTTTCAGATAATTGAGACACGGTGCACTGCACACGTGTTTCCATATTGTTGTACATACGCTGAACGATCATAAAAAAGAAACCCTCCCGGGATGGGAGACTGCGGGTTTGATTTTCGAGCAGTACATGTTTATTGCATGAATTTTAGACAACAGCAAGTCAGCAGCTAAGAAAAAAAGAAAGAAACGATAAAAGTGTCTCCAGCCGAACAATGAGTTGCTTTTTGTTTTATTTTTATGATCATGGCATTGCGAACTTGCCTGACAGAGGACGGATAATAATTGAGCCGAGTGAACTCAGGGGTTTCGTTATGTAAATTATTCATAAGAGATAGTGGATACTTTCAGAAAAATTTCAGTCAGAGAAACTAAGCTAATCGTAAATCGAAACCCAAATCCGACAAGCAGCAATCTGGAACGGGGCTGCTAGACCACGACAGTGCCCTTCATTTTGTGCTAGACACCGTAGTATTGGAGCGACCACTGACCTAGTTCCATGATGCTCAATGTTTACATGTTAAACAGCACAATTCCAGTATTTGTACGTTAAAAACACATCATAAAATCTCCCACAAAAGCGCGCGTTTTGAAAATAGCAGAGACAGAAATTAGTATCTAAACATTTAGAGTTATTAAATGTTTAATGTTGCATTTTATATTTTAAAATCTTATCATTCTTACACCTATATCATGGAGACTAGGCTAACAAAACCATTTAGAGTTGTTTTTTTTTTTTAAGCTTTTTATTAAAATATCCGAATTCTCCAAAGTTTTGTTTCTTAAACTCATCTTTAGATTATTGACGAAGTTTAAAATATTATAACTTAATTATCTCAATAGCAAGTAAAAGCTGAAACTATATCAATACAGCTATTTTGCTAGTACCAGGGAGGTCAATAAGTTTCCGGCCTCGCCGATAAGGATTATCGCCTTCACAAAAGGCTTATCTGGTGTCATATCTTATCTGTTAAGTAAATAATTGCAGCTGTAACTTCCGCCCCGCTGTGTTCAGTTGTTCAGATATAGTTGCATAAAGAAGGTTATGTGTAGAAGATTGTGACATGTTCAAAATGGAGTATCGACCTGATATTAAGTTCTTCACAAAAGAAGGACCTACTCCGAATGAACCTTGGACCTTGTATATGGGGAAGCATCCCCCTCATATTCTACCGTAAAAGAATGGGCCAAACATTTTCGAACGAGTCGAGAAAGCATTGAAGACGAAGAACATACAGGTCGACCCTTGGAGGTGTTCACTCCTGGAAACATCGCTCTTGTGGAAGGAGAAATTATGGAAGACCGGCGGCTCAAAGGTACAGAAATAGCACCAAGGTTAGGCCTTTCTAAAACAACAGTACTTCGAATTATTCATCGTTAGTGCAAGTTGGGTGCCTAGACTTCTTTCCTCAGGCTAAAAGCAGCAACGTGTCATCTGTTGTCAGGCATTTTTGGACCTCTGCCTTGGCAACGAGAGAGATATTCTCCGAACCATTATTACAATAGATGAAACTATAGTCCTCTACTCCAAAAGAGATCGAATGAATGCAGTGGTGTAACCTGGCGAAGCACCGCCTCTAAAGACCAAGGTCATTCAGTCAACCAAGAAGATCATGGCCACAATCTTTTGGGACTGTGAAGGAATCCTCTTCATTCACTTCAAGGAGAGGAACACCACAGTAAATGGGGAGTACTATGCTGGTCTACTGCACAGACTACGTGCTTCCATCAAAGTGAAAAGGCGAGGAAAGCTGAGTGGTAGTGTGCGCCTTCTTCACGACAACGCTCCTGTGCACACAGCTCTTGTTGCAAAGGAAACTGTGAAGAAATGTGACTTCCAGGAGATCGACTATCCACCCTAAAGCCCAGATCTAACTCCCAGTGACTATTTCCTCTTCTCAGAACGCAAGAAGGACCTTCGAGGAAGGAAATTTAAGTGTGACGAAGAATTGTTGGATGCTATTTATGCCATTTTGCAGACAAGACTTCTGACTATTTTTAGGGGGCGGGGTTGAAATGTTAATTCAAATATGTGAGAAGTGTATTGCAATAAAGGGTAACTATATTGAAAATTGAAATATAGTTTTTGTGTTTATCGTACCTAGAAAATGGTTAGGCCGGAACTTACGGACCTACCCTTGTATCTCTATAGAGCTACACATTCAGCTTTTTGTCTATACAGGCCAAGAGAGTTGCCTTCCATGGAAGATTTTTATGTCCGCTTCATCAGTTAGAAATGAGACAAGAAGTATAGAGCGTGGAAAGAGATAGAAAGAGAGAGAGAGAGATAATACATAGAAAAGAGGTTGCAAGGCATTCAAAATCTATATTAACAGTGAAATTGTATATAGTATTAAAGTGTGTGTTTAAAAGTTTAATGCATATTTTGTTTGACGTATATAATGAACAAACGCATGTAATAATGTATTTCTGTAGTGGAGCATGGTACATGATTAAAAATATTTTGTCATGGTACGGTCTCATAGGTAGATTGTTCAAAGATGAAAATAAATACGAGCACCTAAAGCAGACAGTTGGTTCAACAGACGAAAAGACATGTAAAACATTCTTCCGGTCCTGTAAGAATAGGACACTTGCTGGTTGGACGCATTTCTTGCACAGCGGGTGCATTGCGATGACCGGACTTTCCAAAAACAGCGAATATCACGCACTGGTGCTTTAAAATGATTGGATATAATAAGTCTCCTGCCATTGGTGAATAGGCATCTCTCCGTATTTGAAGTATGAAAAAAGCTACCCCTGGCTGAGCCGGCAATGCTGCGGGCAGGTGCACGGCAGAGTACTGCGCTGCCCAGGAACTGACATGCAGATGTCAGGGACATGACCTGTCGTACCGCAGTCTCACGGATCATTTCACAGCACAGGTTCGATGCCCGCGGCACTCGCACCACAAATCAGCTGCAACTTCCGCGACATCCTCGCACACTGGACCAGCACCGGAATAAACCCAAGCGCCGAAACCAGGAACCAGCCTCCTCGGAAACGAAAGCTCTGGCAGTGGCACTCACCGCCTCCATTGACGTGTTGAACACCGCAGTGTAGAGCCTCGCCACTACCGCTGGGCGGCCCAGGAAATACAGCAGACAGAGCACGAGCTGGAGGTAACCCTTCAGCCTTACCAACCTCCATTCCCGACAAGATGACCTGCAACTTTCGCTTTCGAACGTTGAGGAAATCATAAGCTACGACGCTGAATCCCGACTTTGTAGCATTAATCAGTTACAAGCTCTTATTTCTTCTACACCTCGGTGGTTGGGTGGCCTGCACCCAACCTAACATTTCCGAAGACTACATCACTAACCAGGGACGTACCTGACGGGTAAAGTCAACGTTACTGTCGTCAAAAGTAACATCAACCTGGGAAAGAACCCAGGTCACGTGGACTGACACTTGGAACCTGGCACAGCGGCGCTCACTTTTGCTCTTGTTGTTCTTGCGTTCACCCACGACAATGTCAAGGCCGCCTCTAGGACGTGTAGCGACAATGACCCTGCCATCCATCCGCGGGAATCTGCAGTGAGCTTTCGTAAAACAGACATCCTCTAAACGTTAACACTGGATTTGTTATAAATGTAAACCGCATAGAAAATGAATGAACTGTACGCTTGATTGCTTCTGTATCTTCAACAGAATGTTTTAGTGACTCTGGGCTATTTCCGCTTGCAAGTCATCTTTGGAGCTTGGCAATTAAAAAAAAGAACTTCATAAGCAAATCTAACTTCAAGGAAATTGATAAAAAAATGGTTTCTGGAACTGAGGAAGGATTCTTTATGTAAAATAGAAGATTTTATTATATACAGAGCGGAAGTATTCTCCTTGTTATTTTGAGTGTTTGAGCGGTTTTTGAAAAAAGATGTTACTAACTCAAATATTTTGAAACTCATCGTTTACGTAGTTCATTGCAATAGAAGGTGTTTCTTATTGAAGATGGTAAAGCAAAGCAACCGCCACGGGTAGCCGAGGTCGTTAAGGCGCGGACTCGTGAGCCAGAATTCTGGGGTTCGAGTCCCGCCAAGAATGTCCTCCCTAACTGTTTTTTTTTCTTCCAGTTTTTCCTCAGACTTCATAAATGGCAAATGTCGGGGAGGTACCCTAAACATAGGTCTGGAACGTTTCCTTGCTTAAAAATTCCTTTCCCAGTTTATCATTTCATTTCATGCATCGCCATTGTTCACCGCGTAAGGTTTTTTTTTTTAATTGATTTATTTATGGACGCTCTTTAACATTGCAGGTCATCAGCGTCCCATTCAACTCAGGGCGTGAAACGGCCGACAAATTTTGCTCAGAGGCCTCTCTTTCAGGCTTGAGGTTCTTTATCGTGCCGTAAATGTGCGACACGGGACCCACGGCTTTGCTTCCCTTCCGAAGGAAGCCATACTTAGGATTTTTACGCCCCGAAAAAATCCATCGGTCCTAGCCGGGTTCGAACCGCGTAAGGTGCCTCAGTAGTAAAACCGGGTTTAAATACAATTCAAAAATCTCATTTTCTACATGCTAATACTTATTTTCTGCCAAAATATGCCTCCATGTATCGCTTTCATCCCCACAATGGGCAAATTCTTTCCCCAAAAGCATTAATTGTTTTATTCTTTTCCAAGCCCCTAATCCGAATAATGCGAGACCACGTCTTTCTTGGCAGAATGCAGGGAAATGGAGATTTTAAGAAGCGAGCATTTGTCACCGCAATTTTTGAGTTCCAATAGAAGTTTGAACATTTGCCGGGAAGTGTTAGTGCATGCGAGATATATACTTTGGGAATATTTCTAGCGAAGACCCGACAAAAAAGGTTAATAGCTATAATGAAGGGAGAGTTGGATAGGAGGTGTGAGTAAATTGGAGGACTACTCAAAAGTAAGGGTTCTATTCATGTTTATGTATTTGCATATAAGAATATTAATAGAAAACGTAAATATGGAAGTATTTGTATATTTTTAGTATACATGTATGTTTGTAGCTATGTATGTATGTGTATGATCCTTTTGATTGTTATAAGGACGATATTAGCAAGTGCGGCCGTAAGGCCCATGCGACGGTTGTATTTATTTGAATGCATTCTAAAACAGGTACAATAAAACACCCATTACTACTACCCTACTGAATTTGGAGTATTAATTTTACATTTTTCTGACTAAAATTCCTGCAGAGTATGTTATTTTTTGAGTGAGTTATACCATCACAACATAGCACTAAAGGCAAGGTGTGTGTGTCCGCGCGTGCGCTTTTAATAGAGATCTTCAGATGTTTTGCTACGTATGTATAAAACAGATGACTTCAGCTGTTTATCTTTGAATGAGAAACAAACGACGTCAGTGTAAACAACATGGCTTGTGCTAAGAAGTTTGAAATGTTACTCATTTATGGTGAAACGCGTTTTAATGGGACTGCAGCGGTACGTAAATGTCCAGCAAGGTTGCCAACCAGAGGAGCGCGGTATCTTAGGGGTTGAGTTTCTGCGTAAGTAACTGTGAATATTACTGTTCTGATCTCAACTTATTATATGTACATTTCCTTATATTATAAGCTCCTTAGTGAATAACCTCGTAATGTGAATATTGTTCATTGTTATGGCAGATGTAGAAGCTAAGGTATTAATAAATGAATTCTTGCTTTCCCATCTAATCCTGTTAAACAGCCCCTATAAATTAAACACAATGGAAATCTGTAACTTAAACGACTGTGCAAAATGGTACAGTGAATCTTAGGAGCAATAGTGAAATGTTTTGCAAATTAAGAGAAAAGGCATAGGTTTCTTTCCGCCCAGTATAATTCTACTACAACATCTAATATGCCAATATTCCCGTCACAAGAAAGACTTGGATCCACCATTTGCTAAAACATTACTCATTTGAGCCTAAAGTCACTTCTCAATTAAGATATATATCTTTGCAGGGTATATCTTCATCACTATTCATCACTGCAGGGTGGACGAGGTCATTAAGGCACGGACTCGTGAGCGCAGGTCTGGGTTCGATTCCCACCAGGACCGACCTCCCTGATTGAGATTCTTTTTCCAGATTTTCTTCAGTCCTCATAAATGGCAAATGCCGGGGAAGTACCCTAAACTTATGCTGGAACCCTTCCTTCCTTAAAAAAATTCCTTTCCCAGTTTACCATTTGATCTCATATATCATCAATGTCACCGCCACCGGTAGCCGAGGTCAATAAGGCGCGGACTCGTGAGCGCAGGTCTGGGTTCGATTCCCGCCAGGACCGTCCTCTCCGACTGAAGTTTTTTCCAGGTTTTCCTCGGTCCTCATAAATGGCAAATGCCGGGGAGGTACCCTGAACTAGGCCTGGAACGTTTCCTTCCTTTAAAAAATCCTTTCCCAATATATCATTTCATCCCATATATCATCAGTGTCAACCGTGTCAATCAGTGGTGCCTCAGGAGTGAAAACGGGCGTTTAACATTAAAAAAAAAAAAATTATTTATAACCTTATTTTGACTAGGAAATTACCGGTGTAAGCCTACGAAATTCAGATGAATAATTTTTTTATAAATATTTCAAATAATATTTACATAGTTAGGTGTGAATAAATAAAAATATTCATGATGCCAATTGTAAAAAACCAAAATGTTATTACCTTTGAAATGGTAATCACTGAAAATCAAAATAAAATGTTCTGAGAATAATATACACAGGCCCACATTTTTCTAGAATTCTCTTCTTAAGGACTTATCCCGCTGGTGGTGGTAAGAAATCCTACACACGTTTTTTTTTTTAATGATTTATTTATGGACGCTCTTTAACAGCTCAGGTCATCAGCGTCCCATTCAACTCAGGGCGTGAAACGGCCGACAAATTTTGCTCAGAGGCCTCTCTTTCAGGTTTGAGGTTCTTTTTCGTGCTGTAAATGTACGACACGGGACCCACGGTTTTACTTCCCTTCCGAAGGAAGCCATACTTAGGATTTTTACACCCCGAAAAAATCCATCGGTCCTGGCCGGGTTCGAACCCGCGATCTTGGGTTTAGGAGGCAAGTATGGTAACCACTACACCACCAGGACCAACCTACACACGTGAATTATATAGTTATACAAAACATTTAAATATGATCTATATATGAGTTTATGCAAAAATGTTGAGTGATTAAGATTTAAACATTTTTTGCTAAAAACCATATCAAAAATATATAACATTAACGTCTTTTCCTGAAATTTTTGCATTCCAGGTCTATGTTATGTTTTTTTTATGATAAACAAGGGCACTGCTTTTATGAAAACATCAACAGCTGATGCGTGACATTAGATAAACGTAAAAACTGGCACAAGATTCGTTTTCAAAATAACTACATTCAATGCTATACGTTGTCAGCCATGAACGTATAACCATAGATTGTTCATAAATTTCTGTGGAGAGGATAAGCGTGTGTGGCTCTGTAGCGAAGGAAAATGCTTTGTGCTGCATTGCATCTCATTTATACTTCAAAGGCAGTGCCGCAGGAACAGCCGTAAGATAAACTATTTTGTCGTACGTTGCGGAGCAGAAAGTATTCTCGGCCACCTGTCAGTGCGCATATGAAGGTAGCCTTCATTTGTCCCATTTCAAGTGCAGAACCGCGACACTAATTTCGATAATTAAAATGCCAATGGTTCATACCTTTCAATGTGCAGCTTTTAATGTGAATTTATGCATTGCTGAGAATTTATTTGTTAGTTTTTCTGTTTTACATATAAAATAAGCTTTGTACGGACTATCTTATAAAATGAGTAAGTTCTTAGTAACAAAGTTACATTAAAAGATAAGTAACTTAGAAGTAAATAATTAATTTACGTAAATATTGATTCTAAAAGGATAATATTCTTCCTGCAGTTTATTATTTCATTCACTTTTAACAGCGCATATTGATGAAAAGAAATGAAGTAAGGAATACAAAATAAAGGGCGGTGTATGATAGATGCTAAAATGTTAAAAGTGTATGTGTGTAACGAATTAATATTAATAGAGGATTCTAACAGGGCTTTATATCACCTCCATTATGTTATAATTTATACATCAGCAGCACTATAAAAGACATGAAATATATATGCCACTTTGATATTCAAATGACCCTCAAAAGATGACATACACACATATATAGGCCATTGTAAAAACATAAGTTAACTCAAATAATATGACAAAAATAATATGAAAATTACACATAACAAAACTAAAGATACCAGTAGGGTTAAAAGTCGGCCCTGGTGGTGTAGTGGTAACCATACTTGCCTCCTAAACCCAAGCTCGCCGGTTCAAACCCCGGCCAGGATCGATGGATTTTATGGGGCGTAAAAATCCTAAGTATGGCTTCCTTCGGAAGGGGAGTAAAGCCGTGGGTCCCGTGTCGTACATTTACGGCACGATAAAGAATCTCAAGCCTGAAAGAAGAGGCCTCTGAGCAAAATTTGTCGGCCGTTTCACGTCCTGAATTGAATGGGACGCTGATGACTGGAGCTGTTAAAGAGTGTACATAAATAAATTAAATCAACAAAAAGTAGGGTTAAAATGGTATTGGATCGTTACATGTTGAAATAATTGTCCAATGTTGGTTGTTTGATAACTTTATTTTTCATATTAAGATAAAGTAACAAAAATATAACACAGCAAAAGATAAAAAAAAGTTTCTCATTAGGCAATCCTTTCTTAAAATAATGAGATATATAAATGACTTCTACGAAATTATCAAAAAATTAATATTTATAATAAATGTAAAAATACTGTATTTTTCTTTATTATGTATCAATAAACTTAAAATAATTTTTTTCCAATTTTTAGTACTATCACTGTGGTTAGATTTTGTAATATTACCTAATGTCCTTTATTGGGGGTCGATAGGTTTTTCCTTTTTTCATGTCTGTCTCTTACGTGTACTTCGGCTGGTTTTCATATAAAAACTTTCCTGTCTGAATAAATATAATACATTTAATTAAAATGCAGTTTATATATTAAGGGGAAAATTAAAAACAGCTTAAGTTTCACCCCTTCACCCTCATTCACCCTCCTTTATAATTAATTAATGAAATGAAATTAGTTATGGCATTACTGTGGGGTATTATGGGAACAAAATCAGAATTCTTGCAATCTACAAGTATCACAAAATAGAAACAAGATTTTTAATATTATCATTAAAGCACAAAACTAACGGTATGTTATTAATTAAATGAAATATAACCACGTGGTTATTTTTGAAACATTTTTAAATATAGTCATGATTATGAACTAAGCCCTTGATGTCTTTTTTACTTTCACTAAAATAGAGAAAAGTAACGGAAAGTTTCGAATGAATGAATGTGTTTAACGCCCGTTTTTGCTACAGAGGCACCACAGGCGATGGACACTGTTGATACATGAGATGATATATTGAGAAAGGATTTATTTTTAAGGAAGGAATCGTTCCAGGCATAAGTTTTGGGTACCTCCACGGCAATTGCCATTTATGAGGACAGAGGAAAACCTGGAAATAACCTCAGTCAGGAAGGACGGTCCTGATGGGAATCGAACCGTAGACCTTCCGCTCACGAGTCCGCGCCTTAACGACCTCGGCCACCTGTGGCGGTCTAAAGTTTCGAGCTACATAGTGCATTTAAGAAGAAGATGTGGATATGTTTCAATAAAACAAAAACATGTTAATTTTAAAAATAATTACAATGTACTAAAGCGATTTTTAAATTTTGGGTCTCACATAAGTCCCACTCCCAATTGTCCGCTATCCCTGATTTTCAGGAACTGTTTTTTATTACTATTTAAATGGTTTATTCCGCATTTCATTGCGAAAAAGCAAATGGGGGTGCCTCTAGAGTAATTTTTAATTTTTTGGTTTCAGGTAAACGCCTACTCCTAATAATCTGATTTGAGAGATTTTCAGAAAAGACTTTTCTTGTTTTATTTAAATGATATATGTTGAGATTTGTTGTTAAAATATTGATACTGCTAGAGCGATTTTTGAATTTTGGGTTTCAGGTAAACTTCTTTTCCTAATGATCCGATTTTCCTAATTGAAACTATTTTTTATTATTTCATTTAAGTGGTATATACGGAGTTTCGTTGCGAAAAAGAAAATATTAATGTCATTGGAGCGATTTTTAAATTTTGGGTTTCAGGTAATAATCCGATTTCACTGATTTTCAGAAGCTATTTTTCTTATTTTATTTCGATGGCATGTACCGAGTTTTCTTAAAAGAATTAAAATTGTGGTCGCTAGAGCTATTTTTAAATTTCGCTTTAACCCTAACTCGGTTTTCAGTTATACCCCCAGTTCTAATTACCCGATTGCCCTGATTTTCGGAAAGTATTTTTTATCTATTTACTTTAAAGAAATATAGCGAGTTTCGTTAATTTTTTATTTGTTATGTTTATGGACGCTCTATAACAGCTCAGGTCATCAGCGTCTCATTCAATTCAGAGCGTGAAACAGCCAACAAATTTTGCTCAGAGGTCTCTTCTTTCAGGCTTGAGGTTCTTTTTCGTGGCGTAAATGTAAGACACGGGACCCACGGCTTTACTTCCCTTCCGAAGGAAGCCATACTTAGGATTTTTACGCCCGAAAAAATCCATCGATCCTGACCGTGTTTGAACCAGCGACCTTGGGTTTAGGAGGCAAGTATTGTTACCACTACACCACCAGGACCGACATAGTGTATTTAAGAATTACTGTCATAGCTAGAAACTTATTAACTATTTTAATTTTTAGCCATTGTTTGCCATCTAGAAAACAGGGAAATGCCAGGGAATTGTAATATTTGATTTCGGTGGACACCTTGTATTAACATCAATAATTATGTTCAGAACAACAAGTAGAATGTCGAAACTTGCGCCATGACGATGCTGTAGGGAGCTTGAACGAAATGAACTAATTCGGCGGAGGAATACAAATTGCTTTGTTTACATGAGGATTAAGTTTTGAGCGAACAGGGATTAGATTCGTTAGCAAGATGCAATGCACTTTCGCCCATTAGTGTAGTCAAGATGTCTTGCGATAGTCTCAGTAGAACGCTTATAGAATTCTGCACAAAGAGCCATTAGAATTCTAGCACTGCTTCTAGCGTCCGCCTCTTCTTTTTAACTAGCATTGGGAAACGATACAGCTAGCAACGGCATCTCGACGCTTCCACTCCCTTTCCTTTCTTTATAATCGAATACCGTTACGACGACTGGAATACAAGGGAAGAGGACTTAATTCCTTGCCAGGGATCTACAGGATCGCAATAAAGCGGCAACAGTTCTGAAGAGCCGGCGAAGACTTGCTTTTCTTCATACGATACACTTAAGCATCAGATAAACTTTTTCCAGGCAGTGAAGCTATTATTGCATTACTAGATGTGCGAGAATATTTGCAGATGTTTAAAGCTATGAAACCGATCCTAAGACATTTTAAACTTTTTTCTACTACCTATTTAAAATCTCATACAAAAAGTCAATTCAGATATAGAGGGAAAAGTGTGACGATATTTTACTCCCAGCCATCTCCACCTTTTGACACTTAAATTTTAAAGATTGTATTGCTTTGGGGAGAATAAAATGACCTAAACTATTGAACTTTAAATGGGTCGCTCTGAAAGTTTTGAGAATGAAAGAAAGTTTTGATATTTAAGTATTTTGGAAGTCTGTGCACCACGAGTCCCATCCTGAACGCCTAAACACACTCTTCATCGATGAATTCTGGCCTCACAGCTGAGTTTGGTGCTCCAGGACGTGGATGCTTGTTCTGTCACAGTTGAACTCATTAACCAAAGTCTCTTTCATGGAAAGCGCATGCAAAAACATCCCCTCATGAATCTCTATCGCTACGGGTGGCCGAGGTTGTTAAGGCACGGATTCGTTAGCGGGAGGTCTAGGGTTCGAATCCCGCCAGGAACGTTCTCCATGACTATTTCCTCAGTCCTCATAAATGGAAAATGCCCCGGAGGTACCTTAAACATATTTCTGGAACGTTTCCTTCCTTAAACGTTTCCTTCCTTTCCCAGTATATCATTTCATCTCATGTATCATCAGTGCCTACCACCTGTGGTGCCTCAATATTAGAAAACGGGCGTTAATCACTATTAAAAACAACTTTATCCCATTCTAGAAAAAGTAATCGAATCACATCACGCGTTCCAATTTTTCCGTTTTTACCGTCCCTGAAACGCGCGTGTTTAAATAGCTGCCAAACAGTGAATAACTTCAGAATGACCTGTGACCATGGAATATTGATATATCGAAAGCAAACATTACAACCACATATACATATCTTTAGTGTACAAATCGAACTATTTATCAACAGCCCTGGTATCATTAGAACAATACTTTATATTACTTTCAGTGATTAGCCCACTATGGTTCCGTAAATTTTTGCAGATGCAAAATTAAGTATTCAAAAATGAGTCTGAGATATTTTATGCAGGGTTTTCATAAATACTTTTAGAAACTTCGGTAGCGGGTTTCTCACACCAAAACAATAAAAAAGTTCATATAAACATTTGTACGGAAATTCATAGTTTTTGAGTCATTAATAAAAGTTTACTTCAACACGTTTCAAGGTACAATCTAACAATTTAAGTTCGTAACTGAAAATAAAATTAATTTTGTTAAGTAATCGAATAATGTTTTTGATCTAATGCACTTGGCGCATCAGCCTTGCATACTTATATGACAAAATATTATTCGCAAAATGCAGCGATGGCACTGTTGAAGGTTAGACATTTATGTGATTTGGTAATAACCCTATTAAAATATGATAGAAGTAATAATTTTAACTCTGGCGTAAACTTTCATAAATAACTCAAAAACTAAGGTTTTCCGACATGTGTTTGTATGGACTTTTATTTTCTTATTTTGGTGTGAGGAACGCGTCACCAAAGCTTATAAAGTATTCCATATATATAAAACAGTTGTTTATGAATTTTGGAGATATACTTTCTTTATCACCTTAATCCATCACAGTGTAATAATGAGAGGTTACTTCTACTGCATTATCCTACTATTCAGTGCAGTTTTATAATGGAGTGAAATTATCGTTCCATTATCATTTAATAAAATTATATGACGATAGGTCCATAAGTTTCCGGCCTAATCATTTTCTAGGTATGATAAACCCAAAAGCCATTTTTTTACTTTTCAATGTTGCGATACACTTCTCACATCTTTCAATTAACATTTCAATCCCCTCCCTCCCCAAAGTCAGAAGTCTTGTCTCCAAAATGGGCATAAACAGTATCCATCACTTCTTCGTAAAACTTAAATTTCCTTCCTCGAAGGTCCTTCTTGAGCTTTGAGAGAGGAAATAGTCGGTGGGAGCTAGATCTGGACTGTAGGGTGAATAGTCGATCTCCTTGAAGCCACAATTCTTCACAGCTTCCTTTGCAACAAGAGCTGTGTACACAGGCGCGTTGTCGTGAAGAAGGCGCACACCACCTCTCACCTTTCTTCGCATTTTCTCTTTAATGGAAGCACTTAGTCTGTGCAGTAGGCAAGCACAGTACTTCCCATTTACTGTGGTGTTCCTCTCCTTGAAGTCAATGAAGAGTATTCTTTCACAGTCCCAAAAGATTGTGGCCATTATTTTCTTGGTTGACTAAGTGATTTTGGTCTTTAGAGACGGTGCTTTACCAGGTTTATGTCACTCTATTGATTCTCTTTTGGGCAACGGATCATAGTAGAGGATCATAATTTCATCTACTATAACAATAGTTTGCAGAACTTCTCTCTCGTTGCTCCAAAAATGCCTGACAATAGATGACTATTTTTGCATTGAGGAAAAGGTACAGGCGCTAACCTTATTGTTTAAATGTTCATGAATAATTCGAAGGACTGTTGTTTTAGAAAAGCCCAAACTTGCTGCTATTTCTGCAACTTTGAGCCGCTGATCTTCCATAATTTCTCCTTCCACAAGAGCGATGTTTTCCGAAATGAGCACCTCCAAAGGCCGACCTGCACACTCTTCATCTTCTGGACCCATTTCTCGAAAAAGTTTGGTCCATTCTTTTACGGTAGAATATGAGGGGAATGCTTCCCCATATATACCGTCCAATTGCTGTTTCATTTCATTTGGAGTACGCCCTTTTGTGAAGAACTTAATAACAGCTCGAAACTCCATTTTGAACATGTCACAATCTTCTACACATCCTTCTTTATGCAACTATAGCTGAACAACTGAAGACAGCGGAGCGGCAGTTACAGCTACAACTATTTACTTAACAGATAAGGCATGACACCAGATAAGGGTTTTGTGAAGATGATAATCCTTATCGGCGAGGCCGGAAACTTATGGACCTACCGTCATATGTTCATATGTCAAACTTCGCTCCTATAATACTTTTTGACAAATAAATACAGTATTTATATATTTGTAATGGAATGTATTTTGTTCTTTTTATATATTTCTATTTGCTTTCGTTTTAGATATCTAAAGTTCAAATATAACCGTATCGGAAGTGTCATATATGCAACTGGATTGTTCTTACTTGTGTACTTTGCATGTGAACTTAAGGATCTGCATTTGCTTAAATCTAATTAAAATTATAATAATATTTGTAATGTTGAGCAGTAAAATGACCCAAAGAAATAGATAAATAATTTTGAAATTTAACCATGCCCTCAGTGACTATGCGCGTCCTCTAATGGCAGAACGCTTAGCTAGTTCTGCTGAAGATGCAGATCTCTTATGCGAGCTTGAGAAGATACAGTGTATACCCCTTGTTAGTGTTATATCATCTTTTTATTTTAGTCTGAATTTTTGCACCCGCGCTGTTAAAGTATTTTGTTATATTAAATGTCCCACATATCACTTTTTATCCTACAATTGTAATTGTGAGGGGTATACATCTAAAATGGTCTCGGCCAGATAGATGGAGGTTCCTTGTAGTTTGTATTTTCTTAGTATTCAAATATATAAAATAAATAGTATCCTACAATTTTTACTTATATAAATATATATTTCTTTAGCAAATACGAGAAGGACAAGAGAGCTGAAAATGTATGAGTTCTTACAAAGCTGTTTGCAGATTTTGAAATAAAGCCTTTAATAATGCAGAAACTATGTTTTGCAATTTAAAGAGGCCTCTGTGTGTCATAAAGTGTTCAATATTTTCATCTCTGTTCTCATCGAATATATGTATGCTTTAGCCAACATATAAAACAGGCAAACAAAAGCTGGACAGAGCTTAAGTGTGGGTGCGGATGGGGTTGGGAGAACAGGAGAAATTAATTTAGAAATTTTAACTCACTGAACAAGGGAGACAAATAAAAAAAAGCCGGATGGGGGAGTGAAAGCATGTGGTGATGCGATGCTAATGTAGACACATCAGATGTGCTATATTTACAGAATTTTTTGTATGTTCTGTAAATGTTGTTGGATTTCTTTAATTAAGTTAGTGACATTTTATGAATATTAATAAGAGGTAAATAAAACAACAGCCGCGACTGATTTAAAAGCTTGATTATTTTACTGCAATTTTTAAATATTTTAAACCGTTTTAAAACATCTTTAATTAAGTGCATCATTAGTTATTTCTTAAAGCCTTATGAGAGAATAATCCCAAGTGTGGCTTCCTTTGGAAGGAAGGTGAAGCCGCGGGTCCCGTGTCGTTGATTTACGGCACGTAAAAGAACCTCAAGCCTTAAAGAGGCCCCTGGGCAAAATTTATCGGCCGTTTTACGTTCTGAATTGAATGGTACGTTGATGACCTGAGATGTTAAAGAGCACCCTTAAATAAATCAAATAAATAAATGAGATAAAGCTATTATTATATAAAGGTTTAAAACATGTGCTTATGTGGAGATAGCGAACAAAGCTGGCATTTTACAACAGAGTAAATTTTAAAGGAAGGCGATAAAATGGTAATGAAGTTATCTCTGTTCCAGAGTGACAGGAGTTTTACGACCAATATCTACTTCGTCTCATGAACTAATAACTGACATAATATTTTTTAACTTTATTCTACCCTTTGCAAGCAATGTAATTTTGTATATGTACTATTTTGTTTAACCAGCTTGGAGATGTCCAGCTTTGATCAAAAAATGTAGAAATTGTGCACCTTTGATGGAAAAATTATGGAAATTTCACGTTTACCACAGTAAGCTACGAAATTATCTTCTATTAACTGTTTTATATAAAATAAAAATTGTTACTATTAAGGTAATCGGAAGTGTAAATCTAGCAAATAATGCAGCACTATACATTTTACACTGTATCTCAGAAATTTATAAAGTTATCAATATGAACTTTTATGAGATATTAAGAATACTTAACTAAAGCTACTGTATAAATTTAAATTCACTTATAAAAAGTTTTTCAAACAAAAAAAAAGTTTATTTCCGGATAACTTAAAATTTTGACGTATAATATGCATTTTCTTATGGGCCAATGTTGTAGAAAATTTACACACACATAATGCATGCAAATATAAAATGTGATAGCTAGAATTATTTAAATATCATAATTAGTTGCTAAAAATCAATAGCAATAAGAAATTGAAAATCTTTTTTTTAAACATTTTAAAATTAATTTCTTTTCAAGCAACTGATATAGATATATTATTCTAATTCTCAGGATAGCATGTACGCTGCATTTTAAGGGGAAAAAATCCATTTCCACCAATAGTTTCTAGGAAAAGTACGTGATTATGTCACAGTGTTTTGAATTTCTAACAAGATTTTATTTCGGTTTAATTTTTTTAAAAAAAAAAAAAAGCGTTTTATGTGCATTAGAGAATTAAATTTTACAGAACATCTTTAAATGAGTTTGCTTAATATTTCTCAAATTTTTCATATTTATACCTTTAACATTTCTGAAATACAGTGCAAAATGTATACTGGTGCATTGTTTGCCAGATTTACACTTTCTGGTTAACTTAAAGTGTAATTTTGAAAAGGGTACAACTCAAAAATGACACTTACTTAAAACTCTTTGTAGTCTCCACCAGAATTAATATCACCATAGTTGAAGTGACATTGAGTCAATTGTCGAAGATTTATGCGAGAATTGTTTGGTACTTTTTCAATAGTTTGGTTTTAATCTTCCTCATATTATTTGGAACAAAAACTAGTGTCTTACCTTTATAAAAATAAGTCTATAAAATATATAAAAAGAAATCCACATGCCGGGAGTTAGTGCTTTGACTGTCCAGCCGCCTTCCAACAGCCGTGAAGCGGGCGACAAAACCATGAAAGATTCGGTAGATGCATTCTTCACAATGTCTCAGTGGAAAGGCAGTATGGTGTGTTGTGCTAATTATCTGCTCCCCCTACGTTCAACCAGCCACAGATCTTCTCTCGTGGCTGGAAGTCAGTAATTCTTCCTCGTCGTTTTCTTCAATCATCACTACATCAGACAGACTATCGCCTGCTGCCTCTTTCTAGATAAAACGGTGTAACATGCAGCTTTACTGTGTAAAATGGAGAAATTTTCCCATAAACACCACCCAGTCGTTGTTGACAGCATTTTGAGAAAACCCGTCTTTGCTGAAGAACTTTAAGGGCGGCAGTAAGTTTTTAACATTAAAGCAACTTAGCATGCCACGTTGATCAGGCAATGCCTGAAGTCCTTTGGATCTTGAAATTGGCGCGGATTTTATATGTAAGGCTGGAAACTTCTGTCACCAACCTCGTTATATGTATTCATTTAAACAATGTTTTATCTCGGGAGACTTAAGAATAAAAATAAGAATAGTTACAGTATTTTATTGCTTCATAACGTCTTGGATACGATAAACTCGCACATATCGTTTTGTAGTATTTTAATATATAGATATTGAAGTGATTTGCTGTCGACGTCGAATGGCCCCACAATGGGCTCCAAAGTTTGAATCGGATTTATCGATTGATTAAATGATCGCTATGGTATTGCTCTCCACGCTTCGTGACAGCAAATCTCGGGGATTTTTCTGCTATTTTGTGACTCATGCTCAACAGGACTGGTTGATTGATTTTTTTTAATTCATTTTATTTAAGGACGCTCTTTAACATCTCAGGTCATTAGCGTCCCATTCGATTCCGTGCGTGAAACGACCGACAAATTTTGCTCGTAGGCCTCTTCTTTCAGGCTTGAGGTTCTTTATCGTGCCATAAATGTATGACAAGGGACCCACGGATTTACTTCCCTTCCGAAGGAAGCCATACTTAGGATTTTTAGGTACGAAAATATCCATCGATCCCGGCCAGGTTTGAACCCGCGATCTTGGGTTTAGAAGGCATGGTTACCACTACACCACCAGGACCGACAAACAGGACTGGAAGAGGGTATCGACTGTATAAATGATCACGCCATACAGTATATTATAAAATAATCTATTATTCGCAGAACCTTCTCGCGTTCTCTGGTGTTCTGCGTACGATAGACCTTAGCTACGTCGAATATAAGTTTTGCTGACGCGACCTCCCAGGAGATGAACTGATCTAAAACTGATGCCCTAGCAGAGGTGAAGAAACGTCATCGTATGGATGGGATAAACAAATTGGAAAATTGCTGGAATAAGTGATCTTTATTCTTATCGAGCAGCCCACGTAGCTTTCGGTATCGTATCGTAAAATACAGGATAAGGCGAATCGATCAGTATATTTTAAATACCTTTCTTTTCTTCAAAATGGACAATTTCTCTTCGTTTATAACTTCAGCCGTTCTTAACTAATGTGATATCAAAGGGGCTCTTCAACTGAAGTATGCTGGCATATTTTAAAATATATATTTTAAATGACATTTTAGGATTTTAATTTTACGAAGTTCACCGATAATTAAAAAAATATATCTGTAGTTCTCTAGTTACGATTTAATAAACGATGTTTAATTTTTACTTGGCGACGCTACCCTTAAAACATCTATCGATAAGATGTGTGTGATTATTCACAATTTTATTATTTCAAATCTTATTTTGTAGAGCCTTGTTTCTTAACTTCTTCTAAAGGCTTTTAGTTAAAACACAATAAACAACTCGTAGTTCCTGTTTCATGGTATCCATTTTTACTGAAGCATCGTACATTCCTTCATTCATATTCTGGCATGTGCCATAAATATACGGTTATCTTTCCCATCGAAAGTATGAAAATAAAATATCAGAGATAAGGAAACATATCGCTTTCTTTTTTCTCCAGTATTTTCCCAAGTGGACTGGAAAACGATTTGTGGGATGGATAGCTATACGTGACCGTGTTGCGTAACAGCGGGGCAAGACCAAGGCGAACCTTATCGGTTTATTCTCACAACACTCTTTTATTACAAGGTGAATACTTACCTTCCAACTACTGTAAATCTATTGGAACTGCGCTTTGTACTGGCTGCTGTACTATCGTAAAATAAACTACCATAGAACTAAAAAGAGATAAAATAATGTGAACTATACCGTGTTTGACGTTTATATTTATGTGTTTTATTTAATTAATTTTTTTAATGCTCTAACGTAGCTACTTCCTTGAGTTGTACGTAGTCGGCAGTTGTTCATTTGCAAGCCTCTGATTGAGTGGGTGTCGGTCCTGGATGTGTAGTGGTAACCATACTTGCCTTCTAAACCCATGATCGCGGGTTCGATCCCGGCCAGGACCGATGGATATTTCGGGCTTAAAAATTCTTAGCATGGCTTCCTTCGGAAGGGAAGTAAAGCCGTGTGGTTCCCGTGTCGTAGATTTACGGCACGAAAAAGAACCTCAAGCCTGAAAGAAGAGACCTGTGAGCAAAATTTGCTACCCATTTCACGCCCTGAATTGAATGGGACGCTTATGACCTGAGATGTTAAAGAGCGCCCGTAAATAAACGAAATCAACAACTGATTGAGTCGGGCTGTCACCTGTTTTGGGCCTTCTTTTTGACTCCATTTACGTATGAGGTGCGCTTTCTGGGTATGAGCACATCCATCGCTTGTTTAGTTTGAAGTCTTTGAATTAAGCGCATGCGTATATAGCATCTCGGAACCAGTAACCGGGTAGCAACACTGTTTTGCTTTTCACATGCGAGTAGCTTCTAGAATTTTGCAGATTTTAATGAGCAAGCGCTCTGAAATAAGAACATAATTAATGCATTGCAGTTGTAATTACTTTTATTAATATCCTTAAATAAGATTTTTTTTATAAAAGTTAATTTTTCTAGCGTGAATGATTCAATGAGTACACTCCCAGTGAAACTGCGCAACAGGTGTGATATATGCTTATGTGGCCTTCTGATGAGTCATTGCCAATGTCTATGTTACCAGGAGTGTCGTTGCAAACAAAATAACGCCTCAGCTGGAACATAATTCCTGGGTTGTTCTTTGAGCAAAATGACATACGTTCCAAGGTTCATCGTGAAAATATAAAATGGCGATGTGCAAAGCAAATATTCTGTGCTCCAGCAGTTTGAATGCGGTCGTACACACGTGACTAACGCTGATAGGATAGAGAAGTCATGGGCGTCGATTACAACAAGCACTGTGAATGCAGGTTGATGAAGTTATTCGCAATAATCGCAGAGGGCGTATTGAAGAAGTTGGATATATGGACAGGCATGTTCATTCCATCTGTGGTCAAGTTCATATTATTTTGTATTGACACCAAAATAAAAATATGCAAAAGGGGGTTTCCTATGAGCAAGCCCACACTAATATATTATTATTATTATTATTATTATTATTATTATACTTTTAGGGTTTTTCGATAGTATTTAACACCTGTTTTAACTACTGAGGCACCACAGGAGGTGGACATTGATGATACAAGAGATGAAATAATAAATTGGGGAAGGATTTTTTTTTCAAGGAAGGAAACGTTCCAGGCCTAAGTTTAAGCTACCTCCCCTGCATTTTCCATTTATGAAAACTGAGGAAAACCTGAAATAAACCTCAGTCAGGTAAGACGGTCCTGGCGGAATTCCAACCCCAGACCTACTGCTCACGAGTCCGCGCCTTAACGACCTGGGCAACACACAGCGGTATAATTTTAGTGTGAAACACATCAAGAACAAGGCCATTGGTGAGGCTTAAAATAGGGATAAAGTGTAATGTTGTGACTCAGAGGCAGAGAAAATAAATTTATATAATAAAACATTTAAAATAGATGTGCAGAGATGAGTTTTCTACAAGCAAATCTTTGTGATGAAAATTATTTAAGTATATTAATGACATTTAAAATAACTTACAGCAGATATTTTCTGGAGTTAGTGTCAGGTGTAATGAAGTTAAGCCAATTTAAAACATGCAATACAACTAGGTAGGGAAATACAATGGTTATAGAACATATTAAAATGTTAGCAGAGTATTTAATTGCAAGGTGAAATAAAATAATACCTACGTAAAACTATAAAAATTCGCTATTTTGTGCTGTTTTAGTTAGGAAACGTTAATCAGTCATACTCCTTAAATATGGGGTAGTCTTATTTCAATGTCTTTATGTTGCAACAGAATATGTATTCATAGTCAATGCTTTTAGTTTTAGAAATTGAATTATCTTGGCAACGTCCAGAAAAGATCACCATACGGTCCAGGGGAAATGAACCTTCAATATAAATTAAAAGTAAACATAAGGGACAAATGATTCTAGTGTAAAATTAGATTCGTTATCATTAGAGAATATTTTGCCTAAGTATATGCATATTTTGCTGAGAATGCAACCATGTTTTTTTTTTTTTTTATATTATATGGCAGAAATCAGTAAAGCAGCTCTGCTATTATATAACCACCTATTTCATTATAGTTAATCATATTTTTATATTGTAACATTTTAGTGAAATGTTTAAAATTTTTGGGGGGCACGCGTTAGATAATCGGAACTACTTTTTGGCTAATATTGCTCAGTATTTTTTTTAAACATTTTAGACGGATTTTGAATTGATTTTCACAGCTTCAGTAAATTATTCACTTCCATTTTCATTGGGATTACAAAAAATTCGTAGAAATAATAATAATAACAATAATAAAATTATAATAATAATCGCCACTTAACGGAAGGCCAATATTCTCGAAGTTCCCACCCAAACCATCTCTCGCAATATCCGGCAGCGATACCGTAAAACTAAAACTTAATGAGGGACTATATATATGCTATAAGCAAAGGGGTCTGAGTAAAACTAAAATCTTGAACTCTGTCACCTTATGATGGATTATTGTAATGCCCATAGAGAAATACTACCAACTAATACATTTTACGAAACTTTAAAATGAAAATATACCCAAAATTATTTCGTTTTTCTATAGGATCATATATTTCTGATGAACACATATAAATGTGTACATTTTAAGGGAATTAAGGGAATTTAAAAGGCAATTATATAAAAAAAAATATATTTTTCTGATGACCATATATGAATACTAGCAATTAATACATTTTACATACATTTTAAGAAAATTTAAATTTAAAATATACCACAAAATACTGCTTTTCTACAAGATCGATTTTTTGGTGTGTATATGTGTGTAGGCATAACTAAATTTTACTACAGACTGAGTGACAGTGCTACTTGCGGCCAACTGCAAAGTTATTCCAGATCTATTCAAATAAAAAAGATATAAAAAGGTGGATCGAGATTGAAATGAATGCCACTGTACTGAGGGGTAATGGATTTATATGAAAGTGATAAAGCAGTAAACTAAAAATATGTTGAAGTATTTAAATAAAAAAATTATAAAATGAAGTGATGGTACAACTATTAAATTGTTCATTCACTATAACGCGTGTATTAGACGGTATCAAGTTTTATTTTGTGTACACATCATCTAACTAAATAAAGCTTTTAGGATCTGGAAAGTGTCATATTTCAAGATGGTAGTTGCCCACGGGAATCTTAGTTGGAAAAGGAAAAGGCAGCAAGTTCTGTGCAGAATTACAGTTAAGATTAGTTCTCAACAAGAAGTTGTTTAGTTGTTTAGCTTCAAGGTCTTCTGGGGCTTCTCAAAATTGGGATTTATAAGCAGATGCGATACCAGCCGCCTGTATTAGCGTTGTTCCTCTTTAATACGGCCGAGTACTGGGATGCAGTAAAGTTGAATGCAGGCGTTGCCTTTCAAAAACGCCGGGGCTCGCGCTAGGGCTGGGCGTGGATATGGAAACATAACACGCTGCTACACACAGAGTAAGTTCTGTGTTTCAGATTACCACATCGTTTTAACAAGTTGAAAATATTACTAATATAAATCTCTGGATGATATTAAATGTAACTGATCAGAGAAATTTCAGCACATAATATTTCCAGAATGAAACTAAGGAGTATTTGGAATGATCGTAGAAATCACTCACCTGCTGACTTGCTGGTCTGGAGAATCCAAGCGTGGACACACCCTGGAAAACTTTGGCGAAAACTTTGGATTCCTGCAATCTACTATAGAAGTCCGTAAATTTCTAAATGTTATTCTCAATATGTCAGCCGTGAAACTCTGTTTGTGTTTTCTGCTTTGATTAACATCTGTATACATGGAACGAAGAAAATATCTGAAAGTTTTGTATTTGGAACCAACACATAAGTGCAATTCGTTCTTATGTCAAGCTTGCATCGTTTCTCCAGTGAGCCTTCTTTTATTTTCCATTTACATGAACTCCATACCACAATACAGTACACCAGTTCTGAATTCTTAACTTCAATTACCAAAGTCTAAGCGTAGTCAATCTATGAATGGAATCAAATATAAAGTTAAAAATCGATTTATAGGGCAGTCTATATAACCTGTAAGCGTCAAACACTGCTCTTTCGCTACCTTTCAATTTAATTGTTCTTTCTGTCCCTAATGCGTTCACTTCATGTTATGTTTCTCAGGCTTTCTGTCCTTGTCTTTTTATTGTACTTATAGTTATGGGGTAGTGACATCATCCATCATCAGTGCACTTACCCTTACAGGCAGTACAAAAACCGAAGATCTAGTCCCGAGCGACTGCGGAGAGAGCCGAGCTCCGTAGTCGCGAACAGAAAATACGGAATGCTTGTAACAGTGTAAATGTTGCCTGTATTATTCTTTTGTTAAACGTAACCAAACCTATGAGTTGTCTTCCTTAACTTTCTGGGTGCAATATGTTGTTTCTTATTATAAAACCGAGTTATTCACTTTTACCTCACGTTGTCTTATTGGGATTAGCAGTTAATTAATATACGCACGCACTAATCATAACGCTAACCTGGGGTAAATCTTAGAAACCATTGGACCAGTGGTTTGCTTCGGCTCGCTACGGCCTAATGGCCTACGCTCGCTTCCTTTTTGTAAATGTAAATTGAAAGGCGGGTAAATCACTGTAATGGTGGAAAATCTCCTTCGATTCCAGCAGGAAAAAAAATCGTAAATATCAATTTATAGCGCTTTGGAGTAAACCATTATAATGGCGGTAAATCTCCTTTAACTTCGGCAGGGGGAAAGCATAAATAGGTGAGGATTCGAAACCACTACCTTTACACCTATAGCATGACGCTCTAACCGTGTGAGCTATCACGCCGTGTCGATTGAGAGCCTTATTTTCCAACCATACCTCCAAAAGTTACACTACCTTCGGCTTTCTCCGCTATCGCTCGGGAGTGGCTCGGGACTGGAGCTCTAGCAGCTCCTAGCGTTTTTCTACGGGTAAGGAAAAGTGTTTGCCTCTGGTTTAGTGTGTGAGGTAACATAGGTTGGGAACTCGGCTTCATTCGGAAGGACACCGTTGATGGTTATGTCGTGTTCAGGAAATATTATGAGCTCAATAGTTTCCCTCAACGTAAGTTACTACTTAAATGTATCAGATAAAGGCCAATTCCGCATTTATTAATCTATTTAAATTTCAATTTTGTGGTATTTTCTTGTGCGTGAATTCTTATCACTGTGATATATCCAGGGAATTTTGTAAATGATGTAAAGGTTAAGTGTTTTTATATTTGTATCTTGGAAATTTAGTGTTAAATTAAATAGAAAACTGTCAGCAAATGATTACCTTCCAAATTTAATGATTATTTCTTTAATTGTTTGCATTGTTTTTATCGTTACAATAAATGTAACGAAAGTGCTTACTGGTTTTACATTTGCATTGGGTTAACTTAAAGATTTCCTCGGTCAGATCCTTAGGTTTTACTTTGTCCTACATAAACAATGGAATTTCATGGTAGTAAGATATGATCGTCAAAATTCTAAGAAAATATCTTGGTAGCAGAGCAACTACCTTGTAAAGGTTATAAGTTATTTAATAGCTGGTAGTACTAAACAACTGTCAGATTGTTTGCTGTAAACACGAAAATTTTACACTTTCAGCTTAATTTTCCAGTAGCAAATTCAGTAACATCTGCCTACATACTCTGTAAATTTGCTGCGGAAAGATAACTTAGTTGAATTAAGCTCTTTATTAAGGGTGCTGTCTTTTTCGACACGTTAAATAACGTGTATCGTATTGCTGCTAGTGTAACATTCATGCTTTCGAACCGCCGCTCATCTCCGCGGTCACCTATGTTCTTAGCTCGGTAATATTGTTAGCTGAAACCGACAATAACGACTCTCCTCTTTTGTTATGTATCACTGACAAGTCCGATTAATCCACTTTCAAACAATTCTTATCGCTAGTTCGCAGTTATTTCCTGTTTTACTGGTAGAATGTCATTAACATAATTTTGGTTTAATTAAAAATTCCTATCTAAAATTTGTATTATATACAAAATAAGTTAATGTTTCATTGTAATTCGCATGTAATTATTTGTTGATTGTTGCTTTGATTTATTTACGGACGCTCTTTAACAGTTCAGGTCATCAGCGTCCCATTCAAATCAGGGCGTGAAACGGCTGACAAATTTTGCTCAGAGACTCTTCTTTCAGGCTTGAGGTTCCTTATCATGCCGTAAATGTACGACACGGGACCCACGGCTTTACTTCCCTTCCGAAGCAGGCCATACTTAGGAATTTTACGCTCAGAAAATCCATCGATCCAGGTCGGGTTTGAACTCGTAATCTTGGATTTAGGAGACAAGTATGGTTACCACTACACTACCAGGACAGACGTATGTAATTAGTTGACATAAACGCAGGTGATTGGATTTGCTAATAAATTCTTATTTTTGTTTAATATTGACGCATAGAGTTTCACGATTTGAAATATATGCAAATAGATTCTAAATAAATTATTAAAAAACAAAGCATTATTGATAGAACGTAGGCTATCACAGCCGGAGTCATGGATGTAACTACAATTTTCTTCCGGGCTTTTGTGCCGTGGTCTGTTGGAGAAGAGAATTCCATCCAGACGTTTCGTCCGCAACTACGGTGATCATCTTCGGTGGAGTGAACGGAGTCTCCTCGGAGAAGGAGAGCAGCGAATAGCACTGGCAGCGATATAGCGACTCTGACAGCCAACACTTCAGACGCAGCGATACCTTCTCCGGGGAAACTTCGTCCGCGCTACCGAAGATGTCCACTGTAATTGCGGACAAAACGTCTGGAATTCTCTTCTTCAGCAGACTGCGGCACAACAGCCAGAAAGAAAATTGTAGTTACATCCAAAGCGTTGTTCTTTTTATTTTTGTAATTCCTTATTTGTTTGCGAAATGAACATTGCGATAATGAATTACACTTCTTTAATAATGTTACGTCATTACTATTTAAAACTCTCTACTTTATGCCAGCACTAGTAAATGTTGATGGTGGGTATTTTTTTTAATAGTGCTTAACGCCCGTTTTTACTACTGAGGCACCACAGGTGATGGACACTGATGATATAAGAAATGAAATTATATATTGGGAAAGAATTTATTTTTTAAGGAAGGAAACGTTTCAGGCCTAAGTTTAGGGTATCCCCCCGGCATTTACCAGTTATGAGGACTGAAAAAAAAAAAAAACGTTAGTCAGGGAGGATGGTCCTGGCGGGATTCGAACCCCAGACCTCCCCCTCACCAGTCCATCTTAAAGACCTCGGCCATCCGTAGCATTTTGGTGAGTTTTGGCAAGTACATTTCCCCCAAAAGAAAAACGCCTAAAGAACAATGAAATAATGGGAATGTTAATTTAATTAACACAGCGAAATGATATGTGTATATATATGGATAAATTAATTAAACTGAGTTTTGGAATTAATATTCCTTGAAAGTCAAGTTTTTGGATGTACACAGGGCTGTTACAATTAAGGGAGGAACTTCTTTCTTGCCTTGTTTCAAGGCGAATTCCCTATATCAATCGTATTTGATGTGATGTCCGTGGGACTGGACAATCGCTTACATTGTGATTCCCACCATAGGAGGCTGCGTCGCAACATAGGAAGAGAAGTGTTTGTCAACATTTTCCATAGGGCATCACTAGTGGTGGGATGTGAAGAAGCAACCCTTGCTTCAGCAAACCAAACCCGCCTGGTGTTCTGGTAACTTTATAGGGATCAATTTAAAGGGCATCACATGGACACCAGTGTCAGCAGCTTTCCGGTATGTGTGATCCAAACGTTTTGAGGCGTCGTCTCCACCAATCAAGGAATCTCTTCGTTCCAAATTGGGTCAATGGCTACTGCATTATTTTTACTGTTTTGTGAATCATGATTTGTCCCCAGAAGCAATAACCAGCAACTACCATTAATCCTTGGAGAAATTGTCTTTTACCCATTGGAAGGTAGTGAATGACACGAGGTTGGTTTGTGTCATCCAAAAATATCCCAGCCTTATCCAGAGAAACCAAACATTGCTATATGTTACCTGCCAGGTGTGACTCATAGAATGTAGTGACATTTGTGAAGAGTTCCTCGATAAGCTGTTCTCACAAGGGGTGCTCAAGTGTTTATGACGCCTTTCGAGGACAATATTTTGTACCGTTAAATGATAAATCTACACTTTTTGTTACTTTTATCACACAATCTTGCATACAACTCTACAATAACTTCAGATTCACAATGGCACCATCATAAGATTACATGTGTGAGCTACCGCCAAAGGTGGCCGAGGTCGTTGAGGCGCAGACTCGTGAGCGGGAGATCTGGGTTTCGAATCCCGCCAGGACAGTCCTCCATGACTGAAGGTTTTTCAAGGTTTTCCTCAGTCCTCATAAATGGCAAATGCCGGGGAGATACCTTAAACTTCAGCCTGGAACGCTTCCTTCGTTAAAAAAAATCCTTTCCCAATTTATCATTTCGTCTCATGTATTACCAGTGTCCACCGCCTGTGGTGCGTCAGTAGTAAAAAGGAGCGTTAAAGACTAATTGAAAAATGGTATGAGCCAAAAATAGCGGCAGTAGACATATAAATTCAAGGTCGTCCCAGTTTAATTGAGAATGTATTTGACGTTCAAAAAAACTGGCGATCATTATTTCTGAATTTAGTGATAAGGAAATAAGAAAAGTATTTTAGCCTAACTAGAAATACTTATAATGGTTACATTTAACATATTTTACAACGGTGATAAGAAGAAATATTTTTTTAAAACTTATTTCATGGGGATACAATAACCTGATTTTTTTTTAAATTAAACTAAGGAAAATATATGGCTGTAGCATTTCTACTCGCAGTGTTCATGCACGCAACACTTTTTGCTGCAGCGGTACATACATATTTTCACTAGTCCTCCCTCTATAGTAACTGCAAGGTTACAAGTGCAGGGTTTTTTTTTTTTTACTGAGCCGACAAAACGAGCGACCAACCCACCGCTAACCCACTTTCGTGTGTGAAGTGGGGCGAGGGGGAGATACTATTACAACAACGCGGCATGTGAAGCTATATCTTTCCACTCTTCGTACGCAGTGGAGGGTGTACCGTGAGATAGGAACCAAGCAACACAATGTTGTAACTACAATACAAAGGCAGTCAAGGGTGACGCAAGAGATAGGTGGGCTGCCATAACCTTTCAGCCTAAGGTGGACAAGAGCGCCTCTAGCCTGACGTTATCATTATGTAAATATGCCTCCTTTTACCTTCAAACAAAATTGAACTAAACACAAAATTTCCATATAAGGTATTCATTTCAAATTCTTTAGTTTTTTCCTTTATCCTTTTAACTGAGCGATTCTTTTCTTGGTTTCTTTCTTTGTTGTTCTGTTTATCTGCACTACAGCGATGATGCCTCTTCCTTCATTATGAGAAAAACTTTTAAGGCTTTGTGGTCAACTGTTATTTTAGTTACTTTAGTTGTAACTAGACTTCGGATAAAATATTGTAAAAGCCAGCAATACGACATATTATGTACGTGTTTACGAACACAACTGCTGGATATACCTGTTTTTTTTTTTTTTTTTTTTTTTGATCGATTTATTTATGGACGCTCTTTCACATCTCAGATCATCAGCGTCCCATTCAACTCAGAGCGCGAAACGGCCGACAAATTTTGCTCAGAGCCCTCTCTTTCAGGCTTGAGGTTCTTTTTCGTGCCGTAAATGTACGACACGGGACCCACGGCTTTACTTTCCTTCCGAAGAGAGCCATACTTAGGACATTTTACGCCCGAAAAAATCCATCGGTCCTGGCCGGGTTCGAACCCACGATCTTGGGTGTAGGAGGCAAGTATGGTAACCACTACACCACCAGGACCGACTGGATATGCCTGTAACGCAGCATACAGTCACTGGGGAGAACAGTTCATTCAGAAATTAAAGCAGAACAAGAGAGGAAAATTAGATTGGTGATGTTCCCTTTGGAATAAATTAAGACTGATTTATTATAAAATTATGTTTCACAGCACGGAACAATGCATTCCCTGTAAGAGGACAATGCCTTTTTCTTAAGTTTTGCAAGTGAAAATATGACATGTGATGTGAGGAAATACATGGAGTCACTTTTGTCCAATTCAGGGCTAGGGCCTCCACAAGCGGAAGGAGTTATCGATTTCTCATATGATGAGCTACTCCATAAGGTCTGTTGTCTCTGAACTTGTTCAGTCTATGTTTATTATTTTACAAGTTTAACGCCATTTAAATTAGAAGGTGCAAGCACTAAGTCTATTAATGTTTTATGTTGCAAATTTGGTACACATCACCAATTACCTAGGTTGTTGAAACGTAATATACAATAATACAAAAAAATTAAATGTTGTTAATATATTTGTGGAATAATTATAAGTGCACAGAAAGAAAAAGTTGAAAAACTGAATCCTGTAACACAGGTTGTTCCAGTAAAACTTAAGACTATAAGAAAACGGAATTGGAATAATATAAAATAACAGAAATTAAATGCCTTAGAACCGTAAAAGCGGTGCTAAACTAGACCAAACAAAATAATAATAATAATAATAATAATAATAATAATAATAATAATAATAATAATAATAATAAAATGAAGCTATATGGCAAAAGTTGAATGTATTTTCATTAAATGAATGAATAATCCGTAGAAAATATGAAAAAAATAATTTTCTGAAAATGGATAATACTCGCATTCTGTTACTGACTTATAGATATAAACCTTTGGGCTATAGAGATGTAGGAAGACTTTCATGAACATGGTCACGAAATGTTAGGCCGGAACAGGAGATCTCCCTTAATCCATGAAGAGTAGATGATGATGTGATTTTTCACACAAAGCCGAGTGTTGACTAGGATTTCAAATCAGTGAAGTAGCAAAAAATTCCAGGTCACGGCAGGTACAGTAACTGAAATAGCTAGAGCATGAACATTGTAAGCCGAAAACCGTAGTGCGACTTTTTCCTATCTCAATAATTTGAAAAATGTGAAATATATATATATATATATATATATATATATATATATATATAACAGTGCCTCAAACCTGAAAGAAGAGGCCTCTGAGCAAAAATTATCGGCCATTTCACGCCATGAATTGAATGGGACGCTGAAGACCTGATATATTAAAGATCGTCTGTAAATAAACCAAATAAATGCCGAGGGGGATGTGTTTAGCGTTTAAAACCTCCCCCAGAAGCAATTACATTACCTAGCAAATGAAAGTTTTCAGATATAAAATCTGCAGCTCTCTTACGCCAGAAACATTTCTCCACAATAATATACGAAATTCTTGTCACCAAATAATGTTAACTACGAGGTGGTATCCAGAATATTCGGGACTGATGCTGCCATCTGGTCAAAAACTTACTTTGAGACTAATGACCGCCGTCACCCTTGAAGTAGTTCCCTTCCACACGTATACACCGGTCCTAGCGACTCTGCCATTCTCCAAGTGCAACTTGGAAATCATGTTCTTTGAGGGTGTTCAGCACAGGCAACGTTGTTTCTTGAATCCTCTCAATTGTGTCGAACCAACATCCTTTCAACTTGCTTTTCAGTTTGGGGAATAGAGCGAAGTCGCAGGGTGCCAAATCAGGCAAGCACGGTGGATGGGGGACCACCGTTATGTTGTTTTTCGTCAAAAAGCTCCTGGTGAACAAGGAATTGTGACAGGGCGCATTATCGTGATGCAACAGTCAGTTCCCTTGTCGCCAAAGTTCGGGTCGTCGTCTCCGCACATTTTCACGGAGCTGTCGCAAAACGTTATAATAATGCGTGGAATTCATGGCTTGATTTGGTGGGACGAATTCTTTGTGCACAGTCCCCTTGGTATCAAAGAAAACGAGGAGCATGCTCTTGACTTTGCTCTTCACTTGTCTCGCTTTTTTTTTTTCTTTTTTTTTTTTTTTTTTGGAGGATTGATGTTTGGTCTCAGGGTCATAAGTGTACATCCAGCTCTCGTCGCCGGTGATGACCATGAACAAGAAGGTTGGGATATCGGATACGGCCTGACGAAGCTCCGTGCAAACTGCAACACGCTGCGCCTTATGATCAGCAGTCAGGCTCCGGTGACACGATGCATGCCCAGTTCATCAGTTAAAATTCGTTGGCATGGCCGATAACTAATTCCCACTTCATGAACAAGATCTTTAAAGGTTCGACGTCGATCCTCACGAACGAGGTGTTGACGCTGACGAACCTACCGGTGTGAGGATAGTCTTCAACAGCTGTACGGCCGGCCCTGAACCGACATCCGCTCAAACACGTGCACGGCTCATGCTTTGTCCCCCAAATACTTGTTGAATCATTGTGAAGATCTCCGTAGCATTTTTTCCGAGATTTGTACAGAATTTGATGCACACTCTCTGTTCTATCTGGGATCCATCGTAAAATCGCCACACACTACACACAGAGTGTCATGAAAAACACTATAGAATCTCAACACATCTACCCAGCTGCATGAAACTTTAAACACTCACTCATCAGATGTGCTAGTGTTGACACCTAGCGATACAAAACTCTACTGCAACTACTGTCGAGATGGCAGCACCAGTCCCGAATGTTGTGGATGCCACCTCGTATATATTTTCTTTCTTTAATATTACTGCGCTTTCAGGGGAGGATAAGAAACCTAAATATATGTACAGAATACAAAACGTAAATCAATATTTTGGGATTCAGAAAACGTTGGAGATGATCACAGTAGATATCTTAAAACGTCTTTAATGTTGAAGTGAAAGCAAGTTATGCTCATTAATATAGAGAATGTATGGTTTTTATAATGATGCAATGTCTGCCTTGTGGCCTAACTTTAAAACCCGACTAATTCAGATTCAAAAGCTCAACAGTGAGGTTATATTCGGAAATTTAGGTGTTTTCTCTCAAGTAACACTCATGCTACTCTCCATCGTGTATGGCCAGAACAAATGAAATGCTTGTATGTGTCATTTCCGTATAATCTAACTTTGTTTGACTAGGAGTATAAGGCTGGGGGGGGGGTTGTCTTAAACTGATTTAAACATAATTAAGACATTGGGAAAAGAAATATCTTCAATGCTACTGCTATTCAATTAACAGAAGCCTTCTTCTCTATATGTAATAAGATTACTCACGGTTTTTTTTTTTTGCCTAAATTACCAACATGTGATATTTTGAAACCGAAATATTGTTACGACCACTTTCGTAACGTGGGTGTGAGCAGTGGTGAGAGGTCTGATGGAAAATACTTTGCTCGCTTGGCAGGTCCATTTATTAATTATATGAGTATTAGATTACATGTTACACCTGTTGGTGTTGAGTTGGAGTACTACAGGTCCCTACATGACGGAGTTCTCACCTTAGGGGATGTGTCGGCCGTTGTAGGAGGAAGAGTAGAATCACGTCGTCATCAGCGGCGTCGATCCTGCAGAGCTAGTAGAAGCGGGCAACTACAGCAGGGCCCAGCGGGCGAGGACTTGGTCGAATAGTTTAAGAGCGCCGTCAGTGAGCTCTGCAGCTCCTTATATAAAATATGCTTACCTAGGGGGGTTTCTACGTTGTCATGTCGGCATTACCAATCATGGTGTACCAACGACCTAGATTTAAAATATATCAACCAATACAAGAACTCTGAGTAGGTGTTCTGAATACTTCCTAGTGACAGGCTCCGGGTGCAGCATAACTCTGCATGGTGCTGATGTCATGGTAAAGTCCCTTAGGGAGAGCCATAGGAAGTGGTTAACCAATTGTTTCTTGCAACATCTTTGTGCTCACTGAACCAGCAATGTTAACCTAAGTTAATGTTAATCCTTATGAAATAAGAAACGTCCCAAAAGTATATTAATTTAGTAACTTACGATGCTCCTCAACGGTGTATGTGACAATATGATAGAGAAGTGTGCATTGCAACGTGAGGCTAATATGAAAATGCGAAACGTGCCTTTAAAATGCTTGTCTGATATCCAATAGCATTGCTATAGGGACAGTGATTTATATGGTATACCAATAAGTTCTAGAGATACGCTCTACTCTAGTTATGCGTTCTTCCCTATTGCGCGGGACATTAAAGTCATTCGCAATCTTAGGTTCACCTAAGAACATGTGGCTCAAGCTGCAAGCACAATAAATACATTTAAACCAAAAAATCATCTTACAGAAACTATTAGAACCCTTTCATTTTAAATTGATATCAAACACTAATCTTAGCGCAATTGACAGGAGAGGAAAACTTGTACGTCGGTTTTAACACGACTCTGCAGCCGCATGCATAAAGGGCTCAAAATCATTAAATATAATAAGTAGTGGTAGCAGTAATGGACTTTTATTGCAGCAATTTTAAAGTATACACAAATAATTAGAACTGTTGCAGGGGCGTTACAGCCGTTCATGCTAATACCGCCTTTGTAACAATCAAAATATACACACATACATACCCATCCATATACATATATCACAAGTTTTCTATGAGTAAATAATATATATACATAACATGAATAGAACCTTACCCCTGAGCCCCCCTCCCTTTACTCACCTCCCACCATCTCCTCTCTCTTCTCTATAACATTAACCTTCTTTGTCGGGTCCTCGCTAGAAATATTCCTGATAGTTGCATATACGAGGTACGTCCAGAAAGTAAGTTCCGTTTGGTAATAAAATGAAATTGTGTACAGATACAGAAAAATTATTTACTGCACAAAATTCTACACTCTTAAACTACTTTTCCACATAACTGCCGAAATTTTGCAGGCATTTGTCATAGCGTGGCACAAGTTTTTGTATACCTTCTTCATAGAAGTTTGCCGCCTGTGTCTTCAACCAGTTGGAAACATTTTCTTTCAGCTCTTCGTCATTGTTGAAATTTTGACCACCAAGGAAAGACTTGAGATGTAAGAACAGATGAAAGTCGCTAGGAGCGAGATCAGGGCTGTACGGAGGATGGTCAAACAGGAACCAGCCAAATCCCTGTAGGAGGTTTTTCGTCACATTTGCAGTGTGTGGTCGTGCGTTGTCGTGAAGAAAAACAACACCTTTTGACAGCAATCCTCGGCGTTTATTCTGTATTGCTCGGCGCAATTTCCTAAGTGTCTCGCAATGTTTATCTGCTTTGATTGTTTGACTACGCGGTAAGAAATCAATGAGTAAGATGCCTTTCCAGTCCCAGAACACTGTGCACATCATTTTTCGAGGTGTCAAGATTTGTTTCGGCTTAACCTTTGCTAGGGATGAAGTGTGCCTCCATTCCATTGATTGCCGCTTACTTTCAGGGGTGTCGTAAGAAACCCAAATTTCATCTCCTGTGACTATCTGTGTCAGAAATTCTTCGCCGCCTTCATCATAACGGGTCAAAAACTGAAGTGCACTACCCATCAGTTTTGTTTTGTGTTGCTCAGTAAGAATCTTTGGTACCCAAAGTGAGCAAAGTTTACGAAATTTCAGTTTTTCGGTAACAATTTCATGAATTAGTGTTCGTGAGATTTGGGGAAATTCCATAGCGAGAGCACTAATTGTAAACGTGCGGTTTACCTGGATCTTGTCATCAATTGCGTGAACCAGTTCTTCTGTAACCAAAGATGGACGCCCACTTCGTTCTTCATCGTGCACTTCACTACGTCCTTCATTGAACTGTCGGACCCATTTTCTCACCATTGAATCACTCATCGCATTTTGTCCGAAAACTTCGCAAATTTGTCGATAAATTTCAATTGGTGTCACTTTCCTAGCATTCAGAAAACGAATCACAGATCTGATTTCACAAGCGGCGGGATTTTCAATCAACACCGACATTGTAAACAAGCACAACAAAGCGTACGTGGCTGACAGCGATTTCAAAATGGCGCACGTTTCTTCTCCTTGATACAGAGCGTCTACCGCGCATGTGCGGGCTTTTTTCCATATCTGATCACACTGACATTGTAAGCTTTAACCTGGAAGTCCAGTTTTAGGCACAAATCTGGTTATTTCCAGCTGAACTCGTAATACGATAGCGTTATTAGTATAACATATCCAGTCAGATTTCAAACACCGAAATCCAATTAGCATTTATTTCGAGGGCGCGAGTATTCTCCGTTTATTTAAAAACAATATTTTGGAAATCTTCATATTACTTCTTTATTTCCACCACAGGGGGAGGACACTGATGATACATGAAATGATAAAGTGGGAAAGGATTTTTTTATTTTTTTTTAAGGAAGAAAGCGTTCCAGGCTTAAGTTTAAAGTACCTGCCCGGCATTTGCCATTTATGAGGACTGAGGAAAACCTGGAAAAAAAAAAACTCAGTCAGGGAGGACGGTCCTGGTGGGAATCGAACCCCAGTCCGCGCCTTAATGACATAGGCCACCCGTGGCGGTTATGACTTCTACAAAAATGTGTTGAAATTGAAAACCATTAAATTCTATCGTAGTGAACGTATAAAGTTTGCTCTGATGTTTTTATTGAAATGGATTGGGTTTTTAATTCCAACTTAGGATGTTGTATACAATAATTGGTAAACACTACAACATAATGAAAAGACCATCCTAGGCGATCGCGAAACTATATTAGGAGGCACCAGAGCCTCAACAAGTGCCTGTTCCTTCATTCGTTGCCTGCGCCACTCTGTGTTGCTACTGGCTGCTCTGCACCCTCGGCTCTTTGTGACACCACCCTTCACTTGCTGTGTGTTAACCGAAGCCTTCAGCATTAGAGGAGATGTTAAAATGTGAATTATATCATTAATATTCAATAAAAGTAGTAGCAATGGCAGTAATTATCTCCTTAATTATACCTGCAAGTACTCCTACCGCTACCCCCCTTTTAGCTCACGCCATAAGCGTGACAATATCTCACTTGTTATTACAGATGGAATTATTCTTTTGAGAAACAAGACACCAGCACTAGTCTGACGCGTGTTTATGGCTGCAATGCAGAAATCTACTGTTGTTTACATCGGAACGCTAGACAGCGTTTGAGGTCCAAGTCAACTTTCCCTCCATGGTAACAGGAACTTAATCAGGTACAAATACAGTTTCTAAAACGGTTGCTACCAGTAGGGAGGGGTGCAGCAAATTGGGGGGTCCTTAAAGAATTTGACATCTTTTAACCAAATTGCGAATTTAAAAATAAGAACAATTAAGTGCTGGTTAAGAATAATATGGGGGGATCTAGCTTTTCTTCGGACAGTTTGTCAAAGGGAGCAAATAAGGGAAGGGTGGGATACGGGTTGGGCATCAAATATAAGGAAAGGCTTGGACAAAATTGGACTTGTGTATATTTGGTTCAGGGGAGAAGACATTAAGCGCAACAGTTGGAAAATGGTTAACAGACATTTGTGAGATATAGATAGGCAAAATATCGCAGAAAAATCATCGCTTAACCTGCAGATTCAAATAGTACAGGTATGGGGGAGGGGAATTATTTAGATATCTATGGAATAGAAGAAAGAAGTGGTCTGCAATGGCTTACATTAGGGGCTTGGAAAGGAAATAAAACAGTTAATGCTCTCGGGGAAAGAATTTAGCCTTTGTGCGGAGAAAGCGATACCCGGAGGCATATTTTAGCAGAATGCAGGGAAACAGATATTTTAAGAAATGAGTATTTATCACCGAAATTTCTGAATGCTAACAGAAGTTTGAAAGAGTTGGCGCACGAGAGATACGAGGTACGTCCAGAAAGTAAGTTCCATTTCAATTTATCTCCGCTGCAGCGCTGCAGCGCTGCGATCGCAGGGCTTTTTTATGGAAAAGAGCCCTGCAATAAGTTCTTACGAACACAGCAATAAATTACAAATTATGCTAAATTTGTCAGTACCAGCACAACAAAACTTCAATCAACGTTCGTTGAACAGCAGTGAAATATGTTTTCAAGAGAAGATGTACTCACCATAAGGAAGTGCATATTATCACATGAGTCTGAGATTTTCCATAAATTCACGAAAATAGTGAGTCTGGAAAGTTCATCACCTTTCAGGTGGAAAACTGGTTGTGAGCTGCGTTAGGGTTCCAAGATGTCTCTTGGAAGTCTATATGAAGGACCCGTCTATTGGCCCTGTGGTCATATTGAACCAGGAGACGCGCCAGCTGGTTTGGGTAAAATGAGAGTTTGTCATACAATGACTTTGCCCTCTTGCGAATGACATCGACGATGTACGGTACTCCGGATTGCTTATGGAGAATGTGTGATGGAAACTTACGGTCTGTATCGAAAATCATCCTAAGCGCCCTGTTCTGAACGCACTGGACGCTGCGGATGATCAACTTGGCCACCTTCCCCAGACCTCACAGCCGTACAGAATCAGGGGCGATATATCCGTAGTTTTTGATGGGTAGGTAGTAGTGTTTTAGACAACATGGGTCCATCGGACCGTACATGCCTTCCATAATACACAAAAAGTACATTATATAAGTAAATGCGTCGTACCTCCATTGCGTAACGCAGTTATAATAATAATAATAATAATAATAATAATAATAAGTATTAATACTGCCTTCATATACACAAACAGAATATAGAACACCTTCCCCCTTGTCAGTGGAATAAGTAAATGTATATACATATGTTCAGTTTAGTTCCCCCCGCCCCTACCCCAGGTTTTCAGCCTTTTCAGACTAAAATCGTTAAGTATATATCATACTTACAGAGAAACAGAAGCTGCGTGGGATACCATCGCGCATTTCAGAAAGGCACACAATTCAAAACGCATGAATATTTCATATGTGTAATTTTTAATGCAATATTTTCTGTTATAGTTGCGGATCACTAAAAACCACGAAAAGCAAAACCTTATGCAAGCGGAGATCTTCTATGTTATGTACACGGTGTATTTGGTTGTGTTAAGCGTATTTTACACGACAAGTTAATTGTGGCATGCATGTTAAACCTCGACGCTAGCCAGGTATGTACTTGTTAACTAAAAGGTACCTGAACAACCCCAACAGCATTCTGAAAGCAAAACTCTCCCATTATGTCAGAGAAGCGTGTTCGGGTTTGGCAAGGCTACTGGAGTATTTCACAACCTTCGAGCAGGAATACTGCAGGAGTAGTTCTTAGGTTGGTATGTCTGATAAATGCATAAGTATTAGTTTTTGCTCGTCATGGCTATTTATTTATACATTTTGTTTTTATTTTAAAGTTCTTTAATGGAATTTCGTGTGTTGTCTTGCATGTCTATTAACCCCGGATTTAACTTAACATTTATATCTGACAGTTACAGAAATGCATTCCTGTTCTTTTAGGAAATGAAGGCGATGCTAGCGTGAACAAATCAAAAGTATGCCGGGCTTATAATGGAACATAAAAGTTAATTTTACTTGAAACGTGTTCAACAATTTACGTTATGTTTATTATTTGCTCTTCTAAACATTTAACATGATTATTACATCATAAAATAACCAATTGAATTTTGACCAATCACAGTCCGATATCGCAGTGAAATTATCGTTAGGTTTTACCGAATTTCTTTACCACGCGAAGGTTTTTTTTTTTTTTTTAATGATGTTTAACGCCCGTTTTTATTACTGAGGCATCACAGGCGGTGAACACTGATGATACATGAAATGATATATGGGGAAAGAATTTTTTTAAGGAAGGAAATGTTCCAGGTCTAAGTTTAGGGTACCTCCCCGGCATTTGCCAGTTATGAGGACTGAGGAAAACCTGGAAAAAAACCTGTCAGGAAGGACGGTCCTGGTGGGATTCGAACCCCAGACCTCCCGCTGACAAGTCCGCGCCTTAACGACCTCGGCCACCCGTGGCGGTCACCGCGCGAAGCGCATTTGTCTTCTGGTCAGTACAGCCAACGCTATACTTCCACTATATAATTCCTGAACAAGCATCACTGACCACTTTTCTGTTCTTTCAATAATGGTACACATAACTAACTTAATGTGTATTCACTCAATTGCATTTTCTTATTCAGCCAAACAGTCTGAAATAATTTTGTAAATTATGTAGCAGCATCTGCCTAAGCAACCATAAATCTTAATAAAAACGATCTTCAGAATCGTAACATGTTTTCTGTCCTATTTTTCTACGTTGGTAAATAAAACGGTAGCGATTGTAACAGCCGACTTTCGTCCATTTCAGTCTTAAGGTTTCTGGTACAACATTTTATATAATTACACAATTGTTAATATTCTGTGCGTGAATTTCAAATATATACATTATTTTTATTCTTATTATAGTCATGAAATAGTTTCTAAAACCCTGTTTGGCTCTCCTCATTGGTATTACTGACAATGGACATTCATCTGTTGCTAGATGACTTGAAAAGGTTAAGTGTTCATAATACAAATGTACAATTATTACAACATTGTCGCCAATGCTTAACAACGGGTGAACCCTCAGGTTAAACAACCTGGTGTCTGGACGTCGCTTGGATGGGTGACCGCAAAGCAACTTTGACCACTGTCAGTAGATGGATGGTTGACCCTCGGTTAACATCATCAGAATCCTCGACAAGCTAGTATAGACGAAAGGACCAACACAGCAAAGATAGTAGTAAACCCAACAAAGACCTAACGATCACACAGGTAAAGTTGCAGGAGCGGCTATGTACTGTGTGGCCTTCAACACCCGCCTGCAGGACGGCTTGTGACTGTTCTGGCGTTCTGGACCCTTGCGAAGGTTGTAAAGTTAATAGTATGTGTGTTAATTTGAATAAATGCACTCACTCATTCACTTAATGATCTCGGTTATCAGAAACGTCATGTTCACATAACGCTTTACTACAGTATATTATTTGCAACATACTCTACAGGTCTGCTACAAATGCTTTATAATGTTCCGCTTATGGCTAGCCAAAAGTTAAATTAGGATATATGTTAGAAGAAAAACCACCAGAATGTGGCGAGAGAAAATAATTCACAAAAGTTGTAATTTATGTATCAATAAGGAAACTTCGTTAACTTACAAAAATAAGCTTAACATTGATTCACGCACAAGAATGTACTCAGTAACACAACTTGCAAATTAAAAATGTGTCTTAGTATCCCATATGAAATAAAAAAAAAATAAATAAAATAAATCAATTTAAAACTTCAAATCAATTATGGTGCTAACTCCCAATTTAAAGGATTAAAAATACCTTTAATGTTATGCTGATTTGACAGAAAATATTACAATAAAGAAGTTCCTAGTACAGTTAACTGAACCAAGGAACTTAGAAGCAATACAGTGATTAAACCTTAACAAATGCCATAACACCAACGTCACTGGGTCGGGCTAATGGAGAGAGTTTCGGCCCTATAATTTAGAAGAAAGGACTAAACGTGTTTCATTCCCTTAGTATCGAAGTAATCTCTACTACTGAGCAGCAGGAGGAAAACCGATCAAACTAGAAGAGATTACGTCACATTATTCTCTAAAACTATCCCAACCAGTAGGAACAAGACACGGATAACAAACCATTCCAGCGTAGACAGAGAAATGAGTATGGGTACAGAGTGAGTATCAGGTAAGAAATAGACAGGAATTCGTGCAAAAACGGCTCCTTACAATTGTCTCTTTATTAATTATTGCTGTTCCTACAGTGTTGCATTCATGCATTAGACAGCATCATAAGTGTCAATTAAAAATAGCACAATAATGGTTTATATTATCCATGGTTGCAGGTATTCGCTGGGAGATTTGAAACTAATACCCCTTGATAAATAGCCTACTTAATACAAGCTGTTCTAATACTCCTTGAATAATACAAGGACCAAAAGAAAGGACATGACTAAGAAATCAATATTCGAAAGAGCTTGTTAATTTTTTTTTTTTTTTTTTTTTTTTCACTTCTAGGTTAATCATAAATGCCTTGGAATACTGAGCGAGCTAGCTCAGGAAGTAAAGCGGTTCCGGGTATAAATCCCTTGAGTTTTTTGGTGGCTTCACTTGGACGCTTAGGCTAATGTTGGGATGAAGCTTTTCTTTTCACAAATTTTCCGTTTTCTCTATTTTATTTAAGTTAATTCCGTTGGTTCTGTTATACGGTTGAAAGTTTCAGTTAGGGGCTGGTACTGTGTGCGGTGTGACGGTGGCTTGCGTTTTGGAGAGACTGGAAGGGAGCTTTTGCTCTATGTGGAAACAATGTTAAGGAACTGTCTACGTCCGTACTTCACTGCCATTGGATTCTGCTACGACATCTTACAGAATTTGATAAAATGAAATAACACGATTTTTATGCTTAAATTTTGCATTTTATAGACCACGCAATATATGAATGAATATATAAACAATGTACAAGTTAGTATGGAAAGATTGCCTACGCATGCACTAAAAGTCTCCCCATGTGCTCTATTGATAAACAAATGTTTAATCGACTTTCACTCCAACTTTTGTTGTTAACACAGTGCAGGATATTTGCAGAATATGTTTATTTGTATTAAAATGGAGTTTTTAAGGTGACTTCACAAGTCCTATGTTTTATTCTAATTTATTTTGGAATTAGTAATATAAGTGCAGACAAGAATATTTTTAGATTATCTTGAGATAACAATCAGGATCATTTTATTCTTGAAACAAATTATTGTGACAGCTTAAATGGACACATTTTCCAGTCATTGATCTTTTTTATTACTTGATACCCTTAGTCGGTTCTTTAGACTTGTTCAGTGTATACCTGATATATGTGTCACGGTGTTATATAGGATTTTTCAGTTTGTTTATACACTTTTCTTGTAGTATTTAATGTATTTTGTATACATATTTTTATTTGTTAATATCCTATTTATTTTACCTTTGAGCCTTGTCAAAATATTTTCTTGAAATACACTTATAAATACACAAAGTTAAAGTAATTGAACAAATATTTCTGGTAGCAGACAATGTGATGGGCATCAAATTAACGGATTAAAATTCCTTTGAATGGCAAGGCACGGCATATTCTAATGGAAAGCAATGAGGCAATATTGGTAATCTCTTGTACGTCAACCATAATGCCTTGTGTTTTAGTATAGTATAATGTTAAAACGTAAAAACGATTAAAGTGGATAATGTATTGATATATTCTGAGCGCAGTATTTTAGGTTATGTAATGAACACTGGGAGTAGCATACTCGCTACACAATGTATGTGCTTGTTTTTTTCTTTCGCAAAATGTCGTTTCACTTTTGTTTCCCCCACACCAGGACAGGTTGACGAGAGGGGAATTGCAAAACGGTTGTCAGAGAAACGCGTAGATAGCTGCTTGGCGCGTTATTAGAGAGACCAAGTGGCGTGCAGGTAAACGTATATCATAACGCCGACCCGACGTCTCTCACACACCCGCTATAAATTTTCTTGGAGACGTACCCTCCACTTTGTTTCCATCGGATGCTTCATTTCATTTATTTTGTCCCCCCCCCCTCTTTACCCTTATTCTTGGATATCTTTTGCAATATCTATGTCTAGTTTATAGTTTGCCCTATGATTAATATACACATATTTTTCGATCGGGAACACGCAGTACATTTTAAATAAAGTTCTTGGTATATCTAAACAAATGATAAACAGGGAGTAAATGCAGGTGCTTTGTTCATTTTTTTAACTTAATAGCTACATTGCGACCAATTATTACAATTTATTAGCGAATACGGAATGGTATTGCGGTTGTGCCCATGAAACGATTTTTGTAAACTTTCTTCAAATTTACATAAAATGACAGTGGAATATATATTATATATAAAATAAAAATAAAAATAAAGTAACAGTATTAACAATGTAACAAATTAACAGTAATAATAAAAGTAGAAAAGGATAAAACAATAAAGGATAAAGTCACACTTGGAATTTCAAGTGTGACTTTAAGTGTTTTATCCTTTTCTACTTATACATATATATATATATATACATACATACACACATTTGTTATATACATGTGTGTGTGTGCGTGCGCGTCTGGTAGTCGCAATTTTAGCGAATTCCGATGGGAGTAAGCTATTGCGGTTGGTCTGTGAAAAATTACTTATGTTTAGCTATTTTTAAAGCAATTTCTGCAGGAACGTAAGCTATTGCGGCTGTACCCATGGAAAGATTTTTATAACCTTCCAAATCTGGATCTATCGAACCTACTAGATACCTATAATTACCTATAATTAAAAAAAAACATCTAAAATGCGCATAAATATGCACATATATATTTTTTTTTCATTGATTATTTACGGACGCTCTTTAACATCTCAGGTCATCAGCGTCCCATTCAACTCAGGGCGTGAAACGATCGACAAATTTTGCTCAGAGGCCTCTCTTTCAGGCGTGACGTTCTTTTTCGTGCCGTAAATGTACGACACGGGACCCACGGCTTTACTTCCCTTCCGAAGGAAGCCATACTTAGGATTTTTACGCCCCGAAAAAATCCATCGGTCCTGGCCGTGTTCGAACCCGCGAACTTGGGTGTAGGAGGCAAGTATGGTAACCACTACACCACCAGGTATTTTATATATAGATATACACACATATATACACATATATCTAACTCTATGAACTGAAATATTTTTGAAACGAAACAAGATGTGAAAAATGTAGTTGTGCAGAAATATTCCCACGATAGGGACTCATACAATGGATGGGCATGCACAATCCAGAAAATTAAACAACGTTTTTGTTTTATTGAAACACAAGAACATCTTAAATACACAATGTAAATCGAAACTTTCTGTTATTTTTCTCTGTATTAGTGAATGTAAAGATAATAAAGGGCTTAGTTCAAAAATATGGTTACATTTAAAATTTTTTTAAATACCCACACAGTGTAACCTTGGCTATCAGCGCCCATATTTTTCATTTAATTAATGACATACATTAATTTTTGTGCTTTAATCTCAATATTAATACTAATAATAATTCTAAAAATGTGGTTTCTCTTGTGATTCTTATAGATTGCAAGAGTTCTAATTTTGTTCCCCTAATACCAAACAGTCAAGCCATAACTTATTTAATTTAATTGATTAATAAGACCTAATTTGGATTTTATATTAATTTTTAAGGTTATTTAGGTGGCTGAGGAATTCGCTTAGTTTACGCAGCACCTGCATTGAAGGACTTTTTATAAATGAGTGAATACGTGGCGTTTAATATAGGAGTCTAGCAAACGTTCTTTGTTAAAATATTGGAACAGACAGTAAGCGAAAGCTTTTAATAAATGAAATAAATCCTCAACTACGTTATTTAAGTACAAATGGAATGTTTATGATATTGGAATAATTAGAAGTGTTTTTTTTATTTTGATTAGTTTTATTTACGGATGCTCTTTAACATCTCAGGTCATCAGCGTCGTCCCTTTCAATTCAGGGCGTGAAACGGCCGATAAATTTTGCTCAGAAGCCTCTCCTTTCAGACTTGAGGCTCTTTATCGTGCCGTAAATGTACGACACAGGACCTACGGCTTTCCTTCCCTTCCAAAGGCAGCCATACTTAGGATTTTTACGCCCACTCGGTCTTCACCCGGTTTGAACCCGCGATCTTGGGTTTAGGAGGCGAGTATTTTACCACTACACCACCAGGACCGATATTAGAAGTGGTGGAACATTGGTTGATTCCTCTAGGACTTTAAACATCTCTTCAGGATATTCAGGAAATTTTGCAATCCATAAGAGCAACATTTAAGTAAACCAAATATTACAGCAGTTGCACCAGACTGCTTTTTATGCCTTAGAATTCTGGCTTTCAAATAAATATACAAAAATCTGCCCATGTGTGTGTCGGATCAAAGAAAATCTAAATTGGATGTCAATATCTAGGAACAATAATTTGCTAGGAAGATACACATGAAACAGAGATTAAGCAAAACAATGTATTAGTGCTCCAAACTCAGTTCTTTGCATGAAGTGTGTTATAACAAAGTTTAAAATATTTATATATAATTCAATTGTATAAATCATTTTCACTTACAGTTGTGAAGTATGACAGATCTCTGAATCTGTTCAGAAGAGAGTCTTAGGTGGGATAGAATCCCTTACAACAGTATAAGAATAATATTGAAGGTAGATAAAGACTTATATTTTGTTGAAAATGTTGAAAAGAAGCTATTAATATGGTATGGAGCTTTCCAACGTATGGAAAAGGACTACCGAATTTGACAATGAATTAGAATCCGTCTGAGGGGATAAGAAGAATTGTAATAGACGAACTTGCCTGGAGGAATGTTCAGTGCTACGGATTGTGGAGGAATGGATACCATCCAGTGGTATGACAAATACAGATGGAGTTTGAGAACCGGAAGACCGAGAAATACGTTGTAAACCGGAAGCAGGTGATCTATTCTGTTACCCGGAGAAAATTCTCGGTGTTCCTCTTTGATTTGGAGTTATGTTTTCAAAGGAAATAATGCCTTCAAGTTCTTATTCGCAGCCTCTTTATCCGTTACTGAAAACCGACGTATGCAATGACGATCTTCCGATTACCCTTAACTAGCAATGAAGATGATCGTCATCGGGAGCTTGCTATTAATCTTAGGGCTCTTTTCTGCAGTGTCGGACCAACAACAGAACACCATGCTCTTTTCTTCTTCTTCTTCTTCTTTTTATTTATACTGAACTAAACAAATAAATCGTCATCTAGGATTCATTTCTTGCTCTCTCTATCGTACCGCGACTCTGTAAACTATCTTTAATCATCATTTTGAAGCACAAGTCTTCAATTTCTTTTCCATTCTTCCATTCTGGCATGTTGAAGTCCCCACGCCATATTCAGAGTTCTCCTATATCTATTCTGTTTAGTGCTTCCAGCTGTTCGCCCATCGAAACAACCACTTTCGTTTCGATGCCGTTTCACTCATGTAGCCTCGAAATACGGAAACACACAAACACACTACTTCTTAACTCTGTATGGACAAATCCAGATTGACCGAGGTAATGGTAGTTTAAAACTTGAGACCGCTGATGTCTATACCACCAGCGGTGCCAACATAACTGAACATTTCATATGTATTATTCAAAGGACGGCTCATTTTCGTGTTGAAAAAAAAATGAGGGCCTGAAACGAGAGGTTCTTATGTATTTGTATGGCCATCAGATATCGTAAAAAAACTGTAGATATGTTATAATAGATGTGTCTATTAGTATGTTATAATAGATGTGTCTATTAGAGAAAGTGACGCTTTTCCTTACGAATGATGTGTTTGAAAACTAAATTTTTGCACGAGATACATATACTGTTTTAAGATTTAATTTAATTGCAATTACTGAAATAAATTTAATGCAAAAATAGTAATATGAGCAATGATATGCCATTATATTTATTTCATATCTAAGGGATGAAACAATGACCATTATTTAAATGCGATAAAAACTGGAATAAAAATGTGAAAATCGTATTTCTTCGAACTTTTAATAGATGCTGAAAAGGTTGTCTCCCAGCTGATTCCAGAGAAGTCTATGAGCAGGTATATCATAGGATATTACGTTCAGTACATACAGCATTTATATGTTAGCTCCTAAAGCAAAATGAAACATTAAATATGAATTAGGAAAATAATTATGCTATGCTCCTAAGATTTTTTTTAATAAGTAGCTATCTCCATTGCTGTGTATAATTTGCTTATTTCGCAGTTAACTTTACTGAGTGCGCATGAAAAAAGTCACTCTCTCCAAAAATTACACCAGTGTACAACATTTTTGTTACTATTTTTCCAGATTTTCCTCAGTCCTCATAAATGGAAAAAGCTGGGGAGGTGCCCTAAACTTAGGCCTTAAAAATCCTTTCCCAATTTATCATTTCATCTCATGTATCATCAGCATTCATCGCCTGTGGTGCCGCTATAGCAAAAACGGTAGTTAAACACAGTTCATTCATTTTCCTTTGGCACATTTTGCGGATGGACCAGGAGGATGGAATATTGTATTAGAGTCACCAGTTATTGATACTTCCGCTAAGATATTAGGCAATATGAATTATAGAAGGACAGCCTTTACCACTCTAAGAGTAGAATAGAATTTGATAATATACGGCTCCTCAGATAATGTTCACGGATGTTACTGTAGTAGCCTAAATCGGCTACATTTTCCTTGAATTTCATCGTCATCATATGTAAATAATATTACCCTATAGTAGCTCATCATGTTTCTGTTGCACTTTCAGCCAGTTTTTTAAATTATTATATATAAAGAGTGTCTCAAAAGTAGCGCAGGATTTAATTTTACAAAATGAACCTTTATTTGTAATTAAAATGGCAAATTATTGACATAATTTGAAAGAGTAAACACTCCGATTAAATATAGAAAATAATAGCCGCAAATGTTCTCCACGTCTCATATGATACTAGACAAAATTGGCAATCGTATTTTCGCAGACTTGCAAATCAATTTTTGCGATAGCACGTCGGATTTCTTTTTCGCATTTGGGGCACAAAAATCCTCGTAAAATTGAAGAAAAGTCAACTTATTCTCAACGAGTGACTGTGTGGTGTGCATTTTGCTCTGGTGGAATTACTGGATCGTACTTCTTCGAAAACGAGCCCGGAAGTGCAGCAACTGTCAATGGTGCACGTCAGCGCGAGATGATATCAGCATTTTTATGGCATCAGTTGGAAACCATGGACTTTTGACTTTGATGTTGATGAGATGTTGTTCTAGCAGGATGGCGCTACGTGTCATGCGGCGCGCGAAACCAGTTGATATGTTACAGAAGACATTTTATGGACGGCTGATTTCGCGCAACGTTGATCGCAATTGGCCCCGTCTGCGATCTTACACCGTGTGGCTTTTATCTTTGGAGATTTGTTAAGTCCGAGGTTTGCAGCAAACCCATACCAAGCATTCCTGAACTGAAAGAAGAAATCCGACCTGCTATCGCAACAACTGACCCACAATTCTGCGAAAACGTGATTGCAAATCTTGTCAAAAGAGTGTGCGAGTGTCCTATGAGACGTGGAGGACATTTGCCGGATATTATTTTCCATATTTAATCGGAGTGTTTACTCTTTCAAAGTATTTCACAACTTTGCCAATTCATATATAAATAAGGGTTCATTTTATAAATTTAAATCCGGTGTTACTTTTGAGATATCCCTTATACACACGTGTGTATGTGTGTGTGTTTATTATGTCCCTAAATATTCCTGGAGTATAGCGCAGGACAATGGGTAACAAAATATGAATCTATAATCTTACTTTTTGGGTAGTGAAATCAATTATAGTGGAAGCAAAAATGATATGCAAGAGTGGGTGGAGAAACACACCCAACATAGGTAAGCGCACCTTCAAGACTTTTTAAACATTGTTTACCTCTGCAAAAACGTGTCGGCTAAGCTAAACAGTAGAACTTTACTGAATGCTCCTGTTGCAAAACCACTGACCACATTGAACACTTTTCGAGAGAAGGAATCGAATGGGATACCGAAAGTGAGTCGAGATATATTGCAGCAATAAGCTTAGACCGGTGCAGGGCAGGAAGAGAAATCAGATTTGTAGGTGTTGTGGTTTAGTGCAACGTGCGGTCTCATTGTGGGCAACCAGGATCGCCAACAGGAGCAGCATTGGGGGGGGGGGGGAGACATACGCGCGCAGCATTAGCCAGCAGTTGTCGCCAGTGCCATTTGGGAAATTCACCTGAGGACATCTTCTCGTTAAAACTAACCACAGTCATCACCACACGTGTCAATACCAATCTGCTCGCCGGCCTTGTGTGTGCGTGCGTTATTTCATTAGTTTTTGTGCGGTTTTCAGAGTTACTGCTGGTGGCAGAGCAAGCCAGGGGCAGATTGCAAGGCTGTGCTATAGGAAATAAGTGATGAATGGATTAGGTTATCCTTTATAAATATATTTGAGGTTGTATGAGCTTGTCCGTTGAGAAGTTAATGTTATAAGTATATACATAGTAAATATTACGTTTCATTGAACATCACTGCTTTCAGAGTAATTTAATTTATCATTAACCTTTGCCGAGGTTTTTTTTTTTTTTTTTTTTGCAAAAAAGTACAGACACGTATTTTTACAAAAATAAAATTAAACGTTTACCTTCATAGAAATAAATTGTTAATACATTTCTTCATAATTGAAAAAATACTTATGAAGACAACTATTTAAAGCCCTTTTTATGTAAAACCTTTCCTGCGGCAAACGTTGAATTTTTTTCATTTTATGATACATTTATTATCATCGTTTTCAGTATTTGATAAACGGATATTTTAATTAAGTTATAATAAATGAGGTGATAGCTTTTAATTTATTATATGCATTTCACATTACATGGCAATAAAATGGGAAAACATTTAATGACATATTTTCATTTAAATTTAATTTATTTATAAAGTCCTTGTCTTTAAAGAAATTAATGAAATTATATGCACCTATATAATTAACTGTCCCATTCGGAGTATTTGAGGTATGTCAGTATATCATATTTTTTTCTTTATTTATGATAATGGGCTTCCGAGTTCAATAAATTTAACATTCTGAACCTACTTTGATAATATAATTAACTGATATTGCATCAGCAATGACATTTAGAGAAATAATTATGTGTAGGGTTGATTTTTATGAGTATTTATAGTGTATTCATAACTTTTCTGACCCTCAAATGAACGCATTTCTGAATTACTGTCCTTTCAACTTTTGACCTTTTTGTGTCCTTAACTTTGTGTAAATATTCACCTCTGTGCTAACTTGCGTTGAAGAACGAGTTTTTATTCTTTATAACTGAGATCCAGTTTCTCTCTGTGGACCCCTTTAGAAAGAGCCCACAAAAGAGAAGAAAATTCTTAATGTGCGAAGTTAACACATTAATCCAGGTATTATAAGTGAAATTCGTTTGATCTAATATACTCAGTAAAGGCAATGTACCGAGTATCAAGGGTGCTTGTAAAAATGAGTAAACCGCTTAAGAAAGGCCGATATCCATATTTTTGTAATGGGTAAAGCGTATCTAGCTTATATCATATGTAAGTGCAGGGACATTTGGGGGAGGCTCCCCTTTCGTTCTCATTCCTCTATTTCTTGAACAGTAAAAATGCACTTGACTCGTTTCAAGCATTCACTTCCATTAAATTTAAGCTGCTGTTATAAATTTGTGGTTCTCTTGCATGAACTGTCGTTGTGTACTACACTCAGTTTGTGATTGTAGCTGACTGACGTCACCTCGAAGGCTGTGCGTATCCATGGTTACGAATGAAGGTCATTCACCAGCTTGAGAAGTTGGCTCGTGGGATCCGTGAAAGCAGTCCGTAAAGCTACATTTCTGAGTACAGGAACTTTATCGCGCTTTATTTATAAATATTGGATTGGTTGGTAATTTTAATATGGTGATATGTTAAGTCTATCGTATATGTTTATTCTTTTTATTGAGTGAAAATGAGCAAACATAGTATAGTTCTAATGTATCTGTTAGTGAAAACATTGTAGATTCCTTTTTCAAGAAGAACAGAGCTTGAAAGTAATAAACCTTTAAGATCTGAACGACCTTCTACGTTACTGTAGAAGGATAGAGGTAAACCAGATCATTTTTTTGTACAATAATTATAAATGGTTATGTGAAAGTACTTCGAAAGTTTAATTACGAGGTTGACCCTGCATGATGTAAACTACAGTAAAATTTATGTTGACTTATAAAATCTACGCTGGCATAAATAAAATAAAGATTATATAAATTCCTTTCTTTTGTTTAAAACTTTGTCTAAAAAGTGTAAAAATCTGTGACTTACTTAAAGAAATAATAAATTATTATAATTACAGCATAATGAAAGAGTGAAAAGGGGAGATTTAAAACATGTTAAATGGTGTTATTAATACATTATGCAAGCAATAGCTTTCCCTTGGGAGTGCTTGGAAATCAGATGAATTTCAAAGCGTCTCATTTGGCATTAAATAGAAATGTGGAGCTAAAACAACGTGGGGAAAATGGGTTACTTCAGGGGAACTTTCGAAAGTAATTCAGAATGTGTGAAAACTGTTCCATCTAATTTATTTGGGTCTCCTTGTCCGTTTGAAATTAACTATTTGTTCAGTGTTTAGTGACAGCCCTGCATATTTGCTATGCTCACATACTTGTTCCTGCATAGTTTGTAGTGCTTTCGGTGTTTTGACAAATAAGACCACATCATCGGCAAATCTTAGACTTGTTAGTCGACTGGCTTTTATTTTGATTCCGAATTTATTATGCCAATGTATTACCCTATCTTTATTTATATACGTCGGTCCTGGTGGTGTAGTGGTTACCATACTTGCCTCTTATACCCAAGATCGCGGGTTCGAACCCGGCCAGGACCGATGGATTTTTTCGGGCGTAAAAATCCTAAGTATGGCTTCCTTCGGAAGGGAAGTAAAGCCGTGGGTCCCGTGTCGTACATTTACGGCACGAAAAAGAACCTCAAGCCTGAAAGAGAGGCCTCTGAGCAAAATTTGTCGGCCGTTTCACGCCCTGAATAGAATGGGACGCTGATGACCTGAGATGTTAAAGAGCGTCCGTAAATAAACCAATTAAAAAAAATTTATTTATATACGTTATGTTTTACACTGCTTTATATGTGTAGTATTGTCTCAATGTTGTGATTGTAATGTTATTAAATTTGAATAGCGGAAGAGAAGACCTAATGTCCTTAGCTCTGCCAGATTAAATAAATAAATATAATACAATTAAATGAAATTGGTTCTAACAGCTAGGAAAGAAAAACTGATACATGTCACCAATACTTGCACTAGACGGATTCTTATGCGGAATAGTTTAGTGATGCTCAAGAGAAACAACTAAACTATATAGAGTGAAGTTACTTTGTGTCACAGCGCACTCTCTAAGTTTGTTGCAAAGTGTACCTGTGGCGTTCACAGACGCAGCAAGAACGGGATGTTTGCATTACTATTCTTGACAGAACTACCTGAACTGCACTCTTCATTGAAGTCTGAATGCGACGCCCCCCCCCCCTCCCAAAACAGCACAATAGGTGAAAGGAAGATGTAGCGTTTAGCAATAAAAATACAAGACCGCATCTTCTAGGGAAGCAGACGCCGCAGTGATGGAAGATGCACGGGAGTGCCGGTTTTCAATTCCAAGAGTTCACTAGAGCGTAGCGACGCACACAATTTTTCACACCTCGGAGCGCAACGAAGCGGATTACTTCGCTATATGACCGTCCTTCCTTCTAGCACACACACACACACACACTATTTTCTTTTTTCTTACTTTCTTTTCCACTTTTCTTCCTCTTTTCTTTCGTTATTTTTCCTTACTTATTTTCTGCTCTTTTTCTACATTCCCCATTACATTCAGTTTCTTCCTTTGGTATTTCTTTCGTATCATTTTTGAAATGCCAACGCTTCTAACTCTCATTGTCTGAAAGTTTCACACAGGAAACGACCCCCAGGCTTTCGTCTCGTTAGGATAGCCTCATTCTGGTTTGGAGAACATCTGCGATATTTCATTTGATAAGAAACAGAACTTTTTACGGTTTCCAGCAAAAACCTGGAAATCTTTCCACATAATATTGAGATTTAAATGCTTTTCATCCTAGTAGCCAAGTCTGTGTATTGGGAGATGTGTTCTTATTTTAAAACAATAAACGTACTACAGCTTTCATTGCTAAGTACATTCTTTGACCACAATTTTTGGAATGCATTTTGGTGAATATTGGTCCATTGCCTTCTGTACACAGAGTTTCCACAAATTAAGTATTGCTTTTATAGAAACGGGGGATGTAGGGATAATACTTGTGTGCCGATGCATTGCAGGTATATTTTAAACGTGAATGTTGTAGGTACTGCTGGAATCGGGACATTGGTTCAATATGTGTGTTGCTGTTACGGAAAACTGATATTCGGAAGCAAGTTCAAGCTCACTGGGACCGTTAAGAACGAGTCCGAACAAAGCCCTCCATCAGCCTCTGTTGACAGAATTGAAGCCATTAGAGCAACCATTGAAAGGCTTTAATCATTGCACGCTCTACGGTGTTGCGTTACACACTGAAGGAAAAACCGTACCATCTGTAGGTACTGCACCATTTATATGACAAGGATTTGGAGAGCGTGTTGGTATGTTACGTGGATTTGCTTGCAGCTAATAAGATCACAACATATTCGAGCATGCCTTATTTAGCGATGAGGCAATGAGGTTAACAGACATAATTGCACCATCTGGGCTGACACACCATCAATGGAGCACTTGCAATTTCAGCGAGACCCTCCCAAAGTTTACATGTAGATGAGAACAACAAAATTTACGGCCAGTTCTTTTTCGCCAAATACGCCATTAATGGGGTAATGTACTCGAATATGCCGCGAGTTTCCGTTTCCAGGATGCACGTATAAACACTGTCTACTTCCAGCAGGACGGGGCGCACCGTACCATTATGGCATATAAGTTCCCACTTTTTTGAATGACGTGTTTCCTGGAAGACAGATTGGGCGCGCAGGACCCATGATTTGGATGGGGGGTTCTCCCGACCTCACACCAATGGACTTCTTTGTGTGGGGATTTATCAAGGAACGTGCGTTCCGCCAAAGCGTTACCACCACATTCGAGACCGAGTTAGACAAGCTTCTGCAGCCATAAGACCACGAATGCTCCAGAACATCTTTCGTGCCACATTCTACAGAGGGAGATGTGTTGTGAAGGTGCTTGTGTTGAACGGTTTTCACTACTGAGGCATCACAGGCGGTGACACTGATGATATATGAAATTATACATTTGGAAATACTTCTTTTTTTAAGGAAGGAGGCGTTGTTTAGGATACCTCCCCGGCATTTCCCATTTATTAGGACTGAGGAAAACCTGGATAAAACCTGGTCCTGGCGGGATTCGAACCCCAGACCTCCCGCTCAGAGTCCAAGCCTTAACGACCTCAGCCACCTGGTCGGTGTATGTTGAACGTAATATATGATAAACATATGTAATTATAATAAGATTCAGTCACTATTTCAACATAATTGATATTTAATTTCTGGACATCCTGTATAAGCCGACGTGAGGAAGGGGGGGGGGGTCTAGAACGAGCCAACGTTTAATAATATGAGGAATGGCGATAAATAGCGAAGGGCTTACAGATTTATGAGTTAGAATTCTGCCTCAAGACGAATAAATTAGTTATTGTCATGAACAGCAGTCACATTTGTTTCGCACAAATTCAGTCTTAATGCACACAATACGCTTGGTGATCTAGTATCTATAGAAATCTCTTTTAACACTGGCGGATTATCCGGAGGAAAATGGAAAACATTCGCCGATTCTCATTTCCTGTGCAGAGGTATGAACGAGTTTATTTTCCTCTTCCATCACAAACAGCCGAATCAACTCCAATGCTCCGCGTCTGCATACCGCCGGGTGCTGACAGAATCCACTCTTTCTTTCGCGACAGATGAGCGAGAGAGTGAGAGAACGGCAGAGATTTGGGGGAGTTGGTGTCTTCTTCAGCAGGAAAATTACTTACTTGCAGTCAGCTATTCCATTCCCTCTCGCGAAGTTTGCAGTGTTTACGTAACAGTTGAAGATACATCAGAGCTCCCTGGCGGGGTTGACACGAGAATTTTGTTTACCCTTCCGAAATTGTGATAGCAAAGGAAGCTTCTCCTTTCGAAGAGACAGTGCTGCCGCAAGCACCAAATAATTTTTTTTCCCCCCCGACAGAAGAAAATAGTTGCTTTAAAATGTAAAGGCGTCGATGAGGGATGAGAAGGGCTCAAAGAAACTCGGAAATCTGAAAGTCGTGTGATGCTGTATACAGTCAAAGCCATACTAAGAGCTGAGGATCATTAGAGAGCAAAGTCAGTTTACCTGAAATGTTCTGCAAGTTAAGTATACGCAATTATCAACTACCTTTTGACTTCAGGTTCTTCGAGTTTAATCGCGAAACTTTTACTTGTTCCCGCCGTCTTTTTGGCATGGAGACTAGTGCTGCTGCTATTACAAACCTCACATAGGGTCCTGTTTTCTCTAATTTCCTCAAATGTTTGGGAAAACTACTAAATTATTCTCTGCAAGCTATGATGAAGCATTTGCGGAATAACTTAGTATGTGCTTAATGCTCTTAATAATAATTAGCGGACCTGTTTGTTTGCAACAGAGATCTCTTCCATATATACCAAACCACCCCTCCATGCTGCATATTTATTGACATACACGTACAGCAGAACCTCGCGCATCCTCATTAACAGATTTCCGACAGTCTTTATTTCTTTAATTAATCGTGAAAATCGCGCTAAAATGCCACATTTGCTCTTCAATAGTATACCAGAGTAGTTTCCGAACTCGCCGATAAGAATTACCCCCTTCAAAAACTGTTACTTGGTGTCAAACCTTATCTGTTGAGTAAATAATTGCAGCTGTAACTTCCGCCCAGTTGTTCAGACATAGTTACATAAAGAAGGCTATGTGTAGAAGATTGTGCCATGTTCAAAATGCAGTCTCGAGCTGTAATTAAGTTCTTCACAAAAGCATATCTTACTGTAAATGAAATTAAACAGCAATTGAACGGTGTATATGGGGAAGTATCTCCCTCATATTCTACCGTAAAAGAATGGGCCAAACTTTATCGAATGAATCGAAAAAGCATGAAGACGAAGACCTTGCAGGTCGGCCCTTGGAGGTGTTCATTCCTGAAAACATCGCTCTTGTGGAAAGAGAAATTATAGAAGACCGGCGGCTCAAAGTAGCAGAAATAGCAGCAAGGCTGGGCCTTTCTAAAACAACACAAATTATTTATTGACATTTAAACATGAATAAGATTAGTACAAGATGGTTATCTAGACTTCTTTCCTCAGTCCAAAAGCAGCAACGAGTCACTTGTTGTCAGGTATTTTTGGAGCTCTGCTGTGGCAACGAGAGAGAAGTTCTGCAAACCATTGTTACAGATGAAATTGTGGTCCTCAAGAGAATCAATGGAGTAGCGTAAACCTGGCGAAGCACCGCCTCAAGGCCATGGTCACTTAGTCAACCAAAGAGATCATGGCTACAAACTTTTGAGACTGTGAAGGAATACTCTTAATTGACTTCAAGGAGAGGAACACCACAGTAAATGGGGAGTAAATGGGGACTATGCAGGTCTACTGCACAGACTACGTGCTTCCATCAAAGAGAAAAGGTGAGGAAAGCTGAGTGGTGGTGTGCGCCTTCTTCACGACAACGAGCCTGTGCACACATCTCTTGTTGTAAAGGAAGCCATGAGGAAATCTGGCTTCAAGGAGATCAATCATCCACGCTACAGCCCAGATCTAGCTCCCAGTGACCATTTCTTCTTCTCAAAACTAAAGAAGGACCTTCAAGGAAGGAAATTTAAGTATGACGAAATAGCTATGAATGCTGTTTATGCCCATTTTGCACACAAGATTTCTGACTATTTGGGAGGGGGGGTATTGAAATGTTAATTTGAAGATGTGAGAAATGCATTGCAATAAAGGGTAACTATATTGAAAAGTGAAATATAGTCGTTGTCTTTATCATGCCTAGAAAATTGTTAGGCCAGAAACTTATGGATCAACCCTCGTACTTCATAGAGATAAAATAAACATCAGAAAATGTGATAATGCTAGTACTAGAATAATTTCTTCAAAGAGACATAAAATAAGGTAAGATTATTTATTATAAACGGATTATCCGTCTTTATCGATTAACCTCTTCGCTCCTCCCTTTAATTGGGACATATAATCGAGGTTCTCTGTATTTACAACAAACTCACTAACTCAGTGTTACTATTAAAATTTACGAGTACAGGTATCATAAATCTTTAATGTGAATTTATGTCGAAATTCTTGCATTCTGAACAATATTGTAAGGAAATACTTTTTAAATTACCCTATTAAGCAAATCAGTAAGCGCCAATTGCCGTTTTCGCCAATGGACATGTCCTTAGATTGAACTTTGATTAATAATGCCATGCTCACAGTATTAGTAATATTTCATAATACCTACTAACTGCAGTGTACGCCACGGTTATCCCAGGTCGTTACGGCGCGGATTCGTCAGTGGGAGGTCTGGGGTTCGAATCCTTCCAGCACTGTCCTCCCTGACTGAGGTTTTTTCCAGGTTTTCCTCAGTCCTTATAAGTGGCAAATGCCGGGGAGGTACCTAAAATTATGCCTGGAACGTTTCCTTCCTTAAAAAAAAATCATTTTCCAATTTATCATTTCATCTCATGTATCAGCCGTGTCGCCTGTGGTGCCTCAGTAGTATAAACGGACTTTAAACGACTATTCCCCCCCCCCCCACACACACCTGCGGTAGAGGAGTTGTTCAAAGTGGTGACCATTTGCAGCCATACTTTATTGACATCTTTCAATGAAGTTCGTATTCCTACTCAACAGCTTTTTAAATTCCTGCTCTGATATTTTCTTTGTTTCTCTACAGTATGGGGATTATTCAGGTAGAATTTGTTACACTGATCTCCTATCCACATACCGAGTTAAAATATGATAAATAATATTTTCTCTCGTAATAGAAAACAGCAACTGATTGTCCAAGTAGATGACTATGTGGAAGCTGTCTTTTATTATGACAAGTAATTAGCGTGTGCATGACCCAGCGCGCGCTCCGTTCAACTACGGATGCAGCCCATAAATAACTTGCATTAAAAAAAACTACTAAATATTTTGCTAAGTACATGATATTAATAAATATATGTTATTATGTGACAATATAAAGAATATGTACTATTGAAACAATGTTGTATCTGCAATTATTTAGCTAATATTTTATGACTATAGGTCTGTTCGTTTTAGAAAACTTTTCACAAAGACAATTCTCCCTGAGGGTATATTTTTATTAAATTTTTAGCTAGCTATTGTTAGAGATTTGAACTTTACAATATTTTTAGATTTAATGTACAGAAAATTAAATAAATAATAAAATTGTCGTGAACCCTAGTAATCTTATTAAACTTACACATATGTAACTTTTGTTCTTCCGTAAAAGCGTCTACTAAACAAGACACATCTATTTCAAGATTCTTTTAGGAGTTTTTGAAAGTTTATAAGAAATTTTGAAAGGATAAATACGATTAGTTTATATAGAATATGAAGGAAATAATTCAAGAACGATGCTTTCTTGAACTCTTGTGTAATTTAGGATTAACCAGACTATTAATGACGAACATCACTGAAAACGACGTTAGCCATTTGAAATGAGAGTCGATAGGAAAATTTCAAGGTCACGGTCGGAACTTGAACCACAGATATTTCGGCTTATCGTGCCGATGAATTTACCATTAGAGCTACTGTGTGCTGTATGATCACAACCACGAACTTCTTCCTCCTGAGTTACCTCATTGCAGACATTTTTATTCCGAAGGGGCGACACAAACCTTTCAGTACTTGTTGCCCAGGTTTCATAGTTAACCATACTGTTAGGATTAATTTATATGAAACGTGACTTTCGTTTTCCAAATCTAATACATGACTTGTGTGAAGAAAGAAAAATCGTATTCATGTAACATTAGCTATTGTGTAACATAAACCCTGCGTTCCATATCTCAAATTACTCTCTAGAAGAACGAAAAGATTGCAGTGTTTTGTAATTAAAGGTGTTTCCAGTTTGAATGAATTATTTACAAGTAGCCTTTAAAAGCAGTGACAATTATAGTTTTTTTAAAACGTGGAGATGCACTCTCTTGCATACTCTTTGAGATATGAAAAAGCAATAATCACTCCAGATTAAATTGCATAATCGTGTGATAGTTTAGCTGTATGCCGTTGCAATAATGCGTCATCGTCATATCGGATGCGTAACCTTTGGGGCCGTACGTAGGATGCGGTCGTTATTCGTGAGATAAGGAGGAGGAAATTTAGTGATTATTTAATTTCTTAGTTGGATGCCCCTTTGCCTCGGGGTTAGGAATATTTACCTCAGGGAAATTCTGGAATTTTGTGACTCGTTTGAGTCAGAGAGAGGGTAGAAAATCTAGCAGACTACACGGAAACACTCAAGTTCTCACTGTTACTATAAGAATATCGGACTGTTCGTATTGACTTGTAAGTTCTGATAACGCTTATCGGCTCACAATTGTCGACTACTTTCCTACAGACTTCGCGCACTCCGATTCTGATCGTCTATTCTTACCCCCACTTATGTCAATTAGCTCTTACTATTCCTTCCTCCGACTCCAACCGTTGACTCCCAGCCTGGACTGCTCACTCCTCAATGCTAACACAACACTGCTAACTGTTTCTCTTACTTTTTACGTTTTATTAGACGTAAAGTTTATTGTATTGTTGGGAACCTCCCCCGCTAAAATTAGATCTGCAAAAGTTTGGAGCTCGGTTAGATTCTCTCTGCTTTATTGGTCCTTCCTTAATATCTATAATGATACAGGCTCGCTCTGATTCGTTCAATTTTGAAAGATTCCTGGTGGTTGAGCTGTGCTAATTTTATAATCTTCTCACGTTTTAGTAATTCCAAGAACGGACATTTCTGCCATTAATATTTGGAAACTTCTCTGATCTTGACATCCCTTAATTTTTTACCCTTTCAGATTTACCTGCAATGAAATTGCGATAGACCACGTCTAGGCCATAAATAAGAAGCATCTATTTGCTTCTAAAGTCATGTCAGAAACCTGCTGACGTGTCTAAATGTTGCTGTTAAACGGACTGTAAAACATATACTGTCAGCTAAGGTTGACATGTTTATCTTTCTGGAGAGAATTCTTCCCTTATTGTCATTATGCACCGTTATCCTTACCTATTGAAATAATACTTTTCTCTGCGCTAGTCAAAAAGGCACATTCCGTATCTCAACAAATTGTTTTCCCTAAATCCTTTACAAGGAAGAAGGGGTTTGCATCAGAACAAAGGCAATCTTCTTCCCTGGTCGAACCGTTTTAAGTTTCAATTTAAATTCTATTGGATAAGACACATTCCATAGCTTAACGAGCAGTCCGGTTGTACATTCACACAAATATATGACCTCCTACTAAAGATTTAGTACAGGTGCTATCTAAATGATACCCTCAATACAAATTACATACATGGATCAGATTATATGTACATTAATTATTAACATCGATTATAACCGTATTAATTTAATCATATGTGGCCTTTATTTTCGGCTACATCTTTCGTATTTCTAAATGCAATTTTAATATACATTTCATTTTTATGTTTTATAATAACTACCTTATTTTCTGTTCTATATCAGCTGACCAATCATAATATTAGGCTTAGGAGTTATTGGGCTCTTTCAGCTGGTACGAAATGTTACAAGAGCAACTGCTGGTTTTGTCGGTTTCCTTCACATAGACCTCAGAACTAACCGTGGAAACATTATAACTTATTTTTGAAGGCGACAGTTCAAATTAGGAATTATGACGCAATGACGGAGGCCACGAGCACGAGAGGTGAACAGGCTTTAGGCGTCGACCTTAGCGTTCTACAATTATTTATGTCTCTGATGAATAACTGAAGTTGGAGATACGTCCCGCAGGCGGCGCTGATTATGTAATGTGTTTTGCGAACACTGGCAGGTTGTCTAATCAAGCGGCTGCTGTTCTTATGCATTAGTGATGTAGCACTGGGAACAGGTAGCTGTTCAGTGTTCGAGAGCAATATGCAACAGCAGGAACCACCTGGCTTTGTCCAAAGTCAGTTCTCAGCATTGCAGAGGCCAGCTTAGTTGTTTTTATCTACTACTGGGATAACGTTGAAACAAAATCTTCAGGGAGTGTCATAATAGAAGTTATTAGTATATTAGCAGAGCAGGCTAAAAGTCTACCTCGAGCTCTATGTTTTATTTGCACCGATATCAATTGAAGATGTGCGTAGCATTATCTTCAATTCCTTTTTCTTACTTTTTAAATATATATAGTCTTTCAAAAGTTACTGTTACCTTTAAAGCGTTATAAATAATTATGGTAAGAAAAATTCACTTTATGCGCAAAAAATGGGGTTTGGTTTTATTAAACATTTAAAATATAATTTGAATATAACTGGAAATGTAAATGTGTTACAAGGTGTAATATTTTTAGTTTCTGCAGAATTGTTGGTCCTTAAAGAAAGAATAAACTAAATATTCGCCAACAATTTCTATCTCTGAATTGAAAGAAATACATTTTTAAACTGATATGCATGCTTATTTGCCAAAACACCGAAAGCACAACCAATTATGCCGGAACAATTGTGTGAGTATAGCAAAAATGCAGGGCTGTCACTAAAACAACTGAAGACACAGTTAATTTCAAACGGACCTGAAACCCCAATAAAAATAGATGGAACAGTCCTCACTTATGTGTGCGAATATACATACATATGACAATAGATTTCCTTCCTTGATAAAATGGAAAAAGAAGTATAAAGAAGAATCTCATTAACTTGGAGAGTATTTTGGGCCCTTGAGTGTATATTGTTAGACCAAACACTAACTAAGAAAATCAGATTCCAGACGCTCGAAACCTGTATATACCTTGTATTACCATGTATGGTCGGTAACAGAAAAACAAAAGAACAAAATTCAAATATGCCAAAGAAAAATGCAACGCAAGACCCTGGGAATTAGTTTGAAGGACAAAAACCCCGTAGTATTAATAAATTAGTTATCTCAGACAACAGACATCGCACAAATAGCTACCAGAAGCAAATGACAATGGGGTGGTCACGTCGCAAGAATGCAGGATAGTAGGTGGACCTACAGATCTCCATGTGGGACCCCTGAATAGGAAAAAGGACACAAGACAGACCCAGAAGAAGATGGACAGACCTCTTCAAGGTACATGCAGGTCCAGATTGGTCAAGAGTAGCAAGAGGAAGAGTAAAATGGAAGTTTCTGGAGAAGCAACTACTGTAGTGAGAAATGGAGTAACCAAAGACTGTCTTAAACAGCGTAGGAACAACTAGCGTGGAATAGCTGACCACGTTAGGAAAAAGCGAGCTTTCCCTACCTGTTAGGAGACCTTTGCCCATAAGGGACACAATAGGCTATCTTTATCTTTATGCATACTTCGTATCTTCATATTTTCATAATATGTCGATGATGTTACAGCATCTAGCACTGCCTTGTACTGCTGTGGGTATTGGTGATCTATAGGTAGCTATATTTGCCTCGTAGACCTAAGGCCGCGGGTTCAAATCTAGAATCGAATATTTTTTAAGGCATAAAAACCATAAGCACTCCTTTTTTCGTAAGGGAAGTAAAGTACAGAGCCCTCGTTGGGACGCATGGCCGGTTTAACGGGGATTTGCCTGGCACAGGGAAGTACGCTATTTGCCGATGGAGTCGAATATTCATATCCCCGTAAATTCAAGCCCATAGATTTCTACAGCACACCAAACCCAATTTTTGGCAATACAATAGCATTTCGCGTACAATATCTGTGTTTTATGCATTCCAACATCTATTGTTTTGGTCGCCACTTGGCCATGTAATAAAACTATGCTTCGCCCGTAAAAATAAATAAATAAATAAAAATAAAAGCCGATCGGTAGAGCGAACATTAACTATATCAACACCCAATTGTAGACATTAACTACATGCACATTACCGCGTGGTTGCACTTCCTGGCATGTTTTTAATTAGGTTGAAATATAAGGGGTTTACTTATTTAATATAAATTGTCTAGTTCTCCTGTAATCATATTTGAAGTCCGGTATGCACGAGTACTTTTTTCAACAATTTTGCCATGCTTCCTACCCGATCTTTATGTTATCGCTCTATAGGCCGGTCCTGGTGGTGTAGTGGTAACCATACTTGTCTTCTGAACACAAGATTGCGGGTTCAAACCCGGTCAGGATGAATGGATTTTTTCCAATCTAAAAATTCTATGTATGGCTTCCTTCGGAAGGGGAGTAAAGCCATGGGTCCCGTGTCGTACATTTACGACACAAAAAAGAACCTCAAGTCAGAAAAAAGAGGCCTCTTGGCCAAATTGGTCGGTAGTTTCACGTCCTGGATTGGACGCTGATGACCTGAGATGTTAAAAAAAAAATTTCTGTATCGAATTAAGTTGACATGCATTTAATTGTGTTAAATGTATTAAAATATATTACATTATGTGTTATGTATTTAATTATATACCCTTGTATTTAATTAGGCTGATGTGTACAATTAGGTTAACATATATTTATTTAGATTGAAATGTTTAATTTATGTTGACATGTATAATTGTTAAGTATAAACTATAAATATTGTAATTTAACCTTATCTTTACTACCAGCAGATACAAGTTCAGTTGCAGATTAAATAAATACTTTCACGTGATTACGAAATTAACAAAAAGGTTTTACTTCTTCAAAACACTTGCGTTCATTGTTCCTCATGTTTATTTCATTGTCAGAGAGCAAGATTATGTCAGAAATATCTTTAAATAAAGAAATGTATTCCGAAATCTCCAACATGCTGTGAGCTTGCACTCTTTTGCTTCTCGCGTAAAGCTCTACTTTCATAAATCTTTTATTAGAAGAGAGCTGACGAGACAGAAGACTGCGCTACTTGCAGCACGTAATAAGTTTATCGATGAAGTGATTCGCCACGAGCCAGTGATGATCGATACGTTTATCTTAATACATAGCAAACAGCTGAGTGCAAGTTCTGCTGCAGGAGTTTCAAATAGTTGATGGTAGCTGCGTAGTAATCCTGTCAACATCAGTTTTCCTGTATAAGGCCATTATCGCTCCCGGTGAACTAACTACCCGCCTAAGTACCTAACTGGCAAATCAGATTATAGTCTGGCATAGTTACGCCTGTCGTCTCGTCATTTAACTATAACCAGACTTACCTTTGGCTTCCTTTAAGGCGAAGAGCAACTGCTGTGGAATAAATCTCCCCACATAGAAGACGGTACTTTGGTAACTTTAACGATTTTTTCCTGCTATTCTTTCTGTACACGTTTATAAAATTCTTTGAGGTTCTGCAGTATCACAACTTTATTTGTAATATTACTCGACCTAATTATTTAGATGTTAGTTTTCCGTTTTCAGCATGTCTATTCAGCATTGTAAAACACAATATATATTAGGGTATTTTATATTTCTATAGATCACCCATAACTCTTAAGATATTTTATCTTAAAGCATTTATTAAAAATATATATTTAAGGGGAGTATAAAAGGCCTATCCTTGTAATGTTAAATTGACCAACTTTAGTTTCAATTTCCTCAAGGACTGTTTAAGTTAATGAAATGAAACTATTTCAGCATACAGATGCACATAATTTAAATCAGCTGATCTATTTTTACTACTTTACCATAACTCTGAAGGAAATTATGAATTATTTTCAATTTTTTGCTTTTTTCTATTTTTCCCAACGTTTTATTTATTTACATAGTCACATCTAGTCTTAGTTCTACCATAATAGATCCTCATAATAATATCATGAACAAGAGGTAGAAGTTTCAAATTAATAGCGTATACAGCTCCTAAAAAAAATGGGAAAATGATAAATAGAAAATGTTTTTCAACAATTGCCAAAATTGTTTTACAGAAAAAAAAAACTAACTTTTTGAGAGAAACAGTTAAAAGCCCCTAACACTGTAGAACAATAAAGGGTAATACTATGAAAACAAACGTTGCCAACTTATGAAATATAATTTTTCCTATCATTCAAGAGAAACCACAGCCTTATAGAGCAAACAGTTCGCGAAATATAACCTTTTAGCTAAATAAAATTGCTTCTGTAGTGATGTAATATACTCGTATAAAATTTTATTAAAAATACTTGCAAACAAGAAACAGTACTGTAAAGCATATAAAAATAAACAGAACTTTCCAAATATTAAAATGATGCAAAAACCACTAAACATATTTTAACCCCTTTCTCTTTAATACATCTCTTAAATCAACTCTTGATAGAAATAATAACCTCCCTCCTAGTTTCTGTAACCTTTGTTACTTTTCCGACAGGACTTGGTAAACAATGCATTTTCCTGTGAAGAGATGAACCAATTCCCCTTCACAACTTTTCATGTGATCAGAGAACGAAGAAAACCACATCACAACGTTGACATGATTTCTGTAGCATGTAGACCTAGCATTATCGAACTTTAGAATGATTATCGATGCGGTATTCTTAATCAAGTTTCATTAATTGTTGGATTTAGCGAGGTATTGAATTGCACCCAACCAACTTCTCTTGCGGTTAGGTTGTCAAAAAGGATTATATATATATATATATATATATATATATAAATTAACACTAAAATAAAAGTAGATAAAGATAAAACACAGAGAAAGAGTCACACAGTTTCAAGTGTGACTCTTTCTCTGTGTTTTATCTTTATCTACTTTTATTTTAGTGTTAATTTGTTACATTGTTAATAGTGTTTCTTTATTTTTATGTTTCATTAATATATATATATATATATTAACAATAATAATAAAAGTAGATAAGGATAAAACACTGAGAAAAAGTCACACTTGAAATTGCTATATTTCGAATTACTGCGAGTTCTTCAAGTCACTTGTCTAGCTTCTTGCCATTGAAGAACTCGCAGTAGTTCGAAATATAGCAATTTCAAGTGTGACTTTTTCTCAGTGTTTTATCCTTATCTAATTTTATTATTAGTGTTAATTTGTTACATTGTTAATAGTATTACTTTATTTACTTTATTTTTATTTTCAATTTATATTACACACACACACATACATACATACACATATATATATATATATATATATATATATATATATCACTGTTGTTATCGCAACTCAAAAACTTACTTTTCTTCTGTACTCTTTTTTTTTTTCGTTGGAACTGGAGCTGTTTCAGCAATACTTTTTTGTCCAATACATTCTTTGTCTCTTAAACTAAAATTTCTAATATGAAACGATCTTTACATGTTTCTACAGATACAAACATGCAAGGCATCTTAAATGAATATTTTTCTCTGGTGCCAATTTCTCAAAATTAAAATACGACGAAATACAATGATGATCATGGTATTTTTAGGATCAGTGGTGATTCAATGCATATATATTTAAGCTGCGAAATGGAATTTTGTTACTCGTTTGTTTTGTTACAACAGAATAGTCAACTTTATGGAGCAATTCCTTCGGGGAAAAAAAAAAAAAAAGATATCACCATAAGCCTGAGGGAGTACATGTTGTTCTGAAGGGGATTAGAGTTTGTGACTGTCGGAGTTCAGAGTCAGTTACACTTCAAGATTGCTGCTAAGGCAACTTCACGTCCATGGTATCGAACGTTTATCACTAGTCATTTGCTATTCCTCCAACATGTAACCTAGTGGATGTCAGTATCTTTCAACAAATAGTTGTCTCTACTTCCTCTTTTAGGCGAGTATTCTCTCTCTCTGCTTTGTGGGGCAACTATGAAGGCCGATATTTAATATATTTTCACTCGCCGAACCGGTAACTTGGAATTCACATCCGGAAGTTTCCAGGTTATATTCGGGATGTCGTGGTTTCCCTCTGGTCGCTTACGCAAATGCTGGGATGAATTTTTTCTGGGACCTGTGCGGTATAACAGTGGCTTGCGCTTTGGTCTAAGGGGCTCAAAACTCCATAGAGAGGGAAACTCCGCCGGCGTAGGAGTGTTCTATCTGTAAACAATGTTAGAGACTTCTAAGTTCCTGCCTATCTGCCTGTGAATTTTTACCGCTCGATGTCTACCTCAAGGCAAAACAGGCAGTTCTTGAGCTAAACTGAAATATCGACATATTCGTTATGTATATAAAGAAAAAGGGGGGAATGAAAATATTCTACGTTGGTGGATTCACCGACATTTTGCTAAACTTGAGTTAAAGAACAGAATTCCTGCGTCGCTTGGACGAGACTGTGCTATTTTAATTAGGAGCCACCCGTTTTATATGAATTGCGTCTTTCTTGAGCTGAAACAATTGCTTCTGTAATTACTTATCACAACGACGACCACATGCAACTGTTTGTACATATTTAAGTTTGTACCATTGGTTAAAGCTGGAACCGCTTGACTTTTAGTGTTAGGTTTAGGGATTATGACTGTTGTATATAATTAGCACTGTGTTTTTTGTGTCTGAAACGGGAGATTTATCAACGGAATGTACTTCACTTCTGAATGTCTTGTATTTTTTTTTCAAGACTTGAGGTGCGACGTTTCATTGATTTTTCCAGCTCTTTTGATAAGCCCTCCTGCAAAATAAAGCAGGGAAAAACTTGAAAAGATTTGCTGCATGTGCCGCTTTTTATGCTCTTACCCCTAAGTCGTTTGTAAGATAAAATAAATTGGGAAACTTGCCTCTGTGAGGATGACGACATCGACGGTGAAAATAGAAGTAGATTGTCATTTGTTCTTGTAGGACTCCCGAGTAATTTCGTGTAGACGCTAATGGTGGCATTATAGTAAGTGTTTTCTTTCCCCCTCCTTTCCTCCCAACAACTGCCATGTCCCAAATCCTTGTTGCAGCGGTCCTGCACAAAGTCCCTTTTCTTCTGTGCTTTTGTTTTTTTTTTCCTTTCTTTTTTTTTTTTTTTTACTTCTTTCTGCTGTTTTATGTTCACCTTGGCACCATCCATCCTTTCTTTTCTTTATACCTCTCTGCGTGGTTGAATTTTTTTCTCTCTCTTCTTTGTGAAGTTATCTTTTATCATCTCTTCTGCGCACCTCTATACATCTCACTTGTTTTTATCATTTTCCGCCTTTCTTTTCTACCCTTTCTTGTTCAATGGGGGAATCCCCTCTCGAATAACGGTTGTCAGTTTACCTAAAGCCCTGTCGCGAGTAGCGTGTCATGTGGATTTTACTGTGAGAAACGGCGGGTGTGGAAGCCCTGGGGATGTCCACCTAAGCTGCTTCTATTTGCCCCAAACGTTGGATTCATTCGGGAGTATGGATGGATTTCGCAGATTTCTCCGCTCGAGCGACGTAATTAGATAAGCACTACCACAATACTTGATTTATAAAGTACTCCCTTTGATCTTATTGGGGCATTGATAATTTTTATAGGGGCATATGACATTTCCAGCGTTTTTTTTATTGGGAACGGGTGTTAATTAACTATATAAAATATGTGGAGGGAAAGATTTTGGAATTATTAGATTTGATTGTTTTGATTAATAATTGCAATCTCAAAGTAATTTTCCTCTCCTCCTCTTCGATGATTGGTTTCCGCTGACTTATATTTTGTCACTATTGAGACTCTGCTGTTCGATACTTTTATGGTCCTGTGACCATAGGGGAGGATTCTTGGAGATTAATAAGATTTCTCGTTATAGAAGATGAAACACAATGTATTGTTCACACAACTATTGCACAGAAAATGTACTGCCGTTATTTCCTGGAGAATGTGTGCCACTTTTGCACTACTATGGCGATCACTCTGACGTTAACGCACTTTAATACCTCTAAAACTCTGCTCTTGAACTCCACTAAACTCAACTAATTCTGAGACACAAATGCCTACTCCTTACTGATAGTTTACCACTAACGATACTCTTCTACTGAACTAAACTAAAAGATAATTGGACTCCTAGTACCTACTCTTACATACGGACTTAAGAGTCGAACGGCGAATGTCTTTTCTTCCAACCAACTGAACTGAACGGAGAGTAGCCTCGGCCGCAAAGTGGCAAGACTAAATAAACATGGCAGTCTGTCGGTCTCATGAAGCTATCTTTTATTCTTTCAAATATGTTTTTAGAAAAATCGATAATGCTTTCTCCCATTTTCGCGTCTCTATTGGGTAATCTGTTCCCCCGAACCATTACGATCTCCCTTCCAGACGGGATCAGTCTGTCTTTTCAACCCCTGTAATCGTCATATTCTTTATTACGTCTTCCTTGCCTAACTTTCAGACAATATACAAAGAAACATCTTTTCCACTGACCCTACTTAAGAATTCTCTCCAGAAAATGTCGGTTCTGCTTGGGTTAACTTTTACAAAATATTATTACAATAGGCATCAGAAATTTCCAGGTCAGATTTTATGGCTAGGTTGGATTTCTGCACTCTGGTACGAGAAAATAACATTTTATGACATTACACTCGACACTATAATAAGGAAGTTACACAAAACCACTTACTATAGTCACTCTAATTAAAATTGTGGGGTGGGAGCTTATAAATACTGCCTTACATTAGGAAGGCGATGGAATTCACGTTTTATCATCATCTTCCTTTACATAGGCATAGGCTGCTGGCTGCTTCATTTTCATCAATTCACCGTTTTCATGCTCTTCTAATGTTTCCAACTCTAGGTAGTTGAATTGTGGTTTAGATATTAAATCATATAACATTCTATTTGTGTTAAATTTCGCAGCTTTTTGTGCAATTGTTTCTACAATGTTTAACTCATCTCTAAAATCCTGATTTCTAAGCCCGTCTCTTCTGGTGCATCTTTCCGCCGCTCGCAAAAATCACACCTCTCACGTATCTTTCCTTTTATGTCCTTTTTACAGCACGTTTTACTTCCATGGAGGAAATATGGTAAAACTATAAGATAAAAAATGTTAATGGGGTTTCTTTTCTGGTTTTATTTTTGAAGTCCTGTTAATATTACCAAATGTTCCTTGGAATGCATATAATCTAATTTCTAATTTGTTGAAAGGTGATATATTTAAAGTATGTGGCTTTCGAAAGTGACCGTCACGGTTTCAAAAAATTATTGCAACATGGTACAATTGAGTGTTTAATTAAAAATTCGCTAGCTCCAACATTATCGATAGTGAGATTTTTATGCAATCTTGTTCCACACCTTCCCCTTACAAGATAATTTTTTTTTATTTGGTATATTTACGAACGTCTTTTAACAACTCAGGTCGTCAGCGTCCCATTTAATTCAGGGTGTTAAACGGCCGACAAATTTTGCTCAGAGGTCTCTTCTTTCAGGCTTGAGGTTCTTTTTAGTGCCGCAAATATACGACTCGGGACCCACGGCTTTACTTCCTTTCCGAATGATGCCATACTTAGGATTTTTACGCCCGAAAAAAAAAAAAAAAAACATCGGTCCTGGCAGGGATCGATTTCGCGATCTTGGGTTTAATAGATTGATTACTGCTACACCGCCAGGACCAACTACCTACAAGAAGATGAAAATGTTAGCATAGTCTCAATTGTTATGCAATGGAAAACGATGAAGATGACGCTGTGGGAGATAGAGTTTTGTGTTTACTTTATGTTTATCTTCATTATTGTCAACTGTTACTTTCTATACTTCACAGACACGATTAAGGGTGCATAGCTTGGCCTTTTATTTGGTTGGACATTTCGGAAATATATTTAAATACTTATAAAATTCTAAATCGCATACAATCCATTATTTCACAGTCTTTCTAGATTCAGGGATTCGAGCAGAAACTGTTTCCGGGAAGATCGCGGGTCTCCACTTCCGGTGACAAACCCCGGGAGTTTTTTCTGTTACATCAGCTTCGGGGCTACGTGCAGAATTGTACATCTTCATGCGGAACTTTGGTCATGGTACGTCACATAGAAAGTTCTAGAACAATTTGAATACTCTACCCTGAATGGTTAAAGTCTGGGCATAGTCTTACCATATTTGGATATCAGATAGCAGAATTGCCAAGACCCTCTAGGCAAAGATTGCCTATATAACGAGTCGTAAGACTCAAAAAAGGGGTCTGAGTCTGAGTCCGAGAGTCACCGGAAGGCCGTCCTCCCTGTGTCGACATCTGTGACATCGCCCAAAGGTAAGCCTCGCCCAGCAAGGTTTTACATTCATTGTTAACACTGGAAAGAAATTGTTCATACTGCTATCTAGATGAATAAATAACACTATCGTAGTAGCACTGGTTCTCATTACACTTACCCCGGCGTCCTCCCAGGGTGACAATACATGCTTTCAATATCTGAAATCTTTTATCTCTAGTAAGAGATGGTTTGCAGAAAGGCGTTCACGTCTTAGAAGATTATAGCCTAAAATAGGGTATAGTAATAAGTGTTAACAAAACCAAAGCAAAGACTTTTAAAAATTACTACGTGTGTGGCAGAGATGAAAAATGGTACTGCAGTGTACAAGAAATATAAAATGTTGAACATTTTTGTTAATTTAGGAGTAACCTTTAATATATTGGGAAATGGAATAAGCACCTGTCTGTTATTAATTATAAAGCATGAGGTCAACTATGTGTACTAACTCGCCAAATAAACCAGTTGTTGCTGATTTTGGTTTATTTACGGACGTTCTTTAACATCTCAGACCATCAGCGTCCCATTCAATTGAGTGCGTGAAATGGACGATAAGTTTTGCTCAGACGCCTCTCCTTTCAGGCTTCAGGTTCTTTTTCGTGCCGTAAATCTATGATACGGGACCCACGCCTTTACTTCCCTTCCGCAGGACGTTATACTTAGGACTTTTACGCCCGAAGAAATCTGTCGACCCTGGCCGGCATTGAATCCGCGGTCTTGGGTTTACGAGGCAAGTATGATTACTAGTAGACCACCAGGACCTATTGGGAGATATACCAGTAGATTTATTAGAGAGAATGTACAATGATATGATTAAGTCTATTCTGTTATATAGAAATGAAATATGGGGATAGGGGAGGGATGAGCACGTAAATAAAATTCAAGTGCATTTTTTGAATAGGGATTTCCAAAGGAACGTCAAACTGTAGGGTTATGAGGGAGGTGGGTTGCTATGAAGATACGGTTAATAGTAGAACAAGGACAATAAAATACTGGTTTAGAGTAATGTAGGGAGACCAGTCCACACTTCATGCCAAATGCTATAGACACCAAATGCGAAATATAACTCCAATGTTTTGGGATTCATAGATGGAAAGAAGACTAAGAGGAATTGGCGTGGGTTCAATATGGCAACGAGGAAATGAAAATAATAAAACTCTACGGAATACGATTAGAAAAGGCTAGAGGTTATCAGCAGACGGGAAATCGAGGAAGAACACTTTACAAAAGTCCCCTTGAGGCTATTGAGTGAAATTAAATTAACCTGGGTCACAGAGATGTACTCGTTCTAGATAGGAAACCGAGATCAGGAATGGTCTGGTTTAGACAGAAATTGAAAGGCTCAAAAATGAAGGATTATTCTGGTAAAATAACCCGCCCATTTTATGGAGGGGATGAGGAATGGGTACATATTCTGCCAGAATATGTACCCATAGGAACACCTGAGAAAAACATTGTTTCCTGCAATCTTTTTAAGGCATTTAAAGGTCGATTGGCAAGCTGGGACCTGTTGCGAACCACACCAAGTTGTTAAACATGGACATTTTCCTAGCCAGAGTGCGCGAAGCTAGAAACAATTTATTTTCTGGTTAGAATGCAATAGCTAGCGTAGTTATAAATAATATATTATATGTTTTCATTCATATGTTCGTAAATACCTTTCTTTGGATTTTTTAATTTATTATTATTATTGTTATTATTATTATTATTATTATTATTATTATTATTATTATTTTGTTTAATTTTATTTGTTCCTCTTTCTATTTGTGTATCATACTTAAGCATGTAATTGCTTAAAAAATTGGTTAGGAAATTTAACTTTCCAAAATAATTTCCAATAGAATTATCCAAATCCAAAATAATACTCTCCAAAGCTCAACAAATCTCTGTTTCAAAACACTCAGACTACTTTTATGTTCATTGTTTCTTAGGTCGTATAAAATATTATTTAAAATCAAAGAAAAATTCCCAAGGGGTAAAGTCGGACCACCAAGGTAACCAATACAAAAACATATGATGGGCGACAGTCCCAGATTCAAACCATCGCTGCGGTAAAGGCGGTTTAAAAATTCCCTTACCTGCCTATGAAAATGAGATGGAGCGCCATCTAGCTGCTGCTGTTGTTGATTTAGTTTATTTATGGACGCTCTTTCACAACTCAGGTCATCAGCCTCCCATTCAATCCAGGGCGTGAAACGATCGACAAATTTTGCTCAGAGGCCTCTTCTTTCAAGCGTGACGTTCTTTTTCGTGCCGTACATGTACGACATGAGACCCACGGCTTTACTTCCCTTCCGAAGGAAGCCATACTTAAAGCTTTGCGAAAAAATCCATCGATCCTGGCCGGGGTTGAAACCGCGGCAAGTATGGTTACCACTACACCACCAGGACTGCAACACTTGTTGCAGTACGATATCATTCTGTTCTCATTTAGCTCTGATAGCAGCCGTTAATGATCATAACGAGATAAAATAGCACCAAACAAAATAACTTTTGTGGAGTTTTTTCTTGTTCAAAGTAACAATTGGTATTTCCAGCTCTCCTATGGCAACATCCTGTTTATTGACTTTTCCAATTAAATGAAAGGTCGTCTTCCAGTAAAATGTCTCCCATCGTTGTTGTAAAGAGGCGTTTAAACTTGATGCATTCCACGGCAGTAAGATTTCATTCTTTGACTATTTTGTAACACACGCCACATTGTGATTTGGGGACGTGCCCAATTCCTGGCTGTCCCTTGCATTCGATTTCTTTGGGCTGCGTTGGTGAGCTTCTCTGACATAGTGCTACACAAGCACTAGGATATCATCCGCAAATGGAATTGTTTGAGTAAGGAATGGACGCTGAACTGAAATTAATCATATTCCTTTCTTCTTACTGTTCGCTGCCATGCTGCAAACGCTGACACATAGCAAGAGCAAACATTTGAGAGTTTCTCTATCAATTCGTGCAAAGATAAACTTCTTCCTCTTGAGCAACGCCCATTCTTCATTTTGGCGCCAGTACATCCGCACTCTGAAGTGCTGCACAGTGTAGATGATGATCAGCCGTTCTTTCTCTTTTGAGCTGAAGGGGGCAGCAAGTGTTTGTGTAGGTATCGTGGTCTAAGGTGCCACGGTCACTTCGTGGAGCAGATTGTTGGGGACAGGTTTTGATATAATCGTTTCTCATCTTTTACCAACTGTTGCTGCCCTCCACTTTCTTTATACTGTTAGAAATTACATTGCGTAGGTAGAAGCGGGTGACGCTCGCTTCACTGTGCATCCTTCCTTCGCCATTCTTCGTTTCCGCTGATGTCGTAGTGACCAGGGACCCATTGTTAGTGGATCTCGGTTAATTAGTCTTTCTTTTACTAAATCGTGCAACGATAATGCACAATTTATTACCCATAAGACCATTTTCAAAATTACGGCAATCAATTTTGGAAAATCTTATATGTATATTATCTATCGGTCGGTCCTGGTTTTGTAGTGGTTACCATACTTGGATGGATTTTTTCGGGCGTAAAAATCCTAAGTATGGCTTCCTTCGGAAGGGAAGTAAAGCCGTGGGTCACGTGTCGTACATTTACGGCACGATAAAGAACGTCACGCCTGAAAGAAGAGGCCTCTGAGCAAAATTTGTCGGCCGTTTCACGCCCTCAATTAAATGGGACGCTGATGACCTGAGATGTTAAAGAGCGTTCATAAATAAATCAATCAATCAATTATCTATAATTTTCTTTGATCTCGTGCCATAATTTTAGTTTTCTGCGTTGAACTTTTAGGTTGTATTCTTTATTTTATGATCATATCATATATGTACCTTGATATAATAATTGAATAAAGCTAGTTATAATTTACATCTCTGTTATACCCTTTGATTTATCACTTCCTTCTTAGGCATCTTCACATTACTTTGTATATTATAATTGCTCTTGCATAAAGATATCTTCTTCTTCTTCTTCTTCTTCTTCTTCTCATTAGACGCTACAGCCCGTAGTAAACAGTGGCCTGCCGCGGCGACCTCTGCATCCTCTACCCTCGTCTTACGACTTCGTTGATAGAGGGCAATATTGCAGGGAGGCTTGTCATCAGCATGCCGGCATTCCGCCGGTCTCCTATCACGCGGCTTTGGTGATCGAAGAACGCCACCTCTTCATCAGGCAGCTTCCCAATTGTCCTCAAGAGGCTGGGTAATTACCGGGATTGGAACCCGGGCCTCCCGGCCAACAGTTAACCACACAAACCTTTTACTACTTGAATTAAATATTAACCTATGTTGTATTACACAATAATTGTCACAAGTTTCATTTGAATACTGCATCGAAAAGTTTTTTCTACATCTATGAGCACTAAATCAGTTTCTTGATTAAATTCTATTCAATTTTCTATATTTTATTTTAGGCAAAAAGCCAGATATATTCCCTAAAACCTTGTTGTTCTACTAGTAGGAGTATGGCGCATTATGAAACTTTCGATATTCTGTTACTAATTATTTGGCATATAGCTATAACTTGTATTATTAACCTTATGCCTCTGTAGTTTTAGCATTGGCTCCTATTTCCTTTGTTTAATATGACAATTAATAATAGCTTACATCCGCTCATCTGTTAGTTTAGAAGTCTGATCAATAAAACTGTCTCTATATTTAATTAACTCCCCATTGATTCCGTCTGGGCAACTTACTTTTCTGTTCTTTAGATATTCTAAATCGGTATATAATTTAATATAGGTTTGTTATGCCACTTTTATGTTTAAATATTTCAGAAATACGATGTTATAAAATTTTGTATATTGCATTTTGAATACAACTTTTTTTTTTCAAACTGCTGAAAAAATTTACATCAGCTGAAATTAAAGCTGACATAATTCTCTTATTCCCTTCGCTTGTAATAAACCTTGGCTGGATGAAGAGAATCATCCGAAAATTTGATGAACCAGTCTATCGAAAGGAATATCCGCACTGCAGTGGTTGCATGATCTAAATTGGTCTTCGGAAAGCCCATGTGAAAAAACAAAAACTGTTTTGCGAAAACGTTCATCACTGGCTATTATATCTCTCCCCTCTTTTCGGACACTCATAAGAGTAGGAATAAACAACGTTTTCCTGGTTCACCGCATTCTGGTTACAATTTCCATAAACGCTGTTTTTTTCCTGCGCTGGTTTGCTTACACAACGTTTCAGATCAGTGTGTATGCCATTATTTATCATGAATTGAGCAAGGGAATCTAAAAACAGCTGTTCGTGTCACAGCCACCCAACCAAGCGTGACAGAACACGTTTTATGCATATTACTGTTAAGATTTCCTGAAGTGCATTGCATATAATATACAGAGGGTGCCACAAACATAAATGTATACACGCTTCTAGCAAGGAAAAAAACTGTGTTAACATAACAAAACTGAATTCACACAAACACAAAATGATGAGTACTATTCATCTGAGACTTGTACAGTTACAACAATTGCTCAAAATGCCCACCATCGACGTCGATACACTTCTGAGTACGTTGAACTACTGAATGAGCAACGTTTGCGAAAGTGTCTTCAGTGATTGCAGCACATGCCGTTTCAATTTCTTCCCGAAGTGCTGTCAGTGTAGCTGGTTTTCTGCGGTATACAACACCCTTAAGAATTCCCCATAGGTAGAAACCCAACGGAGTTAGATCCGGAGAACGCGGTGGAAACTCAATCGGACCTCTTCGTCCTATCCAGTGCCTTGAATTCAGTGCGCAGGGCTTATTGTTGTGCAAGATCTCCCAGATCTGCCCTTGTGAACATCGCATACGGTACCATGAGTCTCAAACTTATCTCAAATGCGTGCAATTGTTACTCGCGTTGGCGGCTGTTCTGTACACGTCTCCATTGCCTTTGAACTTCAACAACATTCTCAGTTTTCCAATACCACTTCAAAATTGCTTTCCGCTGTTCAAACGATAATCTTGACTCCAATTTTTTTGTAACAACGCTAGCATAACGTAGTGTGGAGTCACAGCTGTTTACAGAACAGCATACGATAATCTTGACTTCATTTGTTCATTGTTGATTCACCTGTCATGTAGCAACGCTATCATAATGTATGTGAGTCACATCTGTTTACAGAACACCATACAACACATTACTGTTGTTTTTCGGTTCAACTTTGAAATATATTAAATTCGATGTCTCTTCAAAAAGTCTCGCGAATTTTGAATTTTCGCGGGCTACGTATATTCGATTTTCAAATGTTTTGTGGCGTTATATTGGTACTCATGTCCCTCACTTCTGTTGACAAGCTTGGCCATTTTGAATGTTCAGTTAATTGTTGACAGCTATTTTGCTTGGACGTGTTTTGGCTCGTCTTCGATGTTTGCCTATTCCAAAAAATGGAACCTGTATCAAATTTTGTGTGAAAAACAAAATTAAGTGCGCGGATGCATTCCAAATGTTTACAGTGGCATATGGTGAAGCTACCTTGAACCAAAGCAACGTTTATCGGTGGTACAAAATGTTCTCAGAGGGTCGAGAAGATGTGAAAGACGAAGAGCGTCCCGGACTCCCGAGCTCGTCAACAACAAACGAAAACATTGAAGCAGTGAAGAAAATAGTATTCGCCAATCGTCGAATCACCGTTAGAGAAGTTGCTGAGGACCTGAAAATATCGATTGGCTCGTGCCATTCGATTTTTACCAATGATTGGGGCGTGAGACGGGTCGCCGCAAAATTCGTACCTAAGTTGCTCAATTTGGACCAAAAACACCATCGCATTAACGTTGCTAAGGAGCTGTTGAACTCTGTCCGCGACGACCCAAATTTGCTCCAGAGGGTCATAACTGGTGACGAATCATGGGTTTATGGTTATGACGTGGAAACTAAAGCTCAATCATCCCAATGGATGCTGCAACACGAGCCAAGACCGAAAAAAGCGCGCCAAGTTCGGTCGAATGTGAGGTTTTGCTTACAGTTTTCTTCGATTGCAGGAGCGTCGTGTATCATGAGTTCTTGCCACAGGGTAGAACGGTCAATAAGGAATATTACCTGCAAGTTATGCGCAATTTGCGCGAAGCAATCCGCCAGAAACGCCCGGATTTGTGGAAGAACAAAAATTGGCTTTTGCATGATAACGCCTCTGCTCGCACATCGTTGCTTATGCGCGAATTTTTGGGCAAAAACAACACACTTATGGTGCCGCAGCCACCGTACTCCCCAGACCTGGCCCCCCGTGACTTTTTTTATTCCCAAAACTGAAGAGGCCCATGAAAGGACGACGCTACGCCACAATTGAGGGGATAAAGACGGCATTGAAGGAGGAGCTGAACAAGATAACAAAAAACGATTTTTTAAAGTGCTTCGAGGATTGGAAAAAACGTTGACACAAGTGTATAATACCTGGTGGGGGCTACTTTGAAGGGGACAAAATAGACATTCATGAATAAATAAACACTTTTTGAAAAAACACAAAATTCGCGATACATTTTGAACAGATCTCGTATATGTCTACTGTTAAAAGGTGTATACTTTTTTGGCACTCTCGATATTGAATTGTAATGAAATTTTAAGTATGTAGTTGACCAAAAAGACTTCGTAAATTTTCAAACATTGGCAAATAAATGTACGGCGGTAATAAATGTATGCTTAGCTATTCCGAAAAACGCGGTCAAACATGATCACCCCTAAGATCATTAGATGAGTATGTTCGTTTTGGCATGGGGAACAGTGCAACTGCAGCGGCGGCAAACCTTTCGGTACAGATGCTGTCAATGAACGGACAATGCAAAAAGAATTCATGAAGTTTCAGGAGATAATGAAACCCTCAAGGAAGACCATCAATAATCGATAAAGAGGTAATTTTAAAACTGTTAAGGCCAAAACGCCTTTGAGGACGTGTCTTAGCAATTCAGTGCCAGTCAGAAGCCGTAAGGTTCCATACGAGTTGACGGAATGCAGATCTGATGCCTGTAGTCATGTCAGCTGAAGGATCTTTCTATTGACAGTATACTGACATGCGATGAGAAATAGACCCTCTACAACACTACATACCATCATCACTAATTGGAAGCCCATGATTCTATCCCCAAGCAACCGAAATCACCGCTCTATTAAAAGAAGGTTAAGTTCTATGTTTGATGCACCGTAAAGTGAAATAAACATAACTTACTGGAAAGTGTGCATGAAAACCTGAAATCGTAGCTGTTGTATGAGCATATCAGCTTTTTCTTTCTTTGCATAATCAACACCGAGGATATCAGTTTCAAATATTTGACGTTGACATGAAAATCCGCGATAGCTACGGTGACTCTAATTAATACTAAAGATATTATTTTGTCCAGAAATTTCTGGTCCGAAATCGACAGGAGTTTTTAGTCACCTTTGAATAACAAAAGTATGAGCGGCCAAAATTCTTAGCTGACATTACCGTGTAGTGTTTGAAGATTTATACAGAGTGATTTATATAGAACTAACACATTTCCTTATTATTTCAATACGAATGACGCTACTCAAATGTAGAATATCTTTGGGAGTTTATTGATCTCCATAAAAAATGTTAAAAATGCCTGCCTCCTGCTTAAGGTATAACTCACTCAACACGGCATTCCATGTTACTTGAAGGACTGTCAGTACCATTAATCTCCTGTGTAATGTTGTGCTTTAGGTCGTCCAATGTCTGAGGATGTGTTGTGTAATCTGTGTCTTTTAAGTAACCCATAGGAAGAAGTCCGGTGTTGCCAAATTAGGAGATCCCGGAGGTCACAGTTACTTGGAGATTAACTAGGCATCGAAGAAAATTTCAATTAGAGCCATGGATTGGTTTAATGTATGACATGTAGCGCTATCTTGTTGAAAATTACATGACCCAACTCAGTTGCTCAACAAAACTCCTTGAAAATCCGTCGGTACTCTGCAGTGTTCACAGTATAGTTAAAAAAAAAAAAAGTGTTACTGTTCTTTGTTTGATTACCAGTGTCCGTATTGTTTCTTTCGGGGGAAGGGAGAGGGGGTTGCGAACATCAAATTCTCTGTGGTATGCCATTCGAGTAGCTGTAATTGAATTCGTAAGTCAAGGAAGAACCGTTGATTTAATGCGTACTGCATTTTCACAGCGACTAGAACAAAATATTGCCAACTGTTGCCGGAATAAAGAATAAACACCTCGTGACAGTAAACAAGAACTCCTAAATATCCTACTTCATTTGACGTTACACTCGGGACTATGAGTGAATTTCCAGCCGAATAAATAAAGAAAGAACGTGTTAATACATGTAGATCATTCTGTATATTCATTCTGTTTTTATATTTATTATTTAAAGAATAACGACGATATACGTGCATTTTAGAGCAATATCTTGGTCTGTACCTAATTTAAGTTAACGAAATATATTTTCACCAGCTGTACAATGAAAAAAGAACTAATTTTCGCTATATCTGGATAGGATACAGTAGTTAAAAGGTTAGAGCATCTACAAAGTAAACAGTAGGTTCGTAGTACTATGTGAATTTGTCCTACATGATTCCCATTTCAATTCCTTGCCAACTACTAGCTTAGCGTGAAAATATTAGACGAAAAATAAATTAACTTTTATAATTAAGTTACTAAAAGCTACCAAGCGAGGTGGCTCAAGCGTTGGTAGTTTCAATTCCTTGGGCCGACCATCCTGACCAAAAGTTTCCCCTGGTCACTTAGGCGAATGATAGGAAAACTTTTTTACATCCACGAATTTCCCGGACTCTCATTTCAAATCATTTCATTCCGCTGGTTCTGTTACACAGTCGAGAGTGTCACCGCAAGGTTTTGAGGGTGACTTGCGCCTTAAAATGGAATGGAATAGAAGGTGACTTTTTCCAGGGGCTCGTATAACTCGGGAGGAGTACCATCGGCGCCGGAGCGCTCTATCTGCGTCCGCGCAGTTACCCCCGTGACTCCCTCATCCCATCTTTTCCTTCCAGAAGTGTTCTAATTAGGGTGCGTAGGCACGAAGGGCCAACCGTGAGCACGGCTCAAGTACCTAGGTATCCTCCTCGACCCTAATTCATTCATTCAACTATTAAGCATGGGACAAAAGCACTCGAGTATTTGAATCACCAGTTAGGATCAAGTCTCTTTCACGAGAAAGCCTTTGAGTTCTCCAGTGTGATTGCGATGAGACAGAATATTTAATTGAGCTCAATGATTACGATAATCTGAAGATCACATCCTGACCTCGAATATTTCCTATCATATTGCCTTCCTTTGTGTCAAAATCACTTTTAAATGTAATTTGTGGTATATAAAGGATTTATGTAGGAACTTTTTTAAATAAATGTTTTTCAAGTAACAAGAACTGATTTTTAACTAGAAGGTGAAAATGCTTTTATACTGTTTATATTTGTTTGTCAAAGCAATGTTTAATGTCTCCATTATGAAATATTTTTATATTTAACATCTTAGAATGTGAGAAATAAAGCCCTGGCTCGCTTCTTCGTCGCATGTTGTTGTCTACAAGCACGTGTAGAACATAATACAGTTGACTTTTTTCCCCCCCTTCCCGATACGCATTTCATCCTGACACACTAACGCACAGAGTCAAGGGATGTCGCGGAAAACGTTAGTCATTTATCTCTGTTAGTGGAAGGAGACTTCGCTTCGGTCGTCAACAGCCAAAGTTTCACATCTTCAGGAAGTACAAATAAAACATTTCGTCACCTCTCGGCCCTTTTTTTTTTTTTTCTTTCTGAGACCTTTTTCCATTTCTTCGTTCGGTATTCTCCCAAACTCCCTTTCCACTCTGCCAGAGCGTTTTTGTAAAGACTTGCGGCGCCTGTAGGTTATGAATTAGAATTTGATACACACCAAAGGAAATGTGCATATCTCCTTAAAACATTCAACCTTTGTATAGTCAGCAGGGCACGGTTATTAAGTGAGCTGTTATCTAGGGGGAATATTTACACCCCCTCAAGTCAATATCGTATTTTGTAATTTAAACAATTCTACGCTTCTTCAAACAGCTATTTCTGCTGTTTTCCTAACAGTAGACATTCTTACATGTTAAACATTGTAAATACCAGAAGATTCAAGGCTTAACCATGCGTGATGTTTATTGTGGTCATTAGATAGCAGTATACACTTCTCTCCTTATGGACTTCGTTGTCAATTTATAGCAGAAAATTAAATAATTGCCACTGTCATTTAGTCACATTATTCATCTTCCAAAAACACAACTCAACGTCGGCCTGGTGGATTCAAATAACTGTTTGAACATGTACAGCGCAAACCGATGAACTGTAAAACAACTTGCGATGCGGCCCAAGTGGCGCTGACATAGCCATAAGCTTCCTTAACTGCTGGTTACTTCCTGGCGGTTATTTTTTTAATTCTTTCGGTTTCCTTCGTCGAAATATTCGCTCTAAGAGTTTTGGCAGATTCTTGTTGAAAACAGATAAATTGCTCCCTGCTAGTTTGATTCTTTTAAGAGAGAAGTAGAGGTTTTTTTAATTATGCCGTTTTTACTACTGAGGCACCACAGGCGGTGACACTGATGATACATGAGATTAAATTATATATTGGGAAAGGTTTTTTTTTTTAAGGAAAGAAACGTTCCAAGCCTACGTTTAGGATACCTCCCGGGTATTTTCCAGTTATGAGGGCTGAACAAAACGTGGAAAAAAATCCCAGTCAGGGTGAACGGCCCTGGTGGGATTCGAACCCCAGATTTCCCGCTCACGATTCCGCATCTTAACGACCTCGGCCACCCGTGGCGGTAAGAAAAAGAGGGGGGAAATTACATTTTTGCGTATATATGGTTTTAACTTTAACAATCTTTACACAACATCACAAGAAATGTCGGTTTGAGGTGAAATATGTCTTAGTGATTTTATGGGAAAGTTATCCATACGATATCCGATAATGTTTCTTCGGGTACTATCCATGGCCTGAAATGTATTATAAATATAATGGATTATTGTATGGCTTGGAAATTTTACACTCGGGAACCTTTCTTCAAATCGCTTTTGAACTTGACGAACTCATTGAGTTAACAAATATGAAGGATAAATAAATACACGTTGTGCAGTAGAAAACATACGACAAACCACTTGTAATAACTAAGTCAACCACCATCAGAATCACACTGACAGCCAGAAGCTAGCGTGACCTGGTTCCAGTCAACGGCGGAAACATGTATGTACACGCTCAGTGGAAAAGCACCGCAAGTCGGTTCATAGTTTATTGGATCGCTCCTCAGTAAACATACTGAACAATTATATAACTTAAATATTATATACGTAATCATAAACATCTAATCATGAGGTGTTTAAAATTGCACATAATTGTGCTTAAAGTTCCAGAAACATCCTGTCAAAAGTATCGGTTTTAAAACAATAAACTAAAGAGAAAGGATAGTCAAGGTAAAATAATAATAATAATAATAATAATAATAATAATAATAATAATAATAAATCCATCCTAGCTAAGAAATTCTAAAATTCTTTGCAATGCTTTACAAGTAATCCTGTAGATACCTGTCTGTGTATTAATAAATTTCTCAAACTTCTACAGTCTGAGCTTACGCGCATGCACGCCAGCATTAAGAACAAATCCTACTGGGAGAGCACGTTCATTTAAAACACAAGATTAGGCTTAGGAAAAATAATTTCTGTTATTTCGAATAGACAACGGCTTTGCCAGAAACGCTTAGCAAATTTTATGGTCAGTGTTGTTTCCGGAAATTAATATGGTTTGCAGTACCTACGTGAGTGGGCGAAAAAAATCAAGCAAATGAGCAAAATCCTTTGGGCACTGCTGCACTGAAAACAAAACATTTTCTGGCATTGCATTAGAAATCACGTTAATGTCCAATTCTAATTGGACGGTGTTCATAATTGAAGAAAACAAGTAAGTGTAATATATTCCTCTGTTTTTTAATAAACACCAAATTGTAATTTAATTGTTTTTATTCGCAAACTTCAAGGACAAGCTTTTACAATTTTTGAGTGCATACAATTCAAACCTATTGCTCACATTTTTAGCTTACCGTAACACCTAATTACCGTTTGATCTTGGTATATTTATTTAGATGTCACGAACTTTTCACCACGAGAATTATTTCTCACCTTGCATTTTTTTTGCACTAAAATGCGAAAGAGTATCAAAACATAAAAGAAGAGGGGAAACGGTTAGGAAAGTACTTTACTATAAATTCGTCTATATAAACTACATAAATAAGTCATACACTGCAAGTTAAATTTTATTTTTAAATTACTTTCATATCATTTATATATAAATTAACAAGAACTAGGAAAGCAGAAATTCGTAAAACACTTTAAGAGTAACACAAATGTCGCAATATTTCGAACACCTTATGTTCAGTTTTTCTTCCAAATTGTAGTTGTAATGGATGTTTTATTGTACCAATATATTCAAATAAATACAACTGTCGCATGGGCCTTACGACCGTACATGCTAATGTCGTCCTTATAACAATCAAAATGGATGCATGCATGCGTACAATTATATACAAATACGTAGATATTTTTACGTTTTCTATTAATACTTGTATATATATAAATACATAAAAATGAATGGAACCCTTACTCTTGAGCCCCCTTCCATTTACTCACAATCCCTCTCCAATTCTCCCCTCTTCATTATAGCCATTAACCTTCTTTGTCAGGTCTTCTCTAGAAATATTCCCAAATTGTGTGAGTTTCTCGCATGCACCAGCACTTCCCGGTAAATGCTCAAACTTCTATTGGCATTCAAAAATTGCGGTGATAAATGCTCATTTTTTAAAATCTCCGTTTCCCTGCATTCTGCCAAAATATGCCTCCAGGTGTAGCTTTCTCCGCACAATGGGCAAATCCTTTCCCCGAGTACATTAACTGTTTTGTTTCCTTTCCAAGCCCCTAATTCAACCATGCGAGACAACTTCTTTCTTCTCTGCCACAGATATCTAAATAATGTTCCCTCCCCCACACCGGACGTATTTGAGCCTGCAGGTTAAGCGATACTTTTTCTGCGCATTGAGACTCAATATTTTGTCTATCTGTATCTCTGAAACGTCTGTTAACTATTTTCGAACTATTTCGCGTAATGCCCTCTCCCCTTAACCAAATATACCCCAATCCAATTTTGTCTAAGACTTCCTTATTTTTTATGCCCATCCCGTATCCCATCCTTCCCTTAGACAAACTGCTCAAAGAATAGTTAGACTCCCCCGTATTATCCTTTATCAATATTTAATTGTTCTCCCGTTCTTAGCTAAAGTGACTCCCAAGTATGTGAATTTCTTAATATTTTCCAGTACCTGACCTGCATTGTGATATATATGTTACTATTTAAATGTTTTTTAAATTTCTGCTCGTCTAATTCTTGTTAATTTAGCTACATTGTTCCAAGAGTCACTTATATGTATTACATTTTTAATGCATCTTTTATATATGTTGTGAAGTCCACGTAAAAACTATAACACAAGACTCAAGAGGTGACCTGTACACTATGTAAAATAGCATGCGAATTGTTCACCTATTTGTGTTGTTACTCTTTTTACTTGTGCTTCACAACTTTTTAACAAATCTTATAAACAGTACCTTTAAGAGTGTTTTCTATATTTTTTATTTACTATACACACAAATATTTCTCAGCCGTTTAGGGGAAATAGGTGACTTCTTGTGTAAAGACAGACACCGTTTTCCATCTGATGGTATTATATTTGGAACAAGCTCAATATTTTAGTTGTCTGTTTCTTCAACATGCCCTGGTGCTTGAGTTTCTGCTAACTATAAGGGAACTGTTACAAACAATTGAGCTATCTTCATATTTATATAATTAAACCCATGGAGGTTTTGAAAATGAAATTGTTCGAACAAGGCTGCTATTAACATAGCACATATCTCCGTCTCCACGGCGGATAACGACCGGAGATTAACCCGTTTCCTGGTGTAACTCGACAGTGGCAGTAAAGATGGACCGTCAATATTTCAACTTGTTCACTACATATATTGGAACACCAGTACACCTCTTGTACAATTAATGAGCCAACAGCAAGATTGTTAAGGGTTGTGGTTTAAAAACATTAACTAATGTAATTTTAATCATAATTCTGACTATTCAGTTTTTCAAATGTATTTAATAAAGTTAACGAGATCCCACTTCTGTTCATCTTTAGGTTATCAAAAGTGTTTTGTCGGTTTCTAGCCAAACGTTTCAAAGCATCATCTTCTGAACAAAATATATTTAATATTAGAGTCATCATTTCTTTCGAGGACATTATGCCATCGTGTGCAAGACTATGAATTCCATTTACAAAATTACGTACGTTTTTTTTTTTTTATTTATTTATGGACGCTGCTCTTTAACATCTCAGGTCAACAGCGTCCCATTCAAATCAGGGCGTTAAACGGCCGACAAATTTTGCTCAGAGGTCTCTTTTTTCAGGCTTGAGGTTCATTTACATGCTGAAAATGTACGACATTTTTATGCTCATGGCTTTACTTCCTTTCCGGAGGAAGCCATCCATACTTAGAATTTTTACGTCCGAAAAAATCCATCGATTCTGGCTGGGGTTGAAATCGCGATCTTGGGTCTACGAGACAAACATGGTTACCACTACACCAGCAGGATCTACTCTCCTTAGGGCAGGAGGAAAAAAAATTAAAGGGTAATCAAAGTCGCTCCGCAGCCATTTTATAGCCGAGATTTCACTAGGGAAGCGAATTCGAGTGCCAAGACTGACCGCTCACCGAGGGGGGTAGTTATTGTGTTCACTTAACCACCAAGATAAGCACATACTCCAAAGTTCAAATCTTAGCAACGGTGGGGGTGGATTACGTGCTCAAAACCTGGTTTACAAGGAATGAATGTCAGAAATGTAGTAGTACCAACTTTCTCCTATACGGTGCACATCACCCGAGAGCGGAGGAACTTGTCAATGTTCCGTTGCAATGGAATAGTGCGTTTGTGTTCCAGTCTTAATAATTTTTTACGTTCCAGCCAATTAGAGTAAATAATAACGTTGATTGGAAGTAGATCAGAATGCACGAAACACCTTATTTGGCGCAGTGGTTTCAATTGTTTGGGGGTAGAGACATGGACCACCCTACCAATGGTGATGGAGAGCCAACAACAATGCAAATTGGGTGTCAGCTCATGCCCTCTTCTGAATTATTGTCAACTCTTGTGGATTTAAGTTTCAAGTTTATAAATATTACAGCTGATGGAAATGGAGCCGAAAGGTATTTCCACAGACGTTGAATTTCTGTATCACTCCTCATCAGTTTGGCTGTTGTTCGCCTCATTAGTCGAGAAGTGAAGTTGTTATCCATTCGTTTTCCTGGATCCTTGCAGCACATAGAATCAACAATTTTCTGAGCAGCTGTAGTGACATTGTTCTCTATTTTAAATGACAGAGCCTACAAGTTCGTGTAATCGTTTTCGAGGAGCTCATGTTTGACCGCGCTTCTTGGAACCAGGGAAAATTGAACTTCCCTGCTTAACCGTCCAGCATTGAGCAACAGTTCCTTCTCGCCTTAGCTTTGTTGCTTGTGCATTTAATTGTTTTCTAAATGTTTTGGAACATATTTTTGATGAACTACACTACTTTTTACGAAACATTTCTAAATGCCCAAACTTGTAATAAGTCAACTCATATTGGAAATTTCTTCATTACAATCTCTTCATTTACATTTTTAAATGTTTCAGAAATATATTTATATTGAATTTGTAGTCCATTGAAATATTCTACTTTAATTTAGTGACCAATATTTATGGATATTATATTTGATGCATTAACATTAACAAGTTTTTACGAACGCTTGAAAGTTTTATTTCGTATTAATAGCAAGGATTTAATTATAACAATATTTTCTTTATTCAGAAATTCTGCACGTTGCGCTACTGAAATCAGAATTGATCGCCATTATGTTTTCTTAATTAAAAACTATTTAATTTTTTCCATTGTTGGAACTGCTTCACATAATTCTAGATACGAGGGTAAGTCCATAAGTTTCCAGCCTCACCGATAAGGATTATCGCTTTCACAAAACGCTTATCTGGTGTCATACCTTATCTGTTAAATAAATAATTAGAGCTGCAACTTCCACTCCGTTATGTTCAGTTGTTCAGATATAGTTGCATAAAGAAGGCTATGTGTAGAAGATTGTAACATGTTCAAAAGGGAGTTTTGACCTGCCATTAAGTTCTTTACAAAAGAAGGACTTACTCCAAATGAAATTAAACAGCGAAAGGACGGTATATATGGGGAAGCATCCTCCTCATATTCTACGGTAAAAGAATGGGCCAAACTTTTTCGAATCGGTCGAGAAAGCATTGAAGACGAAGAGCGTGCAGGTCGGCCCTTGTAGGTGCTCACTCCTGAAAACATCGCTCTTGTGGAAGGAGAACTTATGAACGACCGGCGGTTCAAAGTTACAGAAATGGCAGCAAGGGGGCCTTTCTAAAACAACAGTCCTTCGAATTATTCATGAACATTTAAACATGAATAAGGTTAGTGCAATATGGGTGCCTAGACTTCTTTCCTCAGTCCAAAAGCAACAATTGTAGTCAGGCAATATTTGGAGCTCTGCCGTGGTATCGAGAGAGAAGTTGAGTAAACCATTGTTACAGGAGATGAAACTGTGATCCTCTACTATGATCTCTTGTACAAAAGAGAATCAATAGACTGGCGTAAACCTGGCGAAGCACCGCCTCTAAAGGCCAAGGCCACTTAGTCAATCAAGAAGATCGTGGCCACAATATTTTGGGACTGTAAAGGAATGTTCTTCATTGACTTCAAGCAGAAAAACACCACAGTAAATGGGGAGTACTATGCTGGCCTGCTACACAGACTACGTGCTTCCATCAAAGAGAAAAGGCAAGGAAAGCTGAGTGGTGGTGTGCGTTTTCTTCACGACAACGCGCCTGTATACACAGCTCTTGTTACAAAGGAAGCTGTGAAGAATTGTGACTGCAAGGAGATCGACTATTCACCCCACAGCTCAGATCTAGCTCCCAGTGACTTATTTCCTCTTCTCAAAACTCAAGAAGGATCTACGAGGAAGGAAGTTTAAATGTGACGAAGAAGTAATGGATGCTGTTTTTGTCCTTTATGCAGACAGATTTCTGATGAGAGGTGTATTGCAATAAAGGGTAACTATAGAAAGGTAAAATATAGTTTTTGTCTTTATCATACCTAGAAAATGGTTAGGCCGGAAACTTATGGACTTATGGTGTGGCTAGTACCTTCTTCATATTTCTATCATGCTTTAAGGTCAGCTAGTCGTTATGTATTCACCAAGCCTTTATTAATAGATTATTGGGTTCTTTGGTTGATAAACTTTTATTTCCATGGTATATTCCACCAATGAACTGCATTATAATACATGCACACACCAAAACATTTTCCTGTTGAATAAAGATTTAAATATTTTTATCTTGAAAGAGGGTATATGTGTAGATTATTACCTGATACGTAACCTTTTACGTATATAAGTAAGAAATTTAGAGTCGTAACTATCCTGTTTCTTCATAGTGGTGAGTGGAATCTGATTACTCAAAGCTACCACAGGTTCAGAATGATTTCTCACAGCCTTAAAATAGATTTTAGGTACTAAAGGCAGATCAATATCTACGGGCTGAGTGTTGCCAGGTACAGTTGAGCTTTCATAGCAGTGTTGTTATTATGCAGCTATCTGTCAAATAAAGTAAGTGAAAGTATTGCTTGGTATATCTCCATAGGGCCGCCATAAGTTGAATACGGTGGAGTTCCTGTCAGTGACCAGTTATTAAATAACTTTTTCAGTGGTGTACACGTGAATTTTCTTGTGAAGAATGGAGGAAGGCTCTATTTTGGTTACTTTAGCTACGATGCGAAGGATCTTGTAACGTATTGTATTGTAACGTATAATGGCTGAACCGCGGTTTACCAGATGGCCATGTCATCAACATATATCATTTATATAAATATTGTATAGTATGCTATCTCGGAGCATGCCATCTGTAACGAGGTGTGTTGTGGAAAACGTCATGTTGACTGAAGAATGAAAATGACTATTTTTCAGATAGTTTGATCAGAGTATCAGAGAAATTGTAATGGTATAGTTTACGCAAAAGGCCGTCATGTGACTCGCGGTTGAAATTACTTTCTAAATCCATAAAATAGAGCGCCTATCCATTTACCTAAGTTAAAACAACGTGTTATATTTTCGGTGGTTCTGAGGAGTAGCCCAGTGGTAGAATGTTGCACGCTTGTTGATTTGTTTTATTTACGGACGCTCTTTAACATCTCAGATCATCAGTTCGATTCAATTATTATTATTATTATTATTATTATTATTATTATTATTATTATTATTATTTGACTACATTAAGCAACAGAGGTATAAGTAATTTACGAAATGTACCTTTTTGTGTATTATGAAAAGCACTTGTGGACTTTTTTTTTTAATGGTGTTTAATGCCTGCTTTTACTACTGAGGCACAGCAGGTGGACACTAGTTATACATGAGTTGGAATGGTACATTGGGAAAGGATTTTTAAGGAAGCAAACGTTTCAAGCCTAAGTTTTGGGGTATCTCCCCGGCATTTGCCACCTATGAGGACTGAGGAAAACCTGAAAAAAAGGTCAGTCAGGGAGGACGGTCCTGGCGGAATTCAAACCCCAGACCTTGTATTTATTCCCGGGGTTTATTAGTGTCATAATAATAAGTATACAAAACAAAGAATTCGTTGCAATATGTGGGATTTGGATTATATCTGTTCTATATCTTGTAAACCAACCTTATGGAGATAACTAAAATTAGTGTATGTTTCATGCAACGATTGTAAGAAATAAAGAAAGAAGTACATGAATAGTTTGCTGCGTGTGGCACTTTCTCTATGGGCTAGCGCATTGCTAGTTGCGAATTATAGTTCGTATTCAGTTCCTGAAATGTGCTAAAGGTGTGTTTTTCTGATAGTTTACGAATCAAAACACTTTATCACCTCTGTAGGTGCCATAGAAGAATAGAAACGTTCAAGCTGTTTCAGCACTTTACGGGTATAAGTTTTTTTTTTTTTTTTTTTTTTTTTTTTTTTTTTAGTCTACCTTTTAATTCCCTTTAGAGATAAAAGTAACTTGGGAGTCCTAGGGTGCCACAAATCCTTACTAATTATTCTGCCCTGCTTGAGCACTTTCTTAATTTCTTCATGCAAAACATTGCTTTTATGGACTGTCCCATTGAAAAAAAAAAGGAGAAGAAGAAAGAAAGAAAGCAAAACTACGCTCTCTTTCGGTTAACTGTGGTATCAAGGAGTGTAAAATCAGATTTTTCCTCCTCCTCACACATTCACCTTTTTAAAAGTGTTAACCTTTTCCTTCAGCAGGGCGCTACCACACTCCATGTTTCCACGAATGAAATTAAGAAAGTGCCCAGGCAGGGTAAAGTTATTAGTAAGGATTTGTGGCCCCCTGGGTTCCCAGACCTGATCCTTGTGATGTATATCTCTGGAGTAAATTAAAAGAGAGAGTGTACAAAATAAACCCACACAGCCTGAAAAGCTGAAAATAGCATCCGTCAGGGTGTTGCTTTCATTTCTAAACGGGAACTGTTTTACGTGGACAGGCACTTCCAGCACCTAATTCGTAATAAAGTAACCGTTTCATCGGCAGTACCGAGCTGCGCACGATGACATTCAAGTCGCTGATGCAGCGGTTGTCTGTTATTGTGTGTGCAGTATTGTCTTCGACTTCAGAAAAGTAAGTCTGTCATTTTATGGTACAGTTTAAATTAGAGGAACTATAAATGCAATGGATTAATTGCAAAACAAGATGCAGTTAGAAATAATCATTGTTTTGGAAGTTGAGCTGCAACGTGTGAATAAAATTTTATTATGACGTTTCAGCAACGTTTTCTGTGTTTTAGCGTTGACGGGTTAGCAGCAGTGTTCCATTGTAGATAGTTGTCATGAAGCGCTGCCCAAATTTAATTGTTTGTTTTGTTTCCTTTAGCTTTTAATGCAGGACTGTGCGATCTGGGTTGCCAAAGCTCTTGGATGTGCCTTTTTCATGGGCCGTCTCCATTCGTCTCTATTCTTCTCCAGAGCAGTGTCAGCCAAAAAGTCTTTAAGCATTCCACCCTATCTTCTTTGTTTGCTCAGTTTCTATGGGCAGTTCTTAACTTGGCAAGTCCAATGTTAGTGTTCATTCTCGTCACAGGTTCATTTGAGGCAGTTGACTGTACCAGCAGCATTTGTTATTCCTTTGTTCTCTTCAGTTCTTGATCGCTGTCTTTGTCTGATGCATGTTTTCTTTTCCATCTGTCTTTGTGGGGATGATGTTTACTAGATGCTATTGCTGAAGAGACCGCCACAGGTGGCCGAGGTCGTTAGGTCGCGGACTCGTGAGCGGGAGGTATGTGTTCGAATACCGCCAGGATCGTCTTTCATGACTGAGGTTTTTTCCAGGTTTTCCTCAGTCCTCATAAATGGCAAATGCCGGGGAGGTACCCTAAATTTAGGCCTGGAACGATTCCTTCCTTAAAAAAATAAATCCTTTCCCAATACATCATTTCATCTCATGTATCATCAGTGTCCATCGCCTGTGGTGCCTCTGTAGCAAAAACGGGCGTTAAACAACATCCATTCATTGCTGAAGAAAACTTTGTATGCCTTTGTATAGCCCGGATATAGTCTGTTTTCAATGTTTACGACTATATTATTTGTTAAGCTTTTAGGTTTCTTACTATCAAATTTTAGGTCCACTGTGAAGGTGTTATTTATTTGTAAGTCAGGCATGTGAAATTGCGCTGTTGTCCAATTTTTGTGCTAAATACAACATTTAATAGTTTTACCTGAATAATTTAGCATCAAGCGTTTTGATTAACAATTTCTAAATACTTCGTTTGTACAAAGTTATTTCCATTGACAGTTTCTTCTTAAGCACAAAGTAAGAGACTTGTCAAATATTGGTATGGTGAAATTTACGTTTACTTGACAAAATTTATACTCTTTTCTTCCAAATTTAAAAAATTCTACGGAGTGTGATGTATTATTCAAAAACGTAAATTTTAACATATATCTGTATGGGTAATTCTTGTAGAAAGAGGGGATGGGCTGCTCAACCAGCCACGACCCCTCTTTTAATAGTTCATTTAATTAATAAAAGATGCAAGAAATCAAAAACTTACATTGCTTGAAGTTGCAAGTAGTGATTTTCCAAAAAATCCAATAATAGTTGCTATAACTATGAATAAAAGTATAATAAAAGCGTATTACAATGACATTATATATAGATTTAGTCATCTCCAATCAAGGATCCAGGATGACTTAATTCAGGGTAAATGTGTCTGTGAAAACAAACTGTTTTAGTTATTTTATTTTACTATAGAGCATGTATGTTTGTCTTTCTGAAAGGCAGAACAGAATTTAAGGGCAAGTTATATTATTTGTTGATAACTCGGTTGCCTAGAGGTAACGCCCTCTCTTCTGGACAGTTCGCGGGTTCAACCGACCGAGGTCGATAAGTTTTTCTGGACGTAAACATCTCCGGGAGAGACTTGAAGCCATCGTAGATTTACAGCACGTTAAATAGCTTCATACCTAAAAAATTGCGGTCATTTCACACTCAAGTAATACCTCAGCATAACACTAGATGACACTTGAAGCGATTCGCTGACCATCTATGTGTTTCCCCAGGGCTTGGAAGGGGCACCGATGACAAGTAGAGATGCCTAAGATTAGGAAGAGGAAAGTTTGGTAAATGTCACTGAGAAATGCAAATATCTTATGCCATTATAGCGGTATAGGTGCTTTATATATAGCAAAGAAGTTTACTCATTAAGGAAAAAAGGGTAGTGCGTTGTGCTCGCATTGTCCTCTCCCCTATTTCCTTGCATTTCATTCCGCTGCAGTAATCTGTGATTGTTGATAGTGATTATGTTTGACGTGTTCACTTACTGTAGGTTGGTATAGAGTAACGAGCTCACAGTTACTGCCAGACAGTTCTTTTCTTGGGTGTATGCTACTGGAAAAGAATGGGGTGCACAATAGCGGGACATGCACACTTTTCGCAGTTAATGGCTCGCAGGTTCATTTAAGTAATGCCAGAGACCACGTTTGTGGAACATTCAACAATAGATGTTTGAAAGGCTGAAGGTATTCTAGATGCCCATGCCGAACAATTGCGAGGCTGGATAATTTCGCAGGATTTGTAGCCTACAAAACCTGTAGACCTAACTGTTCCGTATGAGGTGCTCTAAATTCATAATAGACCTTAGGTTTTTTTTTATTGATTTATTTACGGACGCTCTTTAACATCTCAGGTCATCAGCGTCCCATTCAACTCAGGGCGTGAAACGGCCCACAAATTTTGCTCAGAGGTCTCTTCTTTCAGGCTTGAGGTTCTTTTTCGTGCCGTAAATGTACGACACAGGACCCACGGCTTTACTTCCCTTCCAAAGGAAGCCATACTTAGGATTTTACCTTAGATAGGAATAGACCTTAGGCATAGGAAAGTGTTTAGAAGATGGGTTTTCAGCCAGTTCAGACACTCGTGCACGGCAGGTTAGAAGTCAAAGGCATTTGAAGAATCTATTGTGATTGTAGCAGGGTTGTCAGTACCATGCAATTAAGCAACTAACTTATTTCTTTTAAAAGTTATTCTTCCCCGGAGAAAAAATTATCGAAGCTCGGAGCTTCGGAGCATCTAAGAGGTGCAGTCCCGAGCGTCAGCGGACAGAGGCGAACTTCTCGGTCCTGAATGGGAGATAAGTGTAAGTATTTAAAGGTTTGGGACTGCTTCTATAGCTACTAGCACCCCTAGAACTTCCGAGAATTTTTCAATTAATATGTTCAATGTTAACTCGAAATATAAAGCTGAAACAGTTTTCGTGACCGTTTATAAAAGTGTAAATATTGCATGTATTAATTTTTGGTTAAAGATAATGTAACCTATGCGTTGTCCTCCGTAACTTCCTAACTACAATATGTTGTTCCTTATTAAAAATTGAGCTTTTTACATTTTACCATGCGTTGACCTATTGGATTTCGCAATTAATTATTATATATACACACACATTAACTTTAGCGTTAGCCTAGGGTAAATCTTAAAAACCGGTGGATACAGTGGTTTGCTGCGGCTTGCTACGGCCAGACGGTTTACTCTCGCTTCCTTTTCGTAAGTTAATGGGGGAGAACAAATTACTGTAATTTTACCACGTGTTGTCTTATTGGAATTCGCGATTAATTAATATATACGCACTAACCTTAACTCTAGCCTCGGGTAAGTCCTAGAAACCGGTAAACCCAGTGGTTTGTTGCGATTCGCTACGGCCTGACGGCCTACGCTAGTCTCCTTTACGTAAATATAAATTGATAGGAGTGGATAAATCACTGTATGGTAACAAATATTTTTTGATTCCAACAGCAACAAAATTCGTAAATATCAATTTATAGCGCATTGTGTGCGTGGTACTATGTTAGCGAGTAAATCATTGTAATGATGGAAAATCTCCTTTAGCTCCGCAGAAAAAAAAATATATCTCCTAGATTGTACACTGCCACCGTCTCTGCCGTTTGGGACTGAGGAGCTCGATTCTCTCAAGAAGTGCTGTTAGCGTGCAGTGTGAATAAGGAAGTTGTGTAATAATGAGTACATCAAAACAGGAATGTGGAAGGGAATTTGAGGACAATAAACATCTAGGAAATCATGTCTGTATAGCACAACTCGAAAACTTAAATGTTTTCGCGTCTCATGTAAAAATACGGCAATCATTCGCCAATCACTGTGAAATGAAGACAATTACGTGCAGATTATGTAGTCATGAGGCAATATCGGAGTCCCCCCCCCCATCCCCGTTCGGCATTGAGTTCCGCTCTCTCCGCTGTCATTCGAGGCAGCTCCGAAGCTCTGAACTTCGAGAATTTTTCTCCCGGTAAGAATAAGTATTTAAATAACGGTTTTCCTAAAAATACCCGCCATTTAATAACAAGAACCACAATAGATAACAGTACTTAAAAACACAAAAATAATAATAGTAATAATAACAGCAACAATAGATTAACATTCTTAAATTTTATTTAATTAGGAGAAGAGTAATTTGAAGGCCAAATTCCATTCATTGCCCCTTAACATGTATTTTCGGGGCTCAGAGTTACGACAGCCAATTGTCAGTCATCCCTTCTTAGTTACCTTTAGTCTATTTCTACAGAACGTGCCAAAAATGTATAAACACTTCAAGCAAAGAAAACTATGTTATGAATTCTCACAAACAGAAAATGATGAGCACTAATCATCTTAGACTTTTGCAGTTACAACAGTTGCTCTAAATGCCCACCATAGGCGTCGATACACTTCTGAGTACGTTGAACTACTGACTGAGCAACGTTTGCGAAAGTGTCCTCAGCGATTGCAGCACATGCCGTTTCAATTTCTTCTCAAAGTGCTGCCAGTGTAGCTGATTTTCTACGGTATACAACATCCTTAAGGATTCCCCATAGGTAGAAGTTCAACAGAGTTAGATCCGAAAACGCATCTCTATTGCCTTTGAACTTCAACATTCTCGGTTTTCCATTACCACTTCAAAATTGCTTTCCGCTGTTTAAACGATAATCTTGACTCCATTTTGTTGTAGCAAACGCTAGCATAACACAATGTGAGTCACATGTGCTTACAGAACATCATACGATAATCTTGGCTTCATTTGTTCATTGTTGATTTACCTGTCACGTAGCAACGCTATCATAATGTATGTGGGTCATGTCTATTTACAGAACATCACACTACACATTACTGTTGTTTTTCGGTTCAACTTTGAGATATATTAAATAGATATCTACTGTGAAAGTATGTGTACATTTTTGGCGTCCTCGATGTGTGTAATATAAAAGTACTCTATTTGCATTAAGCGTTGATGTGTGAAGGTATAATTTGAGTGAAATGAAGTTTTTGACATTGGAAATTCACCAACTAAACAAAATGGAAAACATTGCAATAATACCAGCATAGTATTATACGAAATGACAATGAGTATGCAGTTCAAATGCGCGGTTCCTCTAGTATAGCAAGAATAAAAAAAGTACACTTATGCGTTTATACATTGCAGTATTATCAATATAAACTTTCGTTAACAATCCAGTTTTAAACGGGTTATGCCTTATCACAGACAGGAGGCAAAGGAACTTGTAAATCACATTGTTTAACCTTGTGTGTGATTGTTGATAAAAATAAGGGACTAAGGCTAAAAAGGTGTGCATCCAAAAATTCCTGCTTTTCCCCCTGAAAATTGTAAAAGAAAAGTTTAAAACTCGCTAAATCCCTATATATATGTAATATATACAGAGTATTAATAACAACACTGAAATATTTGTACCCATATACAAGCAATTTGATGACAGGGAATTGGGGTCAAAGGTTTCAACTTTACATGTTAGAGCTTAGCGTTTCAAAAGGATTTGCACACCACTGACTTTGACCAAGTTCCATTGGAAATGGCAATGAGTAAACGCTGATATGTTCGTCATCAACAATGTCTCTTTTTTTTTAATTACTTCATTAGAATATTGAGCATCCTTGAACATTTTATTTATAATAATAATAATAATAATAATAATAATTATTATTATTATTATTATTTATTTGTTTATTTATTTATTTATTTATTTGCAACACGCATAGTATTAGCGTCGAGTGAAATAAAAGTTCGAGTATCTTATTTCGGTTTAATTAAGAAATTAACATTTTATATTCCAACAATTAAATACAATTTGCAATGCAAAACGTATACCTTTCTCAAAAACAGTAATTACGTTATAAAGGTAAATAAAATTACGAAATATGTATTGAAATATTCTGAATATACCTCATATGTTAGGCGCATGTAGGCAAGTTCAGAAAAATTGTAACCATTCTTAATTTCGTAATATATATATATATATATATATATATATATATAATGTGATATTTATTCGTTTTTTAATATTTTATGTTATAATGCCATTGGCTACATTGATTTTCTCGTCACGTCTGTTGATTGTATACTGAATACTCTACATATACGTCTGTAGGGAGTATGAAATTAAATTAATTACTGATGGCGCAAATGAACTCGCAGTCCTTGGCCCTTAAAACTATCTGCCATTCTTCTTACCCAGGCAGCTGGACCTCGCCGGAATTCGAACCCGATCGAGTTATTTTGTCATATATTTTCGTTGCAAAACAAGCAACAGTTGCATGAAACCATTGACATCCCGCAAGATTAGGGAAAAAAGTAGAATCAACAAATTTGTTTCTAACAACTAAATTCATATTAGCACACCAATGCAGTGGCGTGCAATTATATTTTAGCCTAGAATTTTGCACATTATTTAACGCTAAATTGTGAAAACGTTGGTTATTGGGTCATTAAAAGTCAGGCTTGTTTCGACTATTTAGGCGTGAAGCCATTCAAATACAAAAGTTAAAGTTACTTTATTTATTTATTTATTTATTTACCCTGGCAAGAGCAGACTATTGATCCTTATCTTCCATTATTTAGCTTTAGTTAAAATTTTAATGTTGAATAACTTTGATATTTTACGTCTATGACCCTAAGTTCCCTATCTAAAATTACTTGTATAAGACCCCTCTATATAGAATGAAATTTTTATATGTAATTTATTAATACCAGTACGTATAAGCTAATTACATAAATATTATTTGTTTTTTTTTTACTTGAGCAGTAAATGTAACACGAATAAATATAAAAATAACCGAAATTACAACATATCCGAAAATACTTACAATTTACAATAGTAGGGTACAATACCTGGGAGCATCATCATTACTACTGAGGCACCACAGGTGGTAGGCACTGATGATACATGAGATGAAACGATAAATTGGGAAAAGATTTTATATAAGGAACGAAATGTTACCGGCCCAAGTTTAGGATACCTCCCCGGCATTTGCCATTTATGAAGACTGAGGAAAACCTGGAAAAAACCTCAGTCAGGGAGGACGGTGCTGGTGGGATTCGAACCCCAGACCTCCCGCTCACGAGTCCGCTTCTTAACGACCTCGGCCATCCGTGGCAGTTTGAATACACTGAAGACACAGGCTTTGGCTGTTAAAATTATGCTGGTGGTCTTTTGGGATGTTAATGACCCAGTTAAGAGCAATTGTAGGACTAGTGGTTGATACAGTGACATACACTAATGGAAAAGTGAAGTCTTCTTGGGGCTTCTCTCAAAAGGAGTATTGTTAATTCACGATAACGCCTGTTCCTATGCGACTACATTAAATTATTTGAAATTCGAAATGTTTAAAAATTCTCCATATACTCCAGACTTGGCGACATCGGTTTTTCACTTGTTTAAATTAAAAATATAAAAGAAAATTCAGAAGTTTGCTTACTAAGTAATTTGGGCGGTACAAAGGTGGTTATTATTATTTTTTTTTTCCTTGAGGACATCTGCAAGCTTGTAAACTGGTGCACCAAGTGTATTGCGTTGAAAAATAAGGCACAAACAGTTTTTGTAACTACCTTTGTTATTATAAAAGTGCTGTTATTTAATGACTTTCCCTGGTAACAGAAAATGAAATGGAATATTTTGGCAGGACGGATGTACATTTGTATTGACGGAAACCCGTGCTCTAAAAACATGCATGACAGTTCAGTAATGCAACTTGTTAATTATGTAACAACAAATAGCGGCAGCTGTTCAGCCTACCGTGACTGCTGAAGCACATTCCATTACCGCCAGCGACATCGAAACGAAATTCAAAATTTCTCTCGTTTTTAGCGTGAATATGAAGGGTTATTCATTTCAAGAAAAGGCGAACATTAATCATGGCAATAGCGCTGCAATTGGCAAACGTCGGGAGGCTAGGCGCCTGCACCAGGAAACTTTGGCTCACCGACACCTTCCTAAAAATGTAAGAAAATTTATGTGAAACTTGCTTTATTATCGCAACGGTGCGCTCTGCTCCAGATATAAATGTCTTCTTGCTATTCAGTAATGTGAATATGTTTGCAGCACCTGAGGAGAATCCTCGCTTTTCGTTTAAAATAAATTATAATCATGGAGCCCTTAATGTCACATTTGCATTGATTACGGTATCGAACTACTTCCAAAGCTCAGCAGAAAATCTAAAATCTAAAGTTTACATTGACATTTATTTCTCTTCTTTTCTCAACAAGTATTTTTAATAGTGTATAAGTTCTCATAAATAGCAAAATATGAGGACACCTGATGGAACATGAGATGAAATAATAAATTGGGAAAGAAGGAAACCCCTGGAAAAACCTCAGTCAGGATGGCCGACCCTGGCGGGAATCGAATCCCGGACCTCGGCCAATCGTGGCAGTTCTATCTACTGTTACAGCCAATCATATTTTAAAAACAGTTTTCAAATAATAGTTTAAAAACTTGGCGCGCTTCTATATTCTAATTTGATTTTCTTTTCTAGAAATGTTTAAACCATCTTATTTCTAAGAGATATAATTTACATTAATACCAAGGGTGCCAAAAATGTATACACACTTTCACAGTAGATATCTATTTAATATATTTTAAAATTGGACCGAAGAACAACAGTAATGTGTAGTATGATGTTCTGTAAACAGATGTGACTCACATGCATTATGATAGCTTTGCTACGTGACAGGTAAATCAACAATGAACAAATGAAGTAAATATTATTGTATGATGTTCTGTAAACATATGTGACTCACATACTCATGCTAGCGTTGATACAACAAATTAGAGCCAAGATTATCGTTTAAACAGCGGAAAGCAATATGAAGTGGTATTGGGAAACCGAGAATGTTGTTGAAGTTCAAAGGCAATGGAGGCGTGTGTACTGAACAGAACCGCCAACGCGAGTAACAATTGCAGACATTGGAGAAAAATTTGCAATTAATGCCGACTGTGGGCATATGGTTATATGCCCATATATATTAGGTTTGTTTCCCTTCATACGAGGGTGTTATAACTTGGGTGTAATTTATGTTTTAAAGTGCTACCGGACTTTTTGTAATCCCTGTATCTTAAGTAAGGAAATATAATTTTTGAAGTTTCTCGCTCTATATGTTGATATAAGTTTCATACATTAAACCCTGCAATATTTTAGGCCCTGTTTTTGTTTAAACCAAGTACCTGCTTTAATTTTGCAATAGGCACTGTTATTTCCTTTAATCAATTATTGGCACTATCAATATTTCAATTTCCAAACCAAAAGCGAGACATTATTGCTGATGATATAAATGACATTATTTTAAACAAAAATATTAACCCATAAATGCATAGTAAGCAATCAGTTTTGTTGTCCAAGTTACATCATTGCTTGCTTTCCCGAGTGCTGCCTTTTAGACAAGTCGTAAAAAGTCACAACATTAAACCAGCACTCCGATAATGAAAGAAGTTGATGCTCTGTATACGCGCAGGACCATTCGGACCTACTTCCAGTATCACTGATGAGGTTGACCGATCTTACATTAAGTCTTGCAGGTATTCAGACTGAAACTTGTGCATGTTTTAGACAGCTCGCCATCCCGCCGATTCATACGTAACGTTCACGAGTGCTAGTATGAATAACTAACACAGCTTAACGCTACCAGCTTTAAATGTCCGCAGATATTCCATGTCTAGTTTTCTAAGAGTAACGAAATAAATCAGGTTTAGTTATATACCTTGTCCGCTCAAAGGCTGTTTTACTTTTCGGCTACTAGGCGTTAAACAGCCGGCGGCGACCATACTTCCACTCTCTTAAATGTGTATACGGTCTTATAGAAAATGTTGTAATAGTTGTAACTCTCTCAGGTAAACAGACACACATATTCTGATTGACACGATTAAATGTTTTAATTTCTTTGCTTAATATTTTCCTTTACATTCCGAAACCTCTACTTGAGATAATGTCCATCCTGTAATATGGGGGGGGGGGATAGGTGGTAAATATATCTGGCAGGGAAAAAGGTATTATTTGAACCTGAAACGGCCGATAATTTATAATTTTGTCCAGGGCCCTGTTTTTTTATTTAAGTGAACTGGGTTAGAATCCTCTGTTTGTGATTTTGAAATAATTGTAAAACTGGGGAAAAAAAAAAAAAAAAAAAAAAAAAAAAACTGGTATATGGATCCCATATGAATTAGACGAGCCTAAAAAAATGTCGTAGGTTTGAGGCGTGTACTTCACTGCTTTTGCGCAACAAAGATGATTCCTTTTATTATAAACTGTTATGATTAGTAGAGATCACCTCCTTGGTCTACTGGTTAGTGTTGCTGACTACTGGCAGGCTCGGATTCGATTCCTGGTACCCACTTGGGAATTTTTCTGAGTTAGAGGTAGGTCTGGAACGGGTTTCACCCAACAACTGGGAAGCTTCCTGATGAAGAGGTGGCGTTCTTCGATCACGAAAGCCGCGTGATAGGCGACGTGCTGGATGCCATGCTCCCCTGCAAAACTGCACTCTATCAATGAAATCGCCGCGGCAGGCCAAAGTTCACCTTAGTGCCAAATGTGAATAGAAGATGATGAAAAGTAGATTCCCAACGACCGCCAAGGATGGCCGAGGTCCTTAAGGCGCGAACTAGTGAGTGGGAGGTCTGGGGTTTGAATCTCACCAGGACCGTCCTCCCTGACTGAGGTTTTTTCCAGGTTATTCTTAGTCCTCATAAATGGCAAATGCCGGAGAGGTACCCTGAACTGAAACTGGAACGATTCCTTCCTTAAAAATAAATCCTTTCCCAATATATAATTTCATCTCATGTATCATCAGTGTCCATCGCCTTTGGTGCCACTGTAGCAAACACCATTCATTCATTCATTTTAGATTATCTACGACAACCACAAACGAACAACACAGTGACTGAATTTCGATAAAGCTCTGAAACACTTTGGAAAACAAATATTACACCGGAGGAAGATTGTGGCAACTGTATAGTGTTCTACAACAAGTTTAACCTTTGCATGATGGTGAAACAATTACTTTGGACAAGTATTATAACACAGAGACAAAATGCATCAGAAGCTGCAAAAAAATAATTAATAAAAATATAGCAATAGAAAAGGACCTGTTCTTCATGATAACGACCAACCACATCTGGCATGAACATTCCAGAAGCTGATACTGGACTACAAAGTTTTAGCTATCCAACATATTCACCTCGTCTTTCACTTATTCAAACATCTGAGCAATTTCTTAAAAAAATAAAATCTTCAGTACTGCAAATCTTGCAATTCGATTATTCATCGTCTCTTTTTTATCAAAATGACATTAATAGGCTTGCTGTTGTTTGCAATAATGTAAAGATGCCAATAGGTATTATTTTTATTAATTAAGATATTTTTTTTAATTTATTGCATCTTTATTGAATTTTAAATCACAACATCGCCATTAATTTTCGAACAAACGAATAATTCCATTTAGTGTAATTAACTAAATAATTACAAACATTCTATTAACAAATGCACACCCTGGATGACTGTATCTACTTACAGACTCTTTTATATTTTTAATGCATTTATTAACAGATTTTTAACACACGAAAACGAGAAATAATGCTAATTGTGTGTGTGTGTGTGTGTGTGTGTGTGTGTGTGTGTGTGTGTGTGTAAGATCCAATAACCTGTAGATGTGTGTGCAGCAAAATTAAAAAAATTAATCGCGGAGAACATTTTTCCTATTTTAGTGTCAGAATGGCATACCATTATCACGCATTATTATACTTTATGTTTTTACCACCTACTGCTTGTAAAGCATTTTAAAATTTCCGATAGAGGATTACTAGGTCAGAGAAATATATGTGGCGATATAGGTAATTTATTCAGCTGAAATTTGGAATATTTTGTTTTGGTTTTTTATATTGGACACTGTTGATACATGAAATGAAATGATATATTATGAAAGGATTTTTTTAAGGAAGGAAACGTTCCAGGCCTAAGTTTAGTGTACCTCCCCAACATTTGCCATTTATGAGGACTGAGGAAAACCTGCAAAAACCTCACTCAAGGAGGATAGTCTTGGCGGGATTCGAACCCCAGACCTCCCGCTCACGAGTGCACGCCTTAACGATCTCGGCCACCCGTGGTGATTTTAAACTTATATGCTCAACAAACTTGGATGTTTACTCTATTATCTCTTTTTTTATTTCTTACATTCAATTGAAGCACTGAGCTTTTATGCTGGGCTTACTTTCGTATTGTGGTTCTTGAGTTTAACAAGTTTCATTACCGTAAAAGATAGTCCAAGCTCTCCCAAAGATTCAAAAGGCTGTTGTGAGAAGAAATATAATTATTTTTTACATCTAATTAAATTTTTAAGCCGCAAGCAGCTTAGCAGAACGTCAGCGAGGAGTATCCTAAAAGATCCAGTAAGTGAAGAACGGATGAATTCCCTACTCACGTTAAAGCGACAGAACTAATTAGCGATTTGGTAGAAGAGAAGGAGGAGGACTTTTTTCTAGCCCTCTCAATCGGAGTGTGTGTTGGAGACCCAGATATCCTCTCCCTCCACTTCGTGGGGAAATTGCGGTTTTGCAGAAGATGAATGGAATTCTCGGTGAAATAGCCGATTGCTAGACAGAAAAAACGGGCAAAACGAGCAAAAACGAAATGGGAGAAAACCTGATTGAGACGTTGGTGGAAAGTGAACAAGAGGTAAAAAACAGAAGCAGATAAATGAAGCAGATAGAAAAGAAAAGAAAGGAGGTAGGCCGCTACTAAGGGGGTTGCACAAGAGGAAAATTTCAAGTACGAAGGTTGTAGCAGAAGGAAAATGCTTGTATTATATTCCAACTAATTCCGCCTTGATGAAGCAAAAGAAGTACCCAGGCTTGGCAGTTTATTATACGGTTCTAATGTTGTGGGACATTAATGTCGTTGCGCCAGGATGTCAGCTTCAATGGGATGGGAGGTTTACCGGGTTTTAGATGGGCATGGAAAGGCAAACCTCATGGGCTCATAATGAGCAAGGCAAGCCAGCCAGTGTCTTGTTTCAGCGTCGAGAGGTTTTTGTGCCAGCATCTGTCTAGATCTGTCACAGTCAGGCTAGGTTAAGTACGTGACTGCATAACTCCCTCGCTTTGCGCAGGGGAGTCTCTTTTTACTTTATATGGGGGGGGGGGGTACAGTAAAGAAAGGAGAGTCGCGCTGTATCTCACTATCTGGCAAAATAATAAATTGAACAAGACGGTTATACATATCTTTAGTTACTTCATTCAACAGCATTGTCTGCTTAATAATCTTACAGTTAGCATCTTTACAGAAGATTTGAACAGGAAAGCCATTCTTCTATATAAATATGGGAGCTGGACAGTTGGCTATCGACGTTTGCGGGGAGAGGAGCCAAGTAAAACATTACACACCGCATGTTATCATCATCATCTATTGATACACTTACGGCGGTCCGTTCTTAGTGCGTTAGGGAAAGCAGAATATTAACAATGAGCAATTGTGTGTTTTAGTTAAGTGTTATATATATATATATATATATATATATATATATCGGTCTACTAATTATATATACGTACAAATAATAGACGTACCTCAACAACGAAAGAAAGGAAAAATTATACATAGTAAAGCTGGAGGAATTGAGAATGTTGATAGCTGCATAGATAAGTCGAGGCAATAAAAATTAGATTAAAAGAATCTAAAAATTACGTGTACCCCACTATACTTGTGTTCAAGTGAGAAATACCAGGGAAAGAAGATTAGGAGGTGGCAGTGGGCAAGTCATCTCTGTCTACTCCAGGAAATAGACAAAAGTGAAATCGAATGTTTTTGATAAGAATGGGATACGCTGCTACATAGAGGAATTTTGCTTAGCGAGAAAGGAAGTTCCTACACGTGCAAAATGCTTATATGATATTCGGAAAAGAAATAATTGCATTTCCTTAAGGGTTCACTCTCTATGATTAGTTCTTAAAGAAATGAGCTACAAATGGAAAAAAGGGCCAAAATTAAAGAAAAATATTACTGTATACCTTATATAAAAGCAGAGGTATGTGCTTAAATAATAACACAATGTTTCTGCTTCTCTACTTCGTGTTAATTTAGTTACATTGTTCCAAGATTTTATTTTCTATTATATATATGTATATATATTTATATTTGTGTATGTGTGTGGTGAATAGATATATGGGTATAGGATACTAATGAGACTGGGTGGACAATAATTTAACAATTAGGAAATGCTGGCAAAATAAAAGTCAATCGGGCGTATTCACTGAGCCGAATTTCGGGTCCATCCAAATTTCTCATTGTCCTGCATGCAGGATCCAAAATGGTATTTGTGAAGAGTTGATTATTAATTTTTCAAACAGACAAAATCCTCTTACCGAAGCACCTGAGCATTCCATTATTTTGTTCCTTTTCTTGGGGATCCAATTTATTCACCCTCTTTCTGATCATTTATAAATACAATAAACACATTTATAAACTGTCCTTAACCGAAGTTCCTAACTTTTTCAAACTCCCTGGTTTGCATTGTGCTTGCTCTAGAGGTTCTTTTCGGAAGATGTACTTTGATAGCGGATGAAGCCAATTCTGAACAGTCGGTATCACATCTTTATTATTTTCAATGTGTGTAGAAAGCTGTAATAATCTGGGATATATGAAGGAGGACCAGGTAGATGGTTACATTTTAGTTTGTGGCTGGTTTCCATGGTGGGACCATTCGTTGACAAGGATTAATCTGGAGACACCCCCGACGGGTGGCCAAGGTCGTTAAGGCGCGGTCTCGTGAGCGGAATGTCTGCGGTTCGAATCCCATCTGGACCGTGCTCCCTGACTGGGTTTTTTTCCAGGTTTTCCTCAGTACTCATAAATGGCAAATGCTGAGGAGGTACCATAAACTTAGGCCTGGAGCGTTTCCCTCCTATAAAAAAAAATCCTTTCCCAATATACCATATCATCTCATATATCATCAGTGTCCACCGCCTGTGGTGGCTCATAATAAACACGGGCGTTAAACGCTATTAAAAAATCTGGAGAGATGATATCGTTCTTTGTTCCTTTTTCTCTTGTTCTTGATGTTGTCTTTACTGGATATTCGAGAAGTAATATTCAATGATTAAAATACAACGATCTGTGAAGAAATTCACTTCAATGCTGCGGCCGAAGCTCACGTGATGCTCCACTATTTAACTTACAGTATTTTATATTCTCATCTTCTTTCTACCGCCATGGGTGGCCGAGGATATTAAGACACAAACTCCTGAGTGGCAGACCTGAGGTTCTACTCCCGCAAGGAGAGTCCTCGCGAACTGAGTTGCTCTTTTTGTTTTTGTTTTGTTTTGTTTTTCTTCCAAATTTTCCTCAGTCTTCATAATGGCAAATGGTGAAGTTATCGTAAAGACCTGGAACCCTTCCTTCTTTTTTTTTTTAAAAAAATATTCTTTCTCAATTTATTTTTTCAATTTGCTCGTATTTATCATCAGTGTCTACCGTCTGCGGTGCCTCAGCAGTAAAAAAATGTCGTTAAATATTATTCAAAGAAGCCACACTTCTTGTTCAAATTTGAACAGATTTCCTACTATTTACAATCTTTTTTCGCCAGGAATTAGGTTATAATGTTTCGTTCAATGTTAGCATGCACTCTTCCTCGTGGCAAACAATAACTGGGTAAATGACCTTGGAACATTGTTGCCACTTTCTACATATTACCATTTTCAACGCTCTACGTGTGAAAATTACAGTTCATACTTGCGCGCACCTCATTTGAGATAGAATAAAAAGCATTTTACATTCATATATAACTAAGTTAATTGTTATGCAAGTTATAGTAGCGATAGGAAATGGTCGGAAACTGTGTCGTTCTTGCTCATATCCTGCTATCCGCGTTCGATATTTGAAGTTATGTTTCTCCTTTCTCACGTCCCTGAGCGTTGTGTATGCATAGCCTAATCTTCAACGTGTTTGTTTGTTGGCTGCAGCGATCGTATAGCAAAAGAGTTAAGGCGGCTGTGTTGCGTAGTTAGCTCATCAGACACCCCCTTTCTTCTCTTCGGTTAAGGAACAGCAAAAACTCCGAGGATTGAATAACTTTCGGCCTTATAACTAGACATTTTTTGGGAACTTCTTCAACGTGTGTACCCAGTTGCCCAGGTATTTTGTAGGCGCAAAGGTTCTTTTAATTGTAAAGCTGGAAAGAATGGTACATATTATATTTATTTATCAGATTGATTGAGGCACGATATGAAACTTTTTGTTATGAAATGTGTGCTGTTAGAGCAATTTTAAAAACATGAAGATTTAGCAAGAGTTTGAACGGTTATTTCTTTAAAATAGAAAACTTAATAAAATTTTAGTGTTTGTAATTTATTTTCCAAAGAGTTAACTTACTCGTACTTTGTTTATTAATTCCGACCATTCTTTTTTAAGTTTTACTGTGTGAGCCTTTGTTATTTAAATTTTACTTTTGAATGTCTTTTAATCATCCTGTAAGTTTTCAGTGCATTATTGTTGTCTTTTTTGTATGCTATAATTGATAGGCTGCTTTTTACATCTACAAATTTTGAATTTAAAATATTTTTGAACGTGCGATTTTAAACGTTTAGCTAATTAAAATCAAACCTTGTGAATTTTACCATTTTTCTCCCGTATTGTTTAGTCATCTTGTTATGGACATATTCTGGGAGTTTTCCTCCAGCACATTCCTAAAGTAAGCGCTTGTAAACATCAACGGTAGAGGATGCCGTTTTGTAATGACTGAATGCGGAGCAAAATAAAAGGGGTTAGCATTCTAAAGAACAAAGAAACACAGTACTGGAAGTTCACCTTGTGATGTATAAAGCAGAAAACTGGTCATTAATTAATATAATAACAGAATTGAATGAGATAAGATTTTTGAGGCATATAAGGGGATATTACCCTTTGTAATCATGTTTGGAAGAACAAAAAAGAGAGTATCTCTTCAGTTTAAACAATAAACCCTCGGAAAGTAAACGTAATATGTTCGTTGCATTCTCTCATGCATGTCTGACAAACCAATAAATAATATAAGAATTAGAATTAGGAAAATCAGGCGAAACGGGTAGTTTGGTCTTTTCTTCATGAATGATATAACACTGAAATAAAAGAATGTTTTTTTTTTTCAAATACTTTCCAAAGTTAAGATTTATAGAAAATTGCTCTAAAGTCCTATGGTTATTGCATTTCAAAAATATCGCCACGGGTGGCCGAGGTCGTTAAGGCGCAGACTTGTGAGCGGGAGGTCTGGGGTTCGAATCCCGCCAGGACCGCTCTCTCTGACTGAGGTTTTTTTACAGGCTTTCCTCGGTCCTCATAAATGGCAAATGCCGGGGAGGTACCCTAAACTTGCGCCTGGAATTAGTATTTTCTTTATTTGCTCTCAAAGCTATTTTTGGGTTGATATTCTGCAGACTTGGCAATGCAAATTCCTCACACAACTCCTGGCGCGCCTTCTATGATGAACTGCAGTGGCAGAATCCGCGTTCATGTCTACTGTTTTTTGTAACGGAAGGAAGGGGCTGGATGGCATAATTTTTCCAGGAGTCCTGATAACGAGATAGCCGAATAGAAACCGTTCGGTAGCGCTATAACTTTACTGTGGCATCGCCACATCTTTTATTTATCCGTTACATGTATGAAGAGGGAAGACTAGAGGAGGGGAAACGGAGGCAACTATGTTCGGTTACCAATACATGTGCGCTACATTTTCCAAGAGGTGCGCGTTACGCCTCCATCACTCCCTCCCTTTTCCATACTTTTCAGACCCCTAACATGTGTAAATGTGTACACTGGAAGGTTGGCGGGAAGAAATACATAATACAGCATGTCTCGAAAATTTTCCCCAGAGGTTTTCTACGAGGGCAGAGACTTTCCGAAGATTACTCTTAGGCGTTTGCGCAGATTGTACTTGAGTGTCTTAAACTTCAGAAGAAAGCTAATATGAATAATTATAGAACAAGTTATGTGATGCAATTAAGTACAAATCTAATTGAAATTTTAATTCAAACAAAATGAAGTACCTTTTTGAAGTGCTCCTCTCTTAAATACTTTATAAGTATGTGAGTTGTTTTACTTTTGAGAACGAATTTACAAATATGATGTTTGTTTGATAATTGCTATAGAGGTGTAAAAATATTTAATGCTAACTTTATAAATCATTAATATTAACGTTAATTGGGTTTTTATGAAACATTACTTGTGGTGCATAAGCTTTCTTAAAGTCATATTTGCTAAGCATTCGCCTCCTATCAAAACTCCATATAGTGATACTGCTTGACCCAAACAGAAATTGGAACTAAGATCTTTTCAATAGACTATATATTAAACTATATATTACTTTTCAGTATAGTTACCCTTTATTGCCACATACTTCTCACGTCTTTGAATTAACATTTCAACCCCTCCCCCAAAATATTCAGAAGCCTTGTCTGCAAAATGGAGATACACTGCATTTATCACTTCTTCGTCACACTTAAATTTCCTTCCTCGAAGGTCCTTCTTAAGTTTTGGGAAGAGAAAATATTCACTGGGAGATAGATCTTCGACTGTAGTGTGGATGGTCGAACTCCTTGAAGCCACATTTCTTCACAGTTTCCTTTGCAACAAGAGCTGTGTGCACAGGCGCGTTGTCGTGAAGAAGGCGCACACCACCTCTCAGCTTTCCTCGCTTTTTCTCTTTAATGGGAGCACGTATTCTGTGCAGTAGGTCAGCATAGTACTCCTCATTTACTGTGGTGTTCCACTCCTTGAAGTCAATGAAGAGTATTCCTTCACAGTTCTAAAAGATTGTAGCCATGATCTTCTTGGTTGATTGAGTGACCTCGGCCTTTAGAGGCGGTGCTCCGCCAGGTTTACGACACTCTATTGATTCTCTTTTGACTGAGAAACGGAGGTGGTTGCTTTAAAAACAAAATCCCTAATATACATATTTTAATATTTTATTTATTGATTTTTGTGACGGCTGTGGATTGTGGGCAGAATACAATAAGTCTGTAGGAATAAATGAAATGAATGAGTGAGACTGCAAATGAGCTCGGAATCCTTGGCGCTTTAGAGCTATCTGGCATTTATCTTCTTAAGGTAAAGAAAAACTCCGTAAAAAAAACCTTTCGCAGACAGCTTTACCTGACCGAAATTCTAACCCAGTTCTAAAAACAGTAGTGGCAAACAAAATTACTAGATCTGGCGATCTTTGCCCAGTACCGTCAAATACACAAGATATTGGGGTTAGAGAAACTATCAGAATACTTGAACAGAAGAGAACACAAACACAATCAAATTGTCGTAGCAACATTCAGGCGTGGACACGAAATGTACCCGCCACGGGTGGCTGAGGTAGTTAAGGACTCGTGAATGGGAGGTCTTGGATCGAATCCCGCCAGGACCGCCCTCTTTAACTGAGGTTTTTTCCAGGTTTTCCTCAGTCCTCATTAATGGTAAATGCTGGGTAGGCACCCTAAACGTAAGCCTGGAATGTTTCCTTTCTTTAAAAAAAATCCTTTCCCAATTTGCCATTTCATTTTATGTATCATTGGTGTCCACCGCCTGTGGTGCCTCGGTAGTAAAAACGGTTAAACACCGTTCAAAAAAGAAAAATAAGAAGGAAAGAAAGAAACGTACTCTTAAGATGGTGGAACAAAATATATAAAAATAAGTGCAAAACTTGTCGAGAAAAGTAAGAAATAATAGAACATTTTTTAAAGAGTGTGTGCCGGTAACAAGACAGGTAGCACAGAAACGTGGATGAGGGACTGTAATTTATTATTTTATAATTGGTGCTTAAAATACGCGTGAAATGAATGACAAGAAATTAAAAATTAACACTTTATGTAGAACAGGTGAGCAGTTTAATTAATAGGCTACCACCATTATGAATGCTAACAGAAATTCCGACAAGAGTGGCAATACTGTTCGTTTAGTACTTAAGGAATGTCCACTGACATTCTCCTTTTCAAAAGTTCACGGAAATGAAACCAATAAAGGTAAGACTAGACCTAGGAACCTTTACCAATATAAAAATCTAAGTCCGGTCCAGTAGTTATTACTAGTAGCGTTTTATTTACAATGGTAGTCCTTTATGGTGCAATCGTTTCGGCTATCTGGTTTTTCCATCGTCTTTGTGTTCTTTATCGACATTTTTTACAAGAATATCCTTTTGTTTTCATAATCAACGCCAGATTAACACTTAAATTGTTATGATTTATGTATGTCTTGTAATCGATTTAAATATAATATCTATTTAAGAAGATTGGCAGTTTGAAATTTTTTCAGATGAGACACAATTGTGGCGATCAATTTATTTGATCATAAAAATTGGCATTATTAAACAAATTGCCAAATACCTGAGTTCCCATGCGACAGTTTCAGATGAGAGGTTAAATATTAATGTAAAAAAAAAAAACCTGCTCAGCCAGAGATTTGAGCATGGCATTAATATGTTAGCTGCTTCACAGGAAAGTTTCAATAGAGATGCAAAAAGTATATGGTCGTTGAAAAGGAGTAGGATCACGGCCTGGCAACAGATGACTCGTTGCTTCTTTTGGACCGAGGAAAGAAGTCTAGGCACCCATCTTGCACTAACCTTATTCATGTTTAAATGTTCATGAATAATTCTAAAGACTGTTATTTTATAACAGTCGCTGATATTTCTGTAACTTTGAGACGCCGGTCTTCCATAATTTCTCCTTCCACAAGAGCGACGTTTTCAGGAGTGAGCACCTTCAGGGCGACCTGCACGCTCTTCGTCTTCAATGCTTTCTCAACCCATCGAATAAGTTTGGCCCATTTTATTACGGTAGAATATGAGGAGGATACTTCCCCATATACACCGTCCAATCGCTGTTTAATTTCATTTGGAGTAAGTCCTTCTTTTGTAAACAACTTAATAATAGCTCGGAACTTCATTTTGAACATGTTAAAATCTTCTACACATAGCCTTCTTTATGCAACTATATCTGAACACAGCAGGGCGGATGTTACAGCTGCAGTTATTTACTTAATAGATAAGGTGTGACACTAGGTATGGATTTAGTGAAGGCGAGGTGGGAAACTTATGGGCCTGCCCTCATTTCATGCCATAGAATAAAATTGTAATAAAACATGAAGGACAAAAACTATAAATTAATTAAACCTATGTGATCGGACATGCTGAATAACAGCATGGAATTAGAGTAAATGTTGGTAAACAAAGAAGAAGAGAAGTGTGGAAAAACTTCGTAAGGTCAACATTAGTTGCAGAAAAATCTTTTCCGGGGTTGTTGTCCTAGATTGCTTCCCTTGGGACTCTGTAAGAGTTATTTGCTTTAAAGGGATTAAAGGAAGTATTTCTAATTGAAACTTCTAAACTTGCCTAAAGACTTTAGTTCTGTTGTCATAAAAATATACCTTTCAACAGGTGTAAGTTGTAGCAAATGCCAAAAGTAATGTATACCAAAATTAATAACAAGGACATAAATTGAGGCAAATTAAAAGTTGTAATAGTAAAATATAAGCAACAAAATGCGAATGCAAGAGTAATGTAAGATGATTGAAGTGCAAGGGGAGTAAGAATACATTTAATTCACTAGTCTGTATTTTTAGCCAGGCTCTTATTCTCCTTTTCTGTTTTAATGCCTTTGAGACATTTGGGCATCAGCTCTACGCTCCAGGGTCTCCGGAAATTCCTCAGTGTGCATGCTGTTAAACAAAATAAGTTATGATTTATGGAAGCAACTGAAAGACGAGAAAATTGTGTTCGACACAAGCAACATCAGATTCGTTGATCTCCAGTGAACATTTGACTAATGTAGCAAAACTAGTTCACTCCTAAAAACATTTGCTTGATCACCTGATTCTCTGCGAAAGATTTTCTCTGTTGTTGGGGGAGAAATCGTATACACGTCAAACGACCGCGCTTATGCAACAAACACGTATACATGGGATAACGGCAGCAACAGCCATTGAAGAAAGTAGAGCGGTTGGTTTTTTCGGGGGTTTGAGGAACGGGGTGCTACAATGGCATCGGAAATTCAGTTTCCGTTGCCGCCCGTCCGTCCGCGTTGCGGGGGTGGCTTTGTGCCCCTGACAGCGGAGCTCAGGCCCGGTGACGAACGACCTGCAGAGTAGAGAGAACTTGCAACCCCTTCTTTTTCAAACAACCCTCGCCAAACTCGCTGCAGAGGGAAAGAGGGGAGAGCTCATGGTGCTATGACAGGAGAGAAGAAAGCAAAAGAAGATAAACTAAGGAGGTGGAAAACGCAGACCCTGAACGAAGAACGTCAACTTAAGAGCTCCCCAGTAGCAAAGCATAAAGCCTTGAGTTCTGGATACTTTCTAGTTGGATTTTTACACTCCTCCTACTTCCTCCCTTAAGCGATTGAGGGAAATTATGAAAAAGACTGTAAGTCACTTAAGCTGGCTTTTCAATGTTGTTTCTTTAAATATTTTACAAGTTGTCCATTTGATTAACCAGTTGCAAGACTTTTGACTATATTTTATAGAAATTAAATTTGACGATTATAATGTAATACTTGCTGCTATATAAATATCTTTTTGATTTTTTTCTCGGGATTGTAAAATTAAGATATGCATTTTGAAGCTGAAGTTAGTCCGTCCTGGTGGTGTAGTGGTTACCATACTTGCCTCCTAAACCCAAGATCGCGGGTTCGAACCCGGCCAGTACCGATGGATTTTTTCGGGGCGTAAAAATCCTAAGTATGGCTTCTTTCGGAAGGGAAGTAAAGTCGTGGGTCCTGTGTCGTACATTTACGGCACGAAAAAGAACCTCAAGCCTGAAAGAGAGGCCTCTGAGCAAAATTTGTCAGCCGTTTCACGCCCTGAGTTGAATGGGACGCTGATGACCTGAGCTGTTAAAGAGCTTCCATAAATAAATCAATCAAAAAAAGAAGAGGAAGAAGAAGAAGCTGAAGTTAAGGAAAGTATTAAAGGGGAAGAGAGGTCAAAATCATATTTTTGTTGCACCATTTTAATATTTGGAATTTTCTATTTATTTTGATGTGTTTTTCATTGTAATTCCTTAGTTATAAATAATTTTAATACACATTCAATTATATTACTACAGAACCCATTTATTTTTTATTTCGCGACTACTTGTTCATTTAAAATCCAATATCTCAGGAACTATTTGCTCTATAAGGGTGTGGTTCGTCTTGAAATATAGAAAAAATTGTATTTCAAAAATTGACATTGTTTGTTTTCATGATATACAGTGTTGGATGGTTTTAATCGGTGCTTTCCTCAAAAAGTTCGTTTGCAATAATTGAAATATTATACAAGTTTTTCATTTTTAAGTATCTGTATAAGTTATCACTTTGAAACTTTTATCGCTTATCCATGATATTATTGTGATAATGTGGAGCTGTTGTAGTGGAGCTAGAACAAAATGTGACAACCTAAAAAAAATAAAATGTTTGGAAAAAAATGGAGGAAAAAAAAGCCATCAATTGAAAATAATTTATAATTTGCTTCAGAGTCGTGGTATAGTAGTGAAAATGGATCCGAAAATATCAGTTATGTGCCTCTGTATGCTGTAATAATTTCTTTTTTAGCCTTAAGGGTCTTTGAGAAAATTGAAACTAAAGTTGGTAAGTTTAACATTACAAGGATAGGCCTTTCATACTCCCTTTAAACACAAATTATGAGTGCAAATAAACTTTTAAGTATAATTCTAAAAAATAGAAATACATGTTATGATCAAATGTCAGTTTCATATTAATGAGACTTTTTTTTTTTTGTTATTTGAGTTATTTACGGCGCTCTTTAACGCCTCAGGTCATCAGTTTCCCATTCAAATCAGGGTGTGAAACGGCCGACAAATTTTGCTCGGAGGCCTCTCTTTCAGGCTTGAGGTTCTTTATTGTGCTGTAAATGTACGACACGGGACCCACGGCTTTACTTCCCTTCCGAAGAAAGCCATACTTAGGATTTTTACACCCGAAAACATCCATCGATCCTGGCCGAGTATGAACCCGCGATCTTGGGTTTAGAAGGCAAGCATGGTTGCCACTACACCACCAGGACCTACATTAATGAGACTGAAGAAACCATTTGGATATCGGTTGTGGTAGGTGCTTGCAAAGTTTACTCGATAATTATTCTATATTGCTAAGCTTATTGTATGCGTAATTGAAATGTATATTTTATTAATCTTCTGTCTTATAAATAAATAAATTATTTCATTAAATGTGAAGTTAACGATGTTTGATGTTAAAGCATAAAAGTTAAACGTTTAAACAGCATTACATCTTATTTTGCAAATAAGTGCAAGTTACAATGAGGTTATTTGAGTTACCAGCCACCAGAGAGCGACTGCTTACTGGGGAAATGCAGCCGTCGCAACCGGCAAAGCTGAAACTTTTAGTTTATTATTTATGTTTTTACTGAATTCATAAAAAGATACACCATTTAAAATTGATAATCATTAACCTACGTTGTAAGAAATGTTGAAAATGATTCCTATCAGTGATAATACATTCTCAGCATTTTCCGAGGAAATTTATGTATTTCATTTAACTTTTCTTTCGTAAGAACACAGTGTGTTGAAACACGTTTCTATTTATAGAGAGATCCCTTTCCTCGTAACTTTTCAATAGTTTGTGAACAGTCTCTTCTATCTGGAACACAATACCAGGACACTCTATTACTAATTGCCTTGCCACTTCTCTGTAAGAATTCGTTTTCATATATGTATGTTACATAAAATGCTGTGCTTTAAGACTACGTTTATGTAGTGCATAACTAACAAAGAACAATTAAGATGACACACAATTTACACATAATGAAACCATTGCGCAACGTACGAGCGCACAACTACTCAGTTACAAAGCCCCTTTGATACTACTACAAGCTATCTGCATATACATCATATGGGCTTGACGACTGACTTAGGCCAGTCGCGCTATTCCAGCTCACTATAGAAGTTCAGCTATCAAAACATGCTTTAGGATTTAGTGTGAAGTGAAAGAGAGCTTGTCTAATCTCCGAATGTATGACTTCATTTGTTGTTCAGGACAAAAATAAACAAAGGATATTCGTGCACATAGAATGTGCTTCGAATATGTTGGAAATTAAAGGTAAACATAGGCAGTGTGGAAAACAAAAATGCATTTTTATGATATGTGACTTTTTTTCAAACAAGCTGAGTATTGGGCTAAGGTTTGGAGTCAAGAGTCAAATAGGAAACCTTTAAGTTAGGCCAAAAATCGAGTCAAGGTCTTTGACTTACCGTGCCAGCGTTTTTTTCAATCTTGGAAGCACTTCTGAAACTCACCTTTAGATATGCCCTTCAGCGATTGTGTTTTTACCTCATCAATGATGGCAACACGTCGTACTTTCATGATTTTCTTCAGCCTCGGGACTAGAAAGAAGTCGCAGAGGGCCATATCAGGGAAATATGTGGCTGGCAACAGAACGGTTTTGTTTTTTGCTAAAAAATCACGAACTAGCAGTGAGGTGTGAGCAGGAGCATTATCGTGATGCAATTTGCACGAGTGGTTTTGCCACAAATCAGGCCGTTTTCGTCGGATTGCATCACGCAGACGGCGCATTACTTCCAGTTAGTATTCCTTATTGACCGTACGACCATATGGCAGGAAATCGTGATGCACTATGCCATTGAAATCGAAGAAAACAGTGGGAAGAACCTTCACATTTGATCGAACTTGTTGAATGTTTTTCGCTCTTGGCTCTTGAGGCAGCTTCCATTGGAACGATTGGGCCTTGGTTTCGACGTCATACCCATATACCCGCATTTCGTCACCGGTTATGACCTTTTCAAGAAGTTCCGGATCGTTGTCGACTTCATTCAGCAATTCCTGAGCGACGTCTATTTTGCTTGAAATTCAACTTTTTCGAAACATACTTTGCTGCCATACGTGTCATGCCAAAAACATCTGAAAAAAATTACTTGGCATAAACCAAATGATATACCAACATCAGAAACACCTCTGATAGTGATTTGGCGATTTTCCAGAATCATTTGCTTCACTTCTTCGACGTTGTCGGCGGTTATTGATGTGCCAGGACGTCCAGGGCGGGACGTCCAGGGCGCTGTTAATCTTCAACGTCTTCAAGGCCCTCTTTGAAACGTCTGTACTACTCGTAAGCTCTTGTCTTGCTCATAGTAGATTCACCAAAAGCCACAGTCAACATTTCGAATACTTTGTTGCACTTTATTCCGTTTTTAAGCAAAATTTAATACAAATTCTTTGATTTATCTTTTTCGAAAGTAAAAAATCTCCGAGCACACTAAAACACCTCTAAACGTTTCGACTGTCAACAATCAACTAAATATTCAAAACAGCTGAAAACGCCAACATTGATCAGAAGCATGTCAAAAAAAAAAAAAAAAATAGAAAATTGGATTTATGAAGCTCGCGAAGAAAAAAAAAGAAAGTGTTGTTATTTTTTGATCATACCTCGTGTATAACAGAGACACGTTCTGAACTTGAGCGCCCTTTTCTAACACCAAAGTGTGCTCTTGTAGAATAGATTCACTTACAACACTTATCTGTATTTTTATAGTTTTTTCATGTTGTTTTGGTGTAAGGATTTTAGTCCCTTTTTATTATCCGTAAACATATGGTTGAAGCTGTAGGTAGAAACAATTAAATATTTCCCCGGAGCACGTATGTAATCCGTGCGTCAGAGGGTAAAGCTGTAAGGAAAGCGTCACTCATAACGGACGAATAAATATCTGTTTCTATATGTGGGATTATCTCTCTCTTTAAAGCCGGATGCGAAAGGGTAAACGTTTGTGCTGCGAGGGTTACATACACGCTACGGAACTAGGCGGAACAATTATTCAAAGTGCAGGGATCAAGAGTTTGCCGCTCTGTTGTATAGCGCAGGAAAATGTATATATTTAAATTTCATGCTGATGGCTAGCTACCATGCGAAGAGGTAAAACGTGTTAGTTGTAGACAACCTTGTTTCATGTTGTAACTGAATTCCATTTCTGGCGTTAGTATGAAAGAGTTATAATATAGGATTTGAGTATTTCAATCACAATTCCTTTATTTTTGTCCTTAATTTTTTATTTTGATGTCATCTTAAAATAGAGCCATGAAGCGTGACAAATTTTTGAATTTTGACCAATCACAACCGTATATCGCAGTGGAATTATCGAGAAAATTTTATCAAATCCATTTTATCGCTAGACGTGCATTTATTTTGTTGTCACCACCTCTATACCTCCACTATATTTCCTCAGCAGCATCACTGACCACTTTTCTGTGTTTTCAGTAATTGTAAATTTAACTAACTTAATATGTATTCACTCAAGCAATTATTTTTACCTATTCAACCAAACAGTCGGAAATCATTTTGTAAATTATATAACAATACCTACCTAAGCAACCATAAATATTAATAAGCACTTTGTTAAGAATGATAAACTGTTTTCTTTTACATTTTTCTCAGTTGGTATTAGAAAATATAACGGTAGAGATTTTAATAGTCGACTTTGGTCTATTCCATTCTTACTGTTTCTGAATAGGTCGGTATTCATAAATAAGTATAGCGTTCTATACACTTTCTATTATTCTGTGGACGAATTTCAAATATACAGAGTGTGCCAAAAATGTTTACACACTGAGAACAAAGAAAGAAATGTGTTAACATAACAAAATTGATTTCACACAAACAAAAAATGATATGCACTAATCATCCTAGACTTTTACACTTACAACAGCTACAAAAGTTGCTCAAAATGCGCACCATAGGCGTCGATACACTTCTGAGTACGTTGAACTACTGATTGAGCAACGTTTGCGAAAGTGTCCTCAGCGATTGCAGCACATTCCGTTTCAATTTCTTCCCGAAGTGCTGCCTGTGTAACTGATTTTCTACGGTATATAACATAGTTCCCCATAGGTAGAAGTCCAACGGAGTTAGATCAGGAGAACGCGGTGGAAACTCAATCGGACCTCTTCGTCCTATCCAGTACCTTGGATAGTGCCTAGGATAGTACCTATCGCATACGATATCCAGTCTCAAATTTGTCTCGAATGCGTGCAATTACTCGTGCTGGCGGTTCTGTTCTGTGCACACGTCTCCATTTCTTTTAAACTTCAATAACATTTTCGGTTTTCCAATATCACTTCAAAATTGCTTTCCCCTGTTCATACGATATTCTTAACTTCATTTTGTTGCAGCAACGCTAGCATAACGTAATGTGAGTCACATCTGTTTACAGTACAGCATACAATAATCTTGGCTTCATTTGTTCATTGTTGATTTACCTGTCACGTAACAATGCTATCGTAATGTATGTGAGTCACATCTTTTACAGAACATCATATTACACATTACTGTTGTTTTTCGGTCCAACTTTGAAATATGTTAAATAGATATCTACTGTGAAAGTGTGTATACATTTTGGCACCCTCGGCTATGCATATTACTTTTATTCTAATTTTATTCATGAAATAGTCCCAAACCCGCATTTCGCTCTTCTCTATTGGCATTACTAACAATTGACATTCATCTGTTGCTACATGGTTTGAAAAGGTTAAGTATTCATAACATAAATATACAATTGTTACAATATTGTAAGCCAAGTTTAGGGGAATTATATTTCAATTCCTATTTTATTCTTGAAGTAATCATAATGAATATCATTCGGTGGTCTGAGCTTTGCATATACTACGTTGGTGAATTTATCGGCAATCTCATAACGTCTTGTGATATTACTTGTGATACTTATAAATAAGAATTGTTTTCTTCTAATATGATATTGAGTTACGTATTTCAAAATTTATTTCTGATTTAGTGATACTCGATGTATAGGCAATAAGCAAATTACTTTTTTGTGCACTGTGATAATCTTCAAATCCATGTAGTCATGCGTGTTATCGACAGATGTTTACTCCTAAATGTAAAATTGAATAAAACAGCTATTACTTTTAAACAGATGCTCTAAGTTTTCTAACCAGTGCAGTTGGGAAAACTCTTTAACTGCCGTTTGCTTAAATATGTTGACTTTTGTCAATCGTTGATAAAAGTATGTATTTGTTCTTTATAATTATTTTGCATTTTGAATTTCCATATCATTTACGTTTTCCAGTATTTACTACTTCAAGTCCTAGTTATGGTTTGTTAAAAGTATACGAACTACATTGGCTTTAAAGTGTTTAACACATACTGACTGATTTTTCGTATTTTTTCGGTTGATAGTATGTACCATTTCATAGAGAAATTTCCTGTTATTTTTGTATATTGAAAACTATTATGCTCATGAGCTACATAGCGGGATTGTGTGAGATAGAAAGACTATAACCTACATGCTCAAGTTTCAAAGGTATGGTTTTACATTTCTATAGAAACACTACACCTGATGAGCATTCCATTTGAAATAATATCACCCATTAACAGGCGGACGTTGTGGTGCATTTCCTTTATCTAGTTTAAATTTGGCTATTTTTTCTGTTATATCTTATGTATTACATAGTTTACTATGAAATTAAAATAAATATGTAAGCGCCTCTACAATGCTCGAACCCACGATCTTCTACTCACATAAAGCGACAACCCAATCAGTTAGATCACTCAATCAAGTGGATTAGCCACCTTTGGTATGAGTTACGTAACACGATAAATCATTTTGACAACATTATGAAGAACACTACAAAGTAAGCTCTTTAGGAAAACTAGCTTGATCACAACTTGTCCATGATTACACGCGCGATGAAGTGACATTTATGATTAACAAGGCAGGATTTTCGAGTTTATTCTTGGAACTCTCATTTTTCTTAGGTTGAATTGCGTCATCGCTCTTTCCCCCTTCCCTTTTTCTTCTGTATTCTATACTTTCATGTGAGAATCTGACTGGCAGGACGTGTTTCGCCGTCTTTCCTTACGCAGAATCCCCTGCTTCAAGAGGATGGGATTATTGCATTGGACTCGCCAGGGAGCCTTCTTTCGTTTGTTAGGCAAGCGGGTCGGAAGAGAGGTTTCTGAATGACACTCAGGATAGCGCAAGATTGTTCAGTTTCATCCACTTTAAGGTTAGCACAGAATGTCGCAGTGCCTGTAGACTGAACCTCGTCTAGACCTCAGTAAAACAAAAGAGAAGTTAGTTTACGGGGTTACAGAGCAGTTTTGCCATTAGTTTTTCACGTCTTTGTTATATTAAAGTATTTCGTAGCTATTTTGTATAAATAGGTGTGCGTTTTGTGGCGGAGGTTCCCTGATTTTTTTTTGATTGATTTATTTATGGACGCTCCTTAACAGCTCAGGTCATCAGTGTCCCATTCAACTCAGGGCGTGAAACAGCCGACAAATTTTGCTCAGAGGCCTCTCTTTCAGGCTTGAGGTTCTTTATCGTGCCGTAAATGTACGACACGGGACCCACGGCTTTACTTCCCTTCCGAAGGAAGCCATGCTTAGGATTTTTACGCCCGAAAAAATCCATCGGTCCTGGCCGGGTCCGAACCCGCGATCTTGGGTATAGGAGGCAAGTATGGTAACCACTACACCACCAGGACCGACTGAGGTTCCCTGATACAGATATAAATAACCCAAAATTGAATTTTAGTTATAACGTGAATGAGGGTAATTAAATAAACTCTAACATACACTCCACTGAACTGATATAGCCTATTTATGTCTTTGTGCATTTTTAGTTAGACTTTTTCAATGCTGAAAGAATACATTTTAGAATTTTTTTTTATTTGCTACGTTTAAAACATGTCCATGTTTGGATGTAATGGCTTTGGAGTCGTATTCGCCAGGTACCGGGTTCAAATCTCTTGGGTTTTTTCATGATTTCTCCTTAGAAGAATAATGGGACCCATCTTTTCTTTCCTTTAACTTCCCGCTTTCCCATTTCATTTCATTCCGTTTGTTCCGTTATGAGTCCAGTGGTGTTGTGTGAAGTGTGACAGTGACTTGCAACTAGTAAAGGTTTGTGCCACAACTTCTGAGGGCTCCATCTCCTTGGAGGGGGGCTCCGCTCGCCTCTGGGTGTTCTATTTGGAAACGTGTAAGGGACTCCGTCTAAATCCACGCGTTACCTCTCCCTAGTTTCTGTTTCCCTCACCTCATCCCGTCCTTCCGGAGGTGATCCTATTGGTACAAACTGGCACAAACGGCCAGTCATTGAGCTAGGCTGAAATATTAAAATTTTCTCTCTACCAACCCAATCCAATCCAAACATTTCACTTTTACAAATTCATTAGAAAATAATTACTTACTTGAACATTTGTTTACTTATTTTTAAAAAAGTATATTTACATATCTTTATGACTTTTATGAGTAATCTTTTTGAGAAGGCAGCTGTATTCAAAAAGCTTCATGTACGATTGGTTATTGTTTGTAATGTCAAATACTGCCTAACTATAAATTGCCAAAGATATTGCTTGAAATTGTGATTGGAAATACTATCTCTTGAACATACCTCTGGAATTCTTGTTCAGTTGATACAAAATTATTGCTTGATATTCCTCTTTTTCATGAGCAAAGATTAGGCCACTTAATTTAGTTACAGCCTCACGAAATTTAAAGGCATTTATTTCTTCGGTTGGTATTTCTTTCACTTATGGCCATGGTGTTCAAATTATTTTTGGTTTGTGGCTTCCTTCCATTCTTGCAGTGTAAACAAAGTTCTTTCTGTATTATTTTATTCTGCCATTTAATTAAACATCCTCAATTCGTTTTGATGTCTTCATCTCGATTGCTACTGTTCCACGCTCTTGTATTTCCGCTAAGCTTAGAATACGGAGACATACAAGAAAAGCAGAACAGTCAATATTCTATTAAACTTCAGAATTTCTTTTCTGTCTATTTAATCCATTTTTACGTCCACTTGGTGAATTTATATGTCTTTGTTTATATATGTGAATACGATATAAAACAAGTAATTAAATATTTTATTTGTTTCAAGATTACAGCTTCAAATACTATTTTTTCTCTTGGAGGGTCACCATTTAAATGCTTACTTTTCATTTATTATTAAAAAGATTGGTATATCTATAAGGTGTTTTGTGCGTTTGTATTGCATCCTGTGATATTTCAAAATGGAGTGCATATGGAGAGGATTCCATTCATGTCCAGCACATGTGTTTGTTTTACTTTCAATTGCTTTGCTCGTTTACAAAGTTGGTTCAATAAAAAACGTTCGTTTTTTATAATTTATTATAAAGTATACAAAAATTACAATTATACCATTTCCCAACACAGCCCTGCACTTGTTGTAGGTTGCACAAACAGCGAATTACCATAGGAGGGGAAAAAAGTATATCCTGCAGCCTTATAAGCACAGTATTGGTAAATCGACGACTTCTTTAAGTTGACAAAACAGACAATAGTCAGAGGGAGCGAGATCTGTACTACAGGGATCTCTGATCCACTTTTCGAAGCATTTGAAAAGAGTGGATAGCTGTGTGTGGGTATGCATTGTCATGAAACAATAAAATACAATAGGCCTTCGCGTTTGAATTGAATTGTAGGCTTTAGCTTGTTCACTACTGACCTCATTTCTAAATAATGTTCCCACATTAATCTCTGCGTGTCCTACAAAACCTGCTGAATATTTTACGTGGAATGAAACCAGCTCCTTTAAGTGTTATGCTTGTCCCATAGTTTCTGAATCAACACACCCGTGCACACTGTTATTAGTATAAGCTGCATAGATTATTAAGGGGTGCTTTCGTAGTGTAATAGTAGCATTTGAGATACGTAGGTCAAGGTTTTTTCCCCTAGTTTTTCTTTACTCTGAGAAGGTGAATACCAGATAGCTTTAAAGCCCAACGACTATGAGCTCATTTGCACCATCATGAAGCATTTCATTTCATTCATCCCTACAGTCTTATACCTACAGTATTCACGTCCAATCTGCAGACTTGGCGAGAAGACAAATGCAACCAAAGCGGTAAAAATAAAACATCACGAAAGAAGGACTAACAAACAGCGATTGGACGGTGTATATGGGGAAGCATTCCCCTCATATTCTACCGTAAAAGAATGGGCCCAACTTTTTCGAATGGGTCGAGAAAGCATTGAAGACGAAGAGCGTGCAGCTTGGTCCTTGGAGGTGCTCACTCCTGAAAACATCGCTCTTGTGGAAGGAGAAATTATGGAAGACCGGCGGCTCAAAGTTACAGAAATAGCAGCAAGGTTGGGCCTTTCTAAAACAACAATCCCTCGAATTATTCATGAACATTTAAACATGAATAAGGTTAGTGAAAGATGGGTGCCTAGACTTCTTTCTTCAGTCCAAAAGCAGCAACAAGTCATCTGTTGTCAGGCATTTTGGAGCTCAACCGTGGCTACGAGAGAGAAGTTCTGGAAATCATTGTTACAGGAGATGAAACTAAGGTCCTCTACTATGATCCCTTGTCCAAAAGAGAATCAATGGAGTGGCAGAAACCTGGCAAAGCACCGCCTCTAAAGGTCCAGGTCACTCAGTCAACCAAGAAGATTGGCCACATCTTTTGGCACTGTAAAGGAATACTCTTTATTGACTTCAAGGAGAGGAACACCACAGTAGATGGGGAGTACTACGCTGGCCTACTGCACGGACTACGTGCTTCCATCAAAGAGAAAAGGCGAGGAAAGCTGAGTGGTGGTGTGCGCCTTCTTCACGACAACGCGCCTTCCTGTGCACACACCTCTTGTTGCAAAGAAAGCTGTGAAGAAATGTGGCTTCAAGAAGATCGACCATCCACCCTACAGCCCATATATAGCTCCCAGGGACTATTTGCTCTTCTCAAAATTCAAGAAGGACTTCGAGGAAGGAAATTTAAACGTGACGAAGAAGTGATGGATGCTACTTATGCCCATATTGCAGAAGAAACTTCTGACTATTTTGAGACGGGGGATTGAAATGTTAATTCAAAGATGTGAGAAATGTATTGCAATAAAGGGTAACTATATTGAAAAGCGGAATATAGTTTTTGTCTTTGTCATTCCTAGTAAATGATTAGGCCGGAAACTTAATGACCTACCCTCTTATGAGGGGAACAAAATTAGAATTCTTGCAATTTATAAGTATTACAAAACTGAAACTACTTTTAAGAATTATTATTATTATTATTATTATTATTATTATTATTATTATTATTATTATTCTTGTTGTTGTTGTTGCAGAGAATCCACGGGTTTGTTTCAGGTAAAGCAGTAATTTTATATGGGTGAAGAATGTAGCAGCTGAGTGAATTTATACGCACTGCCGACAGATACACCACATTGTTGGGTTAATTGGTTAAAGACTCTCGAGAAGTTTCTAATCGATAGCTTATTTCATTAAGTTTTCCCTCTGTTAAAGTCCGGTTTTTTGGTATTGGCTTCTTGTCAATGAAAACATCTTAGGGTCGAAGTTTGTTGGCCAATCTGAAAAATTGCATTTTATGATGGAAATGTTACATCTATTATCTAAATTCTATCTTATGGATGTACGCAATTTATTTTGCACATAATAATCATAAATAAACCTCTTTGCTCTCCTTATATCTTATATTTTATTTCCAGCATACTCCACAATATAGAAGTATAACGCGCACTTCCTACAAAAATGTAAATGAAGCAGTTGGCGTCACAAATACAAATGAGAAAGTTCAATTGCCTTCCTCCAAAACTTAAACTGTAGTCTTAAAGGAAATTACGCCTTCATTGAAGGTCGGTCATCATTTACTGGTGTATATAAATTTCGATTGCTTATCGGGATGAAGCACAATGGAATCTGCGACTAGGTTCTATACCCTCAACAATACATAGGGAGAATAATAATCCTTAATAAAAATATACCTGGAAAATATAGCCTGGGTTATTAATATGTTTATACCTAAATCCCGTAGCATAAAACGAATTATACTTATATAAAATATTAGCAGTTACCCAGAAATGAAAGCACAACCAAGGGCTGTTTCCAATTACATTGTGTAGTAATCATAATATACTGCCCTTATTTGTAGCCAAATAAGGCGTATTTTATTTAAATTTAAACTCATTGTCCCCTATTTTGGTTAATTCATAAACTCGTCTATTATATTATTTATTTAGAGCTTCTTTCATCATGTAACAAATACTCGAATAACATTTTACTTTTCAATCACACATAATGAAAACAGGTTCCAATGCTGCAATAAAAGCTCTTCTCACCGCTTAAAAGGCTACTTAATTCCAACTAATCAGGTGATGCGCAATAGTCATTAGCGGAAATTGAAGTTGCATCGGTCATTGCGCGAGTTTCTGTTTTCGCAAATAGAGATATTTTGTTACTATGAGCTTTTAAGTCTGTACAATATATAAAATAATATGTAGTAGTAGTTGCAGTAGCAGCAGCCATAGTAGTAGTAGTATTAGTAGTAGTAGTAATAGTAGTAGTAATAGTTGCAGTAATGATAGTAATAGTAGTAGTAGTAGTAATAGTATAGTAGTACAGTAGTAGTAATAGTAGTAGAAATAGTAGTAATAGTAATAGAAGTAGTAATAGTAATAGTAGCAGGAGTAGAGTAATTGTAGTAATACAAGTAGTAATAGTAGTAGTGTTAAAATATATTTGTTACAAATCTAACTCATCCACGTCACATGGGTCCTGGGACCGTACGTACTTTCCCAATACACTAGGAAATATATGACATTTCTAATACAATTAATTTGTCTTTTTAAATAATAATTAAAACAAACAGATAAGGGAAAGGCGTAAAGTAAATAAAGTAAATAACTTGCATTCCTACTCACACATATGTACAATAATTGAAAAAAAAATATTCTGACTCATGTTCACCTAACCCCCCTTCCTGGCTGTTTGCCTCTTTCGATCTGAGCTGTCTCACTTTGTTTAAATTTTTACCTACTCCCTCCTATTTCTTCCTATCTACAAGTAAAATCTATGATTGCCACTGCCCTCCCCTCCCGTTAACAAACGAGGCCGTTAAATATCTTTTTCGTCATTCTTTCGTCACCTTGCAGTAGGCCAGAATATGTCCCCAAGATTCTTTCTCTGCACATATAGGCAGATTCTCGTACCCACTATGTCTGTTACACTACTAATTCAAGCGAGCCCCGATTGCTGCCCCATCCGATTTTCAGCTCCGATTGTATCTCCTGCGAAACATTTTCTGCGCACTCAATTATTAATGCCCCTCAAGTGTTTTTTAATTTTCCTCCAAACCTCCCTCCTGTAAATAATATGTATTGCAACCACTGCTTCATTGTTCAATTGTCATTGTTTTGTTTTGTTTTGTAATTATATTACTAAACAGTTATAAAAAAATAAAGTATTTTCTGTATTAAACTAGTTTGAAAGTCATTATTCTGAAATTATCTTTCTACGCAGAATTTGCAGCCTGAACTTAAAATACCAAAGTGTTTTAAAGCACACGGTTTGTACTATAGTTTTGAGCGATTTAGGTAATCGCAAGTTGAAGTTGTATACTCAAGGAATGGTTGAAAGAGTTGACTAGGCCTTCCTTGCTAACGTTATCTTGGAAATCTTAGGCGTATCCGATATCGATTTTATACATATATTCACCTTCCTGCTGTATCCGCTAATTTACACCCTTCTCTAGCAGTTAGACGTTAAGCCTACGTCGACATCAATTTCGTAAAACTTTCTGCAGAAACAAGCTAAGCACCTTGGCTCCCCTTCCCTAGCGAACCTTTGTCCCCCCCCCCTCCTTTCCCAGCTTCTCACTCATCCTTCTTTGCCCTGAAGCCCCTAACTCTTCGATACGAAAATTACCTCGTGATATACAGTGCACAGCGGTAAGCAATGCATATTGGTCTTAAGACTCATAATAAATTTATAAAGGCCTTTTCCTGTCACCCAGCAGCTAGGAAGCAAGAAATTCTCTCCTACCCCCCTAAAAAACCAAAACAGAAATCTTGTCTGGTGAGCGAGGCAGGCTCCATACTCATTCCGGTAATAACTTCTTGCCTGCAACGGTTTCCTCTACACCACTTTGTTCTCTAGAAGACTAAAAATATTTGCATAATAGGGTTTTCAAGTTTTTCCTCAAAGAGAGAGGGAGAGAGAGTCGGCGAAAGCGACGCAGTCTTGCGGTGTCGTTTTAAGAAACCGACTCTGGTGCTGTGTTTTATTTTCGTTTTAAAATCCTGGTCATTGTTTTTCCTTAAGTTTGAAGCTGTTATGAAAGTCCTGCAGACTTTAGAAGCATCTTCAGTATGCAACCTACTTCCAGAGCTTTTATCATTATGAAGTATATGAACCAAAGCCTTCCCCAGTTGAATAATCATCTCTAATTTCGATTTATTTACTTCTTCGCAAAAGTTAATTATTCTATATGCATACAATATTTTAAAAATCGACTGCTTCAACTGCAATCTGATTCATCACCCAAAAATTATTATAAATTTATCATTTCCGCCACCCTGCCCTTTTATTCGGTGATCTTAACTCTCGCAATTTTTCTTGCACTATTCTGCAGCATATTACGAGAATTTTGGTGCAATGTAAGTCCAGAGGTATCTGAGATAGTAAAATATAAATAAAATAAAATTATATTAAACAAATAACTGAAAAACTGCACAAAAACTCGTACAAAACACTCTGGTATTATACTGTTCGCTTAAGATATGAATAACTGAATTTAGGCAATAAAATATCAGAGATTATTTCTTGTAGGTAAGCTTGCTTAAGAAAGGCTGAGGATGAAACGAAAGCTGTTAAAGCAAGTACATAATCATGAATCTTTCCCCAGGAAAACCTGAATTTGTACCTATTTAGTGTTCAACAGCGAACAAAAGCCTCTCTCGTTTCATCTCATTTAATTCTGTTGGTTCTGTTACGGGACCGAAAGTGCCAAAACCAGGGGGATAGGTGAAGTGATTTTCAACATGATAGGCGTGTGATGTTCAACATGAGTACAAAGCAGTGATGAAATTATGAACTAAAGTATATCAAACAGTACATTGACGGTGTGTACAAGGAAGTTTCCCCTTCATATTGCATTGTGAAGATGCTATCAAAATATTTCATTTGAATAGAGAGTACTTGAGGCACTCTATAGTTACTTCCAGCGATGGAAAGTTCGTTAGACTAAGTATGTGAATCACATCAATTTACTACAAGTGTATCCCAATATAGGGGTTGTATACTTTTCAGATAGATCTCATAGAGCTATTATTCACAGTTAACGCTTTTGAGTATTGAATTGAACTAGCCGGACAAAGGATATCGAACTTCAGCCTTGCTCAGGGCTGGCCGTTTTTGCCTACGACCCCTAATGAGGGCACCTCCTGGAAATAGATATAAGGTACGGGAGGACACTGCCTGATTCAGACGGGGCCCCTAATATGATTCTAAACAGATCTACTCGACACCGGCGGAGTTTACTTCAGAAAGTTCGGTAGAAGCCTTTACAAAGTGCAAGCCACCGTCACGCAATCTTTTGGGACTGTAAAGGAATACTCTTCATTGACTTCAAGAAGAGGAACACCACAGTAAATGGGGAGTGCTATGCTGGCCTACTGCACAGACTACGTGCTTCCATCAAAGAGAAAAGGCAAGGAAAGCTGAGTGGTGGTGTGAGCCTTCTTCACGAGAACGCGCCTGTGCACGCAACTTTTGTTGCAAAGAAAGCTGTGAAAAAATGTGGCTTCAAGGAGATCGATCATTCAACCCTACAGCCCAGATATAACTCCCATTGACTATTTCCTCTTCTCAAAACTGAGGAGGAGGGAAATTTAAGAGTTACGAAAAAGTAGTGGATGCTGTTTATGCCCATTTTGCAGACAATACTTCTGACTATTTTGGGGGCGAGGATTGAAATGTTAATTCAAAGATGTTAGAAGTACATTGCAATAAAGGAGAACTATATTGAGAAGTGAAATAAAGTTTTTGTCTTTATCATACCTAGAAAATGGTTTGGCCGGAAATTTATGGACCTATCCTCGTATCACAGCCTTTAGAATGTTAAAACGATGTTTAGAACAAGCTTTGAAAAATTAGTGTAAACATGTTACAATTTTAAGGTGAGTGCAGGTTAATCAGCAGAGGAAATGTTATTTAACAATAGGAACTTTCATGATAAGGTTTACCCAACATCTGTTGGAAGATTGTATTGCACTCTAGCAAGAAAATCACCCGTCAGAAGTCTCGTTACGTGATTTGTCCATTGAGACTTGGAGCCTTCAGCCAATGGAGAACTTACGGGGCACAATAGAGCGCTCTTTTAACCTCTGTTCTGCAGTTCCTAGTACTGGCGGCTTTTAAAATTGAAAGTAGCTCCGGGAGTCTGCATTGGAAATCCCTAGTCCGATTAGGAACGTAGTCAGAATTTCTGTGAAGTTTGTCCCTGGTCCCTAGGATGCAGGTGGCAAACTCACCGTCCACGGGTAATTTCCAACCTCGCAATTTATGAACTTGCTTCCTTCACTACCGCCACTACCACCGCCATACATCTAATTGCAGGGGGTTGGCAGGCACGCAGGTGGGGAGGGGTCTAGGAACTCGGCAGAAGGCAATTTGTGCAGGACTGGTGGAAGATAGTTACCTGAATTGCTCCCCCGCACTGATTACATTCGGCTGTATGACTCTCTGAATAAAGGCAATTTCAGGGTAATTATTTGGTAAAACAGTGGAAATTTAATGCTCAATATATAGAGGTATGTGATACCAAACACCGAGCTATTAATTTTGTCTTAAACGAGGAATTCTGCACGAGATAATTGTCCGTTCCTTTAATATTAAACAAATAATAATTGTCCTTGATCTGTTTGACTCTCTTCCGTATAGGCAGGCATATGTAACAGCACTCAAATGCCCCACCTCTGCCATCTTCCGACCTTTAACCAAGAGAAATGCTCATAAGCCGCTCTCTAGACACCTTATTTACAAACGCTACGCACGTACCAATTCACAATTAACATCCAAGTGCTGACTAAAGCAGTAACTAGATTCCATTACCGTCAGACCTCACTTAAATTCCCTGACAGCTGCAGAGTAGCATGGCTACAGCGTTTTATTTCAACTTACCTTAAACATTCCAAAACTTTGCAAATGTTTATTGAAAACATAGCTCAGTTATGAAGTTATGTAAGACAATAAGATCTCAAATTCCTTTGGATGCTTTACTTCCTTGTTATTGTTTATTCCTTATATTTGTACTCCACTAAAATAAAGGGGATTTTTTTTTTAATTCTTAATATTGAGATAATGAAACTGGAAGTATATTATCAAATTATCGCTAAATGTGTTACTTCTATTCTATTCATCTCCTACCCCCTCCCCTTTGCTGGTAATGAATGATGAAAACGACTCCATTATTAAAAGTTAGATCTCATTGTGTCAGTAGTTCAGAAACAGTTCACTGTCGCTAAGGTTTACATAATTCACGATCAATTATATCAGATCAGAATAGGAAAAGAAATCAGCACATAATATTTTCCTATTTTATTAATAAAGCGAAAGCATCTAGGAGCTAGTAAATGAAACTACTGAAGTCAAGAGTAAATTACTAATCAATCTTTGTAGCAATGCAGAAAACTGTGCAGCATTTGACTTACTCCTATCTCCGACTCCAGACGATATGTTTCATACACAGGGAATTTTGTTTACTGTGTTTATGTTGCCCACAAATTTGATGTTAGACCCGGTTTTGTCCCGTCCTAAGGTATTTTTTTTTTTTGTTCAATATGTAATATCTGCTTACTTACCCAAGATATATTTATTTTTTGGATTAAATGTTCATAAAATTTTAACCAATGAGCGCGATTTTAACTTTTTTACACCAAATTCGGCCTGAAATTTATTTATTGACTCCAGTTTTGGAAACCCACAACGACCAATAAGGGGCATTCTGATTGTTTGTGACCTGGCCTTCTAAACCCAGATTTGTGAATGGAATGTAGTACTAATTATGAGAGTAGGTCTATAAGATTCCGGCCTCGCCGATAAGGATTATCACCTTCACAAAATCCTTATCTGTTAAGTAAATAATTGTACAGTTGTTCAGATATTGTTGCATAAACAAGGCTATGTGTAGAATATTGTGACATATTTAAAATGGAGTGTTGATCTGTTATTATCTTCTTCACAAAAGGAGGACTTACTCCAAATGAAATTAAACAGCGATTGGAGGGTGTACATGCGGAAGCATGCCCCTTATATTCTACCGAAAAAGAATGGGCCAAACTTTTTGGAATGGGGTCGAGAAAACATTGAAGACGAAGAGCGTGCAGATCGGCCCTTGGAGGTCCTCACTACCGGGGGGAAAAAAAGGCCTCGCTCTTGTGGAAGGAGAAATTATGGAAGATCGGCGGCTCATAGTTACAGAAATAGCAGCAAGATTGGGCCTTTCGAAAACAACAGTCCTTCGAATAATTCATCAACATTTAATCATGAATAAAGTTAGTGTAAGATGGGTGCCTATACTTCTTTCCTCAGTTCAAAAGCAGCAACGAGTCATCTGTTTTCAGACATTTTGGACGTCTGTCATTGCAACGAGAGAGAAGTTCTGCAAACCATTGTTACAGAAGATAACTATAGTCCTCTACTTTGATTCCTTGTCCACAAGAGAATCAACGGAGTGGATTAAACCTGGCGAAGCACCGACTCTAAAGGCCAAGATCATTCAGTCAACCAAGAAGATCATAGCCACATCCTTTGGGACCGTGAAGGAATACTGTTCATTGACTTCAAGGATAGGCACACCACAGTAAATGGGGAGCACTATGATGGCCAATTGTACAGACTACGTGCTTCCATCAAAGAGAAAAGGCGAGGAAAGCTGAGTGGTGGTGTGCACCTTCTTCACGATAACGCGCCTGCCTGTGCTCACAGCTCTTGTTGCAAAGGAAGCTGTGAAGAAATGTGGTTTCATGGAAATCTGCAGCCCCAATCTAGCTCCCAGTGACTATTTCCTCTTTTCAAAACTGGAGAGGAAGAAAATTTAAGTGTGACGAAGAAGTGATTGATGCTGTTTATCACCATTTTGGAGACAAGACCTCTAACAATTTTTGCGGAGGGATTGAAATGTTAATTCATAGATGTGAGAAGTGCATTGCAATAATGGGTAACTATAATGAAAAGTGAAATATAGTTTTTGCTTTTATCATACTTAGAAAATGATTAGGCCGGAAACTTATGGATCTACTCTCGTATTTTAAGGGTTTTAGTAATCATTTTGGAAACAATACTTAAAAAATTTAGCTCACTACCAAAACACGTGGCAGGCTATTCGGTTAATAATGGGTTTCGGAATATGCTGTTTTACTGGAATTTTACACATTTCAATATGCTATTTAAAACATAATGGCTCTGAATTCTGTTCTGCCATTATTCTACCAACTATTGTATAAATTAATAAAACTTTTTGTGGTAAAATATATATCCATATTTAGTATGCCCTAGATATTCCACATTAAAATCTTAAACCTCTCTTTAACATTCTGGCTATCCACTGATTCAAAAAATACGTCCAACACGAAAACAACATTCTAGAAGCAAATGAAAGACGTAGAAAATTGAAAAATAATAAGAAAAAGGAAAAAAATCTATGGACAACAATATCTATTAGGAGCCACTAATTATAGAATTCCCAAGCAGGGATATAATTTGGAAATAAAAAAGCGGAAATTACAAAAAAAAAAAAAATGCGATGAAAACTTAGTCATGAAGTATGGACAAGAAGTAAAACCGGCTATTCCGCTACTGTTTCTGAAATAAAGGGGTTCTACGTACGATATATCATTTATGTTGTATTGTGATAGTACCCTTAAGGAGTAACGGAGTAACGTGCTGAACGGTAGTTAATTAACTTCGAATTGCAAGACGTCAGCATTTACCGTCTCTTGTAGCTTGACGTCATGGCGATAATACGGAACTGTCTCAATGTCTAGCTTCCCTTGAGCAAAAAGGTTTTGATACGTCAACTCTATGAGGTTTCCTGCTGAGTTCATCGAGAACTTTGTTAACAATTACGCTCTATTAAATTTACTTTAGCATTTTATTTCCTTTCGTAGAGTTTCAGAAACTCCCCTACAATAATTTCTCTCTTCCAACTTACAAATGTAGTGTATGTATAAAGTACTTGTCATCTTACTTACGAGGAAATTTCATTGATTGTTGTTCATTATGGTGGCATATTTGAAAAAAAAAATTTGCAAATGAAGGAAAATTATAGCCTAGTTATCAATACATTAAGAAGCAATCAATTACAATGTCTTCAGCGTCAAGTGTGTTTAGTGTTTCATTCCAGGGCATGTACACTTACCTAACCATGTGATTACATTTCATCGTATTTATTTATAATAAAATTATAAATATAGTACACATTTTATCGTTTGTAGCTAGTTCGCACAAATGACTGTTACCTGATTTGAATAGATATCCGTATATTTATTTAAGAATACAGCAGTACGTTAGAACTTCTTAAATATGATATTAGTATCTTCCTGAATAGTTATTTTATTACCAATATATTTACCTTATCAAATATCATGAACATGTTTATCTTCTATAGATATTTCCTATGACTTTTTCACTCATGTGACCTCATCATAAAATTCACCAATGAAACGAAACAAACTTTTGAATTTTGATCAATCACAGCGCGATTACGGAATGAAATTATCGAGAAAAAATTATCAAATCCGTTTTATCACGCGACTTGCGTTTGTCTTGTGGTCAGTATAGCCAACTCTTTACCTCCACTATATAATTGCTGATCATTGACCACTTGGGCTATAGGCGGTGATGAGCTATTGGTAGCAACAAAAGCATGGACGATCGACAATCATAAGAAAAAATGGAGGGGTTTTCAAAGAGTTTTGATGATGCGTCAAATGTGCAAATTGATCTTATCATTCCAAACTCCAGAATACAAAGAAAAATAGAGACACTGTGTGTTATCTTTTTCTTTCCTCAGTTGGTATTAGAAAATCGAACGGTAGCGATTGTAATAGCTCCTTTTGTCCATTTAAGTTTCACGGTTTCTGAATAGAATAAGATATACATAAGTATAACATTTATACAAGTGCTACTATTATGTGCGCGAATTGCAAATATGTATCACTTTTATTCTTATTCTCTTCATGAAATAGTCTTAAACCCGTATTTTCTCTTCAATGTTGGCATTACTGCCAATTGGCACTCTTCTGTCGTAGGTTGTTTGAAAAGGATAAGTACAAATATACAATTATAACAATTTTTAAGCCAAGTTTAGAGAAATTGTAGTTAGGTTCATATTTTTTTCGTGAAATAGTCCTAATAAATATCACTGGAGAGTCTGAGCTTTCCCCCTCTCGTGATATTACTTGTGATAAAATTATAGGCACTTTAAAATTATCATATCCAAGTTTCACGTAAAATATATTCTCTGTAAAATAAATAGACATGTCAGAAACAGAGCTGTGTTAATTTGCTGACATATCCAAAGATTTAAAAATGTATTTGTGTTTGTTTTAGAGCTAAGTATTGGACAAATGTTATTTAAGTCATCTAATATTAGCATGTGGTATTTTAAATTGCTTTATACATATAGGCGAATACAAACTGAAGTTTATTTGAAGTATTCCATTAAGCAATGCTCAAATATTTCCTGGAGTACTGGCATGCAGCCAACGCAAAAACGACGTTAACCCGAATTTCTTCCAATAAAGAAGTAACCCTTTACATATCTTTTGAAATGTTAACTACTCCCTCTACTACAGGGCCATCCGATCCTACTTCCAGTAAACTAGATTGGTTGATTTCTGGTCACCAGGCCGCAGCATAGCCCTTATGAGTTTCAAAAGTGCCTTGCTCATCTTATTCGAAAGACTTCTGTACGAGAAAAGCGCAATGGCTGGTCCTTTGCTCCTTTAGTGCTAGGCCGACATTCCATTACGACTTCGCTACACATGATAAACACAATTACACACGACTTTTTCTATTTTCCCGATCTTTCAAGCTACTTTAGAATTTCTCTCACTGGCTTGCACACTGTATCATCTGCCAATAACACAGACTACTTAAAGCACTGGGGAAGTGGCCATCAACGTTTTGTTTGTTTAATTAGCTTATGTGCGCGCACTTCGTTTACTTGCAGTTTTTAATTTTGGCATCCTTTTCCGTCCAATTTTGTTGATTTAGCCATTACTTCCTAACTTTTTACTGCTTCATTTCTTAATGAATGTTCCTTGCTTTATTTTCCAGCTAATAAAAATGGCGGAACTAAGAAATTGACGACATCATCTGTATTCTGCCCAGAGCTTCATAATTTTGTTCACTATCTTGGCCTGTTTCCAAATGCAATGGCTTGCTTCGTATGCCCGTGACGTCATTCCATAATAACACGTGTCACAGACGGTTTCGCACGTATTGTTAATAATAATGACCAGGGAGTCTCAGTAATTACTGTAGAGTTTATTAGAGAAAGGGATAGCAAATGTACTAAGGTTCATGTACAGTCAAATGTAAAACCAGCTGTTGCAGTGGGTATGCATAATCTCACTGTAAAGTAACTTTGCCGTTCTTCTGTAATTTGATAATATTAATAATTGTTATATTTCACTTTCGCTATTTCCTATCTTTTTATCAAATTATTTCAGTGATTTTTTCTACCATTTCCTTTAATTCTTATATTTCTATAAATGTTCCATCTATTTTTTTTATTTTCAATGTTCCAGTTCCTTGTTTCTGTTTATTTCATTTTAATTTTCTTTCGTCATTCATGATTTGCTCTTTTTATTTTTTATTTTTTATCCCAACAAAGATGTCCACTGTATACGGACAAGCAATAATTGATGAAGGGAAAAGTGGATAACGAACTTACACAAATGAAGGGTTGTAATGGAAAAGATGAACGCTTTTTTTTTTTTTTTTTCGTAGAATTGGAGCACATTCCACCAAGGTTTGCAGGTAATACTTATCGCATTATGCTCTAAACATTTGGTATCCTTTTATAAACATGGTCTGTCTTCCTATTAACTTTTAAAATTCCTTTTTTTCGTTCGTACCCCTTATGTTTACTTTCCGGTACCATCCCAAAAATTAATAAAGTAATATAATGTCGCCCGTTTACTGCATTGTTTTTGTTTCAATATAGTTCTTTTAATAATCCTGAGTTTCATACAGGGCGTTTTTTGCTGCTTAATTGTTTTTTTTTAATGGAAAACTTTTCTATAAAATTATATTTTAAACTACAGACTAATAGCTAGTCCTAGAGCATGCAGTAAAACATTGATCAACAAATAAAAAGTTGGTTGTTTGTCTTTAATTTATCTAAACTTTAGTTTGTGTCTTTGATTGTACGAAATACCTAACCGAAGAAATTATTTACGTTTTTTAGAAAATGTGTACCGGGTTTTATTATTGTGTTTCTAAGGATTGCTGATATTCCGTCACTCCAGAAATTAAGGGTGGTTGGTTCATTTAGATTGCTGCTTTTTAGATGAGTCTTCAAACTTCTTCTGGACTGTCTCTTGGCATTTTTATTTCTTTGTTAGAACACCCTTCGCTTTTATCTTGCCTAGTAATAGTTTTGGAACACATATGCGTCCAGCTCGCTGAATTAGAGTATTGATCATGCCTTTACATATTAATGGAGGATGATGTGAACTAAATATCTTTTGTAAGAGTTGGTTCTACGTACATAGAGCTATAAATTGTATGTTGGCGCAATCTGGTTATAAGAGAACTCCGAGAAAGGGCAATTTACTTTTGGATTCCAGTTCCACAGTGAACTGTACATTTGCGTGGAGGCTTTCAGATATTGAAGGAAGCTGTTTATGGTTTCAGTACTGTAAGGTCATCCACTATCTAGTACATGATCTAAGCCAGAGCGTTGTTTAAGATGGTACATCTATAGGGCTGTGTTCTCGAACTCTGCTAGGAAGAGATTGGCCATTACGGTCGAGTAAGGGGAACCCATGACTACTCCTTCCACTTTTGAAGACCTGAATTATGTTGAAGTAAGGCCGTGTTCCACCATTTTTGGCTACTTGTTTGTACTATTGGTTCACTGACGCATATCCCAGAAACGTACAAGGCCTAGCTGGAAAGACGCCGCCCATGTTGTACAAGGAATAAAAGGATTCTGCTTTAAACCTTCACCTTTGGCGAACAACCGTTGTATTAAGGACGCTCTAAAGATTACACTGGTCAACAAAATTGAAGCGTTTGTCTGTTAAAGAGGAAACAATGGGTGGTTCTAAGTGACTTCTTTGTGCTGATTTTAAATATTTTTACAAAACTTTTCCATCTCACCAGATTTTTGAGTAATCTCATGAAAAACATTTCCCGTGTCTATACATTATAATATCATAATATCTTAGCTGCAATTAGATTGATTCACCTAAAAAATGTATGTGAAGTAGATTTTAGGCTATACTTATTTGTAGCTTGAGGAACATCTTTCTTCAGTGTCCAACAGTAGTCTGCCGACATATTTGCTCTGGTGGCGTCATTCCAATCTTGCGATGTCCTGGTGGAAACGCTCCCCTTGTTCATCGCTCACAGTCCTTACGTTTTCAGGGAAGAAATCAAAATGGAAGTGCAGAAAACAAATGCTCAAAACCCTTTTGGTGTTGGCTGAAGAAACATACTATGGGGTCACCCTGCAGCAGCTTTCAGCCTTTCAATCTTGAGGCGAGTAATTCTGCCTTGCTTTTAATTAAAGTAAGATTCCGAAAAAATCATTTAAATCCTCCTGTGTTAGAAAGTAAGGTTCATTTGTGATGACATATTCCACAAAAATGGGACCATTCTGCGCTCTGCTCTAGATTCAAGGTTTGCGAGTTCAACCGATATCGATAGGACTTAAATGTCTCGAGCGCAAGTCCTCCGGAAGGGACTTAAAACCATGTTGTAGATTTACGGCACGTTAAAAACTCCATACTTTATAAATGAGGACCCTGGCGCTTCACTTACGCTAAATTAGAATTGTTCATCTGGTCTGAGAGAACGCGAAAGAGGCAGCCGCTGACAAGTGAAAATGCTTAAGAAGATGAATTATGCATAAAAATGACTCAAATTATAAACACTTATAAGTGAAATAGAAAATAGAGCAACATGCAATAAAAATAGTGCAACATCTTTGTACTTACCATGAAATTATATTCTTATTTTGTTCTGATTAAGGCTTATGCTTAATCCAGTAAAAATAAATAAATAAATAAATAAATAAATAAAACAGCCACGGGTTGCCGAGGTCGTAAGGCGCGGACTCATAAGCGGGAGGTCTGGGGTTCGAATCCGCCAGGACCGTCCTCCCTGACTGAGGTTTTCAGGTCTTCCTCAGTCCTCATAACTGGCAAATGCCGGGTAGTTACCCTAAACTTAGGCCTGGAATATTTCCTTCCTTAAAACTCTTTCCCAATATATAATTTCATCTCATGTATCATCAGTGTTCACCGCCTGTGGTCCCTCAGTAGTAAAAACGGGCGTTAAACACCATTAAAAAAAATCCAGAAAATTATACAAGACTTTCTTTTTCAAAGTTTTTTTTTTTTTTTCTAGAGAATTACTGGCGTTTCTCAGCAAACCTCTGTGGATGTTTTGTTCCGCATAAGCCGTACATTAATACTAGGAAAGCAATTTGTCGTTAGTGGGATTTTTTGTGTAATACGCTCAACACAGATAGGAATGTTGGTTAATTGGCACATAAATAAATGAGTATGAAGTATATTTCAGAGAGCTGAAACTCTAAGTAATGCAGCACTCAGATTTGTGCGGAATGAGGCCCAGGTTACGCAGGAAATGTTAAAGGTGAAGTTAAACAGATGTTTCCATTCATAGCTTCGTTAGCTGCGGAAGAAGAGAAACGAATTCCTTACAGCGTGTAACCAACCCATGGCAAGTGTCGTGAGCTCGCGTTTTACGACTATCGAATGCAGCGAAAATCAAGACCTAGGTAGAAGGAGGCAGTCTAATAGAAATAAACTGGAGTTCTGCTCGTAACTCTCTTCACCAACTTATTAATCTAGGGGAAGGGATTCTCCCCAGAGACCCATGGCTCATGTGACTCTCTACTTGCTATCTGCAAACTTCCTCCCTCAGTGCACATGGAGAATAGAAAAACTTTATCATCCCGGCTCCATGAACTATTTCTAAGTACTAAGTTGCGTTGCAAGCAGAAACTATGCGGAACATTTCTTGCCTGTGCGGTAACGCTAGAGTGGAGTTTTTGGTTTTCCTTAGAAATTAGATACCTGTAGTACACACTGTTGATAAACCTTATAACCACTAACAATGTATGCATTATTATATAGCAAGTAAAAAGATATGAATATTAACCATTTATTTGCACACAAAATATTATGATTAGTTCAAAAACTGCATAATTATGTATATATGTATTTATTAACTGCAAATTGGCTTAACCTAGTGGCAATGGAGTATAATATTTACATCAAAATACTTTTAAAAGAAAACAGTTAACTGAATTAAATTCTACCAATCTAGAATTAAATAAATCAATATAATTGAAATAAATGATAGAAAGTAAAATTACTTAAAACACTAATGACATTTAAATTGTTATTTTATAAGCAAAAAGTATGGGAAAGTAAAAGGAATTCTACGAGGACAGGTCCATAGGATGCCGGCCAAACCATTTTCCAGATGTGATAGAGACAAAAACTATATTTCACTTTCACTGTAGTTACCCTTTATTGCAATACACTTCTCACACCTTTTAATTAACATTTCAATCCCCCCTCCAAAATAGTCAGAAGTATTGCCTGCAAAATGGGCATAAACAGCATCCATCACTTCTTCGTCAAACTTAAATTTCCTTCCTCGATGGTCCGTCCTTCTTGAGTTTTGAGAAGAGGAAATAGTCACTGAGAGCTAGATCTGGGCTGTAGGGTGAATAGTCGATCTCCTTGAAGCCACATTTCTTCACAGCTTCCTTTGCAACAAGAGCTGTGTGCACAGGTAGGCGCGTTGTCGTGAAGAAGGCGCACACCACCACTCAGCTTTCCTCGCCTTTTCTCTTTGATGGAAGCACGTAGTCGGTGCAGTAGGCCAGCATAGTACTCCCCACTTACTGTAGTGTTCCTCTCCTTGAAGTCAATGAAGAGTATTCCTTTACAGTCCCAAAAGATTGTGACCATGATCTTCTTGGTTGACTGAGTGACCTTGGCCTTTAGAGGCGGTGCTTCGCCAGGTTTACGCCACTCCAGTGATTCCCTTTTGGGCAAGGAATCATAGTAGAGGTCCATAGTTTCATTTCCTGTAACAATGGTTTGCAGAACTTCTCCCTCGTTGCCACGGCAGAACTCCAAAAATTCTTGATAACAGATGACTCGTTGCTGCTTTTGAACTGAGGAAAGAAGTCCGGCACCCACCCATCTTGTATTAACCTTAGTCATATTTAAATATTCATTAATAATTCGAGGAAATGTTGTTTTGGAAAGGCCCAACCTTGCTGCTATTTGTGTAACTTTGAGCCGCCGGTATTCCATAATTTCTCCTTCCACAAGAGCGATGTATTCAGGAGTGAGCACCTCCAAGGGTCGACCTGTACGCTCTTTGTCTTCAATGCTTTCTCGACCGATTCGAAAAACCTTGGCCCATTCTTTTAGGGTACAACATGAGGGGGGTGCTTCCCCATATACAGCGTCCAATCGCTGTTTAATTTCATTTGGAGTAAGTCCTTCTTTTGTGAAGAACTTAATAACAGGTTGATACTCCATTTTGAACATTTCATAGCCTTCTATGCTATTTCATAGCAAATATTTCTGAACAATGACACAGCGGAGAAGGCGATAATCCTTATCGGCGAGGCCGGAAACTTATGAACCTACCGTCATATATAAAATTAAAAATAAACATTCGCCAAATTACTGCTATATAAAAAATGGAAAGGGATAGGGGATATCTACAGTGCTGCTAACTCGTATTTTAGTGTACAGCGAGAACTCACTTTGCACGTCGCTAATAGCTAAAGGTTGTGAACCACCCGCTGTATACAAAGTAAAATTTTATTTATTAAACCCTTTTACCCACTAGTGTACATATATATTCTGTCCGTGTATGTACAGAAATACACTATTTCCTATCTCTTTTTGAAACGAGTTCAAAATTTGAGCTCTTTTATCCTCTTTAGCGACTTTCATTCAAAATTATATACAATCTTACAGCTTAGAGTACAACCTGGAAGCCAAACAATTCTTTTATGGATGATTTGAACTCAAAATATCTATACTAAGAGTCTGTGTTAACTATAGCAAAGAGAGCAATGAACAACCCTTAAATATCCACTCTAATTCTGACGTAGTAATTTGAAAACAATTTTACATTTTAACTACATTAATGGGCGAGAAAATTTAAATAACATAATTTGCAAACTTGAAGCGTTATCTATGAATGCTTGCTTCGCTCGGAAATTTTGTAGATTTCATTTAATTAAACAAAGCATAGCTGAGCTCTAGTAAACTCACTGTCCGAACGAAAATAATTTTTATACTACAACTTTTTTTTTTTTTTAAATCCTTCACCAGAGCCGCGAGCATCACGTAATGGGGATAGAGGGAGCTCAATAAGCATCATTTCGAGAGGGCAGTGGTTGGTTGAAAGTTTGTTCTTGTTTTTGTTAGGCATTCAGAGCATGCACCAGTAGCGATGCTGACAAGTGAGAATAAAATGTGCTATATAGCACGTTTTTAAAGCCATACAAACTTTTGTTTCATGTACATTTTGCTCTTTTGTTTGCAGTTGTGCTGCCTTTAATAAATCACGACTTTATTTTTGAAGTGCTGCTGGTAAAATAATTTCTATTTAAATAATATTTGTATACCAAGTTTTCCTAAGGCAGGGAAAATGTTGGCATTTTTTTAAAAAAAAATAGTATGTGAAATAGAAATTTAGCTTTATTACAGAATAAACTATTTTAAGAGATATTTTGTAAGCATTACCAATGTACAATACTGTAAAAATAAAATGGTTAACAACCTGAATCAATACAATATCTATAAGCGTGTGTTTGTGCAATTATTAAAATGGGTATAGAAGCCTAATTATTTAGTGAACGCAGGTAAATGACACAAATATATTTCTCAGTTTATCCTGCATTAAGTATTGTTTAAAATATTCTGCTTTTCAAGAGCATAACACAACACACATAAGAAATGCATGATGGGTATAGTTATCTTCAGCGCTTATCTTTGTAGAATTTGTGTATATGAACATGCTTTTCCGGAAGAAGTACATTTAATGTTGTCATTGTGAAGTATGAATACCGTTATTATCAGTCCGAGCGTTTTGGAGCGTGTTATTCTGACAGATAGGCCAAAGTATATTGATAAAATTTAATACATTACCGTCGACGACCTTTTAATGAATTACTCTTAAATATTTCTCTTCTTTTATTCTACTTATGTCGTCATTTTATTGATGGAGAATTAGTCTGTATTATTATTATTATTATTATTATTATTGTTGTTGTTGTTGTTGTTGTTGTTCGTGTAGATGGATTTACCGCAAGAAATTTTAAGACACTTATCACACGGAATAGGACAAATTTGATGAACAGTAAAAATATCAACGACATTTCAGAAACTGTATTACTGGCATTTATTTCAGAACGGGCTATCATTATTAAGTTGTAATAATTCATTTGGTAGCTAGTATTAACTTATTAATTTGTATTAACTGTTTCCTTTAAATAGTGTTTAATGACAGTTTTAAGTACTGAGCTATCACAGGTGGAGGACACTGATGATATATGAGATGAAATGATAAATTGGGAAAGGATTTTCTTCTTTTTTTTTTAAAGCAAGGAAACTTTCCAGGCCGAAGTTTGGGTACCCGGCATTTGCCATTTATGAAGACTGAGGAAAACCTGGAAAAAATCTCAGTCCGGGAGGACGGTCTTGATGGGAACCGAACTCCAGACCTTCCCCTCACGAATCCCCGCCTTAACGACCTCGGTCATCCGTGGCGGTTTTATTAACTGTAATTATATATTCTGTAATGAAGATGAACTATTGATTCTGGTTCATTAATTGTTTCCTTCATATTTTAGTGTTGACGAATGCATTTTAGCAATGAAATCAAATTAATAAGTAATTTTTACTACCACTTTTTCAGTCATGTGACGTCATCTTAAACTCGAGCAATGAAATGGGAGGAAACGAATTTTAATCAATCACAGCCGGATTACGGAATGAAATTATCAAATCCGTTTTATCACGCGGCGTGCATTTGTCTTGTGGTCAGTGTAGCTTACTCTATACCTCCACTATATAATTCCTGAACACGCATCACTGACCACTTTTGTTAGAGGCGGTGGGGAGCTATTGATAGCAACAAAAGCATGGACAATTGACAGCCATAACGTAAAGTGGAGGGTTCTTCAAAGCGTTTTAGTGATGAGTCAAATGTGCAAATTGATCTTATCATTAGGAATTCCAAACCACAGAATACAAAGAAAAATAGACACTGTGTTATCTTTTTTTTTTTTTCCTCAGTTGGTATTAGAAAATTGAAAGGTAGCGATTGAAAGAGACGACTTTTGTCATTTCAGTCTCACGGTTTCTGAATTGAATAAATATAAGTATAACAAGTGTTAATATTCTCTGCTCGAATTTCAAATACTCACTACGTTCGTGAATTTATCTGGAAAGCACAGACCCTCTCGTGATATCACTTTTGATAATTTTACTGAACTAATTTCATTATGTTAATGATTTTGAGCTACATTAAACACTTTATGATTCTGGTATACATAAAACTATTAAATGAAATATGTGAGTTGGATAAGAAAAATGGCGACAGCATATTCGTCACGTTGCAAACAAGTGAAGGCACTTCCATTTCTGGCGTTAGTAGAGGGAAGACATCTATTCAGTGTTTTCATTGTCGCTATTGCGGATTCTACATACGGAGGCATAAGAAAATCTGCAACAATGGCGTCAAAGAGGAACGCCCTAAAGATGTTTTTTATACATCTGAATAATAAATATGCCGCATTGAATATCAAGAAGGTATATGCTAAGTATATAGCGATTATGACTTGCCATATTTGATGTCCGTATTTTGGCAAGCAGGTGGTAATGGGGTGTGCGTCATGTGTTGGTCTTCTGACAACACAGCAAAATAGCGGAATTGATTCAATATCTGCTGGAATGAATAAGCGAGTGAGAGAACTGACTGCGGAGGTTCGTATAACCATTACTTCGGGCAACCATCACACCATCGGGCGTAAAAATACTTCCTTCGAAAGGGAAGTAAAGCCGTGGGTCCGGTGTCGTTGATTTACTACGATAAAGATGCTCAAGCCTGAAAGAAGAGGCCTCTGAACAAAATTTATCGACTGTTTCACGCCCTAAATAGAATGGAATGTTAAAGAGCGCCCGTAAATAAAGTAAATCAACAACACTCCGAGATAATTCCCTCAAATGCCAGGCTCGGCTCCCTTGATGGAGATGTGTTACAGATCTCAGCCTCACAGCATACAGCGATAAACACACAAGTCACTCCCACTGGCGCGCCATAGAGCACACCATCAACCTACACTTCACACTTTGCTCTAACATTCCGTTCTGCAAAAGCCGAGCATCTTACCAAACGAAGAACAGTCACGATATCCACACCTCCATTCTGCGGGCTCCAAAACAAGAAGCATGGAGTCTCTCGTACACCTTCCTTTCAACTTTGTAGACTCCATACTCATAACAAGCTAACGTTAGAGGGCTCGAGAAGATGTAAGCAATCGCCGAACCCAAACCCTTGACTGCTCCGGATGTCACTCAGATGTGGTCAAGTATGACACGTGCAAATAACGTTCACTTGCTTTCATCCATTGACTACACAACACACATATACACAGGTGGCCGAGGTCGTTAAGGCGCTGTCTCATGAGCGGGAGATTGGGGTTGAATCCCACTAAGACCGTCCTCCCTGATTGGGGTTTTTTCCAGGTTTTCCTCAGTCCTTATAAATGGCAAACACCGGGAAAGTACCTTAGGCTTTGAGCGTTTCCTTCCTTAAAAATAAATCATTTCCTAATATATTTCATTTCATCAGTGTTTCATCATCAGTGTTCACCGCCCGTGGCGCCTCAGTAGTAAAAACGGGCGTTAAACACTATTTGACAACACACACACACACACACACATCCACATGTGTATACGAAAATGTATAGAAGTAATCGAACTGATTTAATTGCATGTAAATAAACGCTCTGGAACACAATGACTACTGCCGAAAAAGGAGAATTTTTCGCTTAGCAGTGCAGCATATTCATTTGGGACCGCCACGGGTAGCCGAGACCGTTAAGCGCGGACTCGTGAGCGGGAGGTCTGGGGTTCCAATTCCACCAGGACCGTCCTCCCTGACAGGTTTTTTCCAAGTTTTCCTCGGTCTTCATAAATGGCAAATGCCAGGGAGGTATACTAAACTTAGGCCTAGAACTTTCCCTTCCTTAAAAAAAGCCCTTCCTAATATATATCTTTTCATTTCATATATCAACAGTGTCCATCACCTGTGGTGCCTCAGTAGTAAAAACGGGCGTTAAACACTATTAAAAAATCTTTTAGGAGTTAGAAACCAATACTTGAGACCTGTTTACTATACCTACCACGGGTCTGACAGTTGAGTTTTTGTTCTACTGGCAAACTCCTACGCAGACCTTGGAAATGATGCGGGAACTTATTATAGATCATTCATTGGGCAAAACCCAAGTCTGGAACGGCATAAACGATTCAAGGGAAGTAACCTTAACGATTATCCACGTCTTTTTTGTTAGAGTTTAACGTACATAATAACAACGAAGGTCTAAAGAGATAGTGCATGATTGTTTGACAAAACGAATGCGTTAATGAGCCTGCAATGCTTAAAGTTACCTGGCAGGGAAAGAAAAAACTCCAGAAAAAATGTTATTAAGATAACACACTATACATTCGAATTCGGGATCTTCGGATTTTCCGATGATCGTGCTGACTACAAGATCATGAAGGGTTCCTACTTGTCTTGGAAGACTGGACTACAAATATTGAAGTTAATGTGATTACAATAGACGTTATTGTGCAAGAGGGCAGTATTATAATTGCAGAGATTGACAAATTCGTTTGCCATTTTTGTTGAAATGTACTGAAGGGGCTATTAAAAAAATCACTGAGAAGTAACCAAATCTTACACAGAACAAACACCTGTTCATTGAGCCCGGGTAGCTAAAAGCCGTCATCAAACAACTGGGTATTGAAGTCATGCCTCGTTATCTTATTCTGTAAACATTCAGCTGTTCCTTGAAGTGTCAAAGAAGCTTTTGGTTCCCATTTTGAAAACAACAAGGAAATGAACAGTTTGCCGTATGTTTTTTGAATAGACTATAAAAGTGTATGTGTATTTCATCAGAAAGGGAAAACCTTTAAAGTGTGTAGGGAAATTTGAATGAAATAATGTATCAGTTATAAAATCAGCTCGATTACTTTAAACGCCCTCTTGTATATTTTGTATCAGGATTTTGTTATGCTTTTATTCTTTTCGGAAGATGTTATTAAATATGCATGTAATGAAATAGTATCTGTCTTATCTTTGAAGTCTGTCTAACAAAGAATAAAGTTTCAAGAAGCTCAGATTCACAGCATATTCCAGTTGTATGAAGATAGGTGTATTTGTTTTGGTACATAAAAGAAGAAAATTGAATTTCACAGTTTGACAAAACCGTACTTGATATTAAGATAAGCAGGAGGTTCATGTCTTGCCAAAGGTCATTTTTCAAATTTATAGTGCACTCTGCTATTGCATGACGACATTAACTGTATTTTATTACAATTAAACTTCCAGATTTTTTAAATAAAAATTGAATATAATATTTTGATGGATTGTAAATACTCATATTAATAAGAATTACTGCTTTAACATATATAGAATCCCTTATTATGTAGACCGAAATGTTTAAAATTTCTGTCTGTAATGATTTGTGAGGTGAGATCATCTACGTTAACAAAATTACAAAATGAAAAAAAAATGATAAAAAAAGTGGTAAATGTTGCAATGCGTTAAAATCTTCCAGCTGCATATTCTGTACTTTATAAGCCTTTTTTTTTTTTTTTTTTTTTTTTTTTTTTGTAGCTTAGAGATGTTGTGGCCATCAGACAATCTTCGGATATTTTTATACGTCCTATGCCTAGTTTTTCCCTGTAGTGCTGCCCTGTCTCAATGAAGTCTCGAGACAAAGGAAGAGGAAGTAGCAGGCGCCGCGACCGGTCTTGGCCTTCCATGGGCTGGCGCGCCAGAATGGATGGATGGAGGTTTGGTTTTGCTGTTGCTGAAGAGTATTGTAACTAGCATTCATTCGTAAACGAATGTAGCACATTTTCTCTTTCCATATTCCCTGTATAAAATAAACAATAGCTTAAACGATCCCTATTTCTATGCATTTTTTGTGGGGGCCATTTATTGATACTTAGAACTAACTGCGAGATGTAAGCTGTAGTAGTATGAATAAAAGATTCTGTTCCACTGATAACTTACACTGCAGTTGTGGGTTAACCTGTAGACTTTCCATTCTTACTCTATTCAAAGTATTTTTGAATATCAGGAGGTTGTACCAATGTTTGAAGTAGCAAAATGTAGCCTAGTCTACAGAGATGCCATTGATATAAATTTAATTTTAATACTTGTAAATGTTAATACAGAAAACTTCTTGTCATCACGTTTCACACATATTTTCAGTAATAGTCATTTATGACAGAAATGTTGAAGTGGCGTTTTGTTTTATAAGTAGATACAAAATCAAATTAAATTTAACAAGTGTTTCTTATATTATTTTAGGTACCATGAAATAGGAACTTTAGTGTGGGGTGGGAACTATTGACCCCATTGAGGGAAGATATGTTGGTGGGGGAGAGGAATCGGTCTGTATAGTGCTGCCGCAGGTTTCGCCAAGGCCACCCCACTCTTCTTCGACGAGGCTCTCTCGAGGGCGTTTCGCTGGATTATGGTGGCTGTATGCCTGCCGGACCAGAGATGGGATTCTGAAGGTGACGATAAATGACGCTTCGTTATTTACTTGTTGATGTAGTTTATTCTCCTAACATGAATATTTGGGCAAACTCACGTCTCCCGTCGAACGACGGACAAGGTAATATTGGCAAATACTTTATTATTACGTTTATCAAATGGTGCCGAGTGCCACGAAATTGTTAATTTAACTGAATTCTTAGTGCAGCTGAATGATGTATCGGCAGTTAACGTGGCCACTGGTACTCAAGCTTCGTTGTCGCCGGAACTGGTACTTGGCACTTAGGCCGCTCTTCCGCTGATCTCCGGGCGACGGCAGCCTGGAAAATTCTGGGAATCCCGTTGTGGGTAAAATCTAGCCCTTTTATACACGATACAAAATGACGCTATTCACGAGCAACGGCGCGAAATACTGCCAGTTTTGTGTTTACGACACTCATAGGTCGTTACCTCATTGAATTTCATTTCTTTTCGCTGGAAAAAGCCAAGTCAAGCCAAGCGCTTCGCTATTCGTCAATAAGATGAATTTAAACAGATTTCATACGTCACAGTCAACAACCGCAACTTTGTTACCAAACAGGTCGGTTTCTGTCCTGAGCCGAGGGCATTTTCAGCCCTAGCATTGTGCACACCTTATTTCTTAAAGATTACAAAAAGTACACTTTATAAACGCTATAACCTTACACAATATTAATATTCTGTATAATATAATAATATAATAATATTATATCCGAGTTATGGCATTAAAGTTCCTCCACTGAAAGAAAATGCACAACATACCTGCACATAATTACTGAGTTGCTGATTCTATTATTATAAATATTGATTATTTCAATTACTCTGTAATTGACCGGGAGCTAAGAACAGATTCACCCTTTATTATTTATGAATATATTAATAAATTAAATTTATTTCAAGCATTCCAAAGCATCCCATGTTACAAAGAAATAATTGGGCTTTTTCTCACTGGGAGAAATATGGAAGAAGCTTTATATAAGTCTGAATAATAATACCATTATCACAGAGGTGATAATTAATTTTTCTAAAAGTATTTGGCGAAGTAAAACTACAAATAATTTTATGCGTTATTAGCATTATATTTTCTTTATATATTATGCTAAATTGATTTTAAAAATATAATTTTCTCGCGCTGAAAGAACCTATAGTATGCAATTACGCATGCGCAATATTGAGAATAGCTGTTGTTGATTTCTTTGCAGCCTGACATTGTTCCAGGATTGCCCACATGGCTACTTATGCAAATAAATCTCTGAGCTGAGTTTAATAATTGGTGTATAGTATCACTAATTTCACCGTCACCCTATTTCGACATGGAAAAAAATAAATAAATAGATATTTTGAATAGGTTTATCATCAACGCATTCCTTATTTAAACACTGTTGGTAACACAAAGGTGTTATAAAATGCAGTTTCAGAAATACTTACAGCAGGATCTGTCTAAAATGATAAGTGGTATTGACTAAGGCTAGTTCATTATTAGCAATCATCCATTAAAGAAACATGAGTGTAAAAATGGTCTGCCAGAATATATTTGTTTCTATATTCATAAAATGACCCCTTGATTTGTTTGCACGCCCTTTCAGCAGGATATTATTTTTCGGATATATTAACATTTGCATTGCAAATAAATAACATAAATGGCTTACCGATGGAATCGATGAGCCAATTCATTGGGATTACATTATACATAAACAGCGCATCTGTAAATCTCCATTAGCGTGGAAGTTCAACACCATATTAAAGTGAGTGTTTTGGGTATTATTTACGCTTGAATAGAACATGCATGCATCCTCTTCCCGTGCATCTATGTTTATTTAAGATTAATAATGCCCCCTTTTACATACAATTATTCAAATGTGGATAATATTGATCACATTGTATCAGCGCCTGTGCTGATTTGCTAGTGCGCCATGCAGCCTTAATGCTGTAATCTATTTATCAATGTTTGCTTTCTAAGGTGGATCAAATCAGTAGCTACTTGGATATGAAGTGCAGATAAATATTTGAGGTTAAGTGCACAGTGCAACATTCCACTAATTGCATTTAACTTGCTGGAAAGTAACACTCACCCAGTAATGAATGAAGCTTTCGAACAACGCGAGTTTGCTAAGCTGTGCGAACAATCAAGCCCTGGTATCGATCTGAGAGATATAATTTGAAACAAACGTGTGCCATGACTATTGATAAATATAAAGTTGAATAGAAAGAGCAGACAGTAATGTTTCTCGTAGTTATTATCTCAACAAGTATCCCCAACAATGTAAGAACGTGCTGTTTGTTATCGCACTTAAGGACATAGCAAAGTACAGAGTTATTTTTTGCCTGCATCCGCTACTAAACGTAGGGCCAACTAGTCTGCCGGGTCCATTGATGGACAAGTTCTACTCACACAACTTTCATCAGTAGTTACATGCACACACCATTTGTTTTATTTCATAACGAGCATGTGTTATAGGCGTCTCCCGTAAGAGGGGCGACCTCGGTCGTTGCTCTACAGATTCTCCAGGTGCGGGTTCTGTGGACCCGGAGTACCCCGTGGTACTTCTGATGTTACTAGAAGTAGTCCAGGACCTCGGTCGTTGCTCTACAGATACTCCAGGTGCGGCCTTGTGGACCCTGAGTACCCCGTGGTACTTCTGAAGTTGCTAGAAGTAGTCCGCGACCTCAGTCGTTGCTCTACAGATGCTCCAGATCCTGAGTACCCCTGGTGCTTCTGACGTTACTAGAAGTAGCCCGCGACCTCGGCCGTTACTCTTCAGATGCTCCAGGTGCGGACTTGCGGATCCTGAGTACCCCGTGGTACTTCTGATGTTACTAGAAGTAGTCCGCGACCTCGGCCGTTACTCTACAGATACTCTAGGTGCGGGCTCTGCCGACTCTGAGTACCTGTGGTACTTCTAAAGTTACTAGAAGCAGTCGGGCCGGACTTATTCGAGCCCATTGGGGAGTTGTCCGGATGAGTTGAATTCGGCGTGACAGTGGTCCCGTAACTCACGGGGAAATGAATACCCGCGGCGGCAGGGTGTCCCAAGGGAGTGCCTAAGGTGTGTACCTGGGGGCAGGAAGTTAGTGTTGTCGTGGGGTCGGTGGTGGCCACTTTAATGCTGGGGTGACTCATCCCTTAAATTGAGTAGGTCTATGCTAGACGTGATCTATCCACCAGTGAGAACCTGGTAGCAAAGTTCGCTTAGCGCGTTTGGGCCACGAGATCGTCTACAGCCGGGTCGGTTTAGACTCAAGGTACCGCCGTAAATGGAAGAAAACACTGCGCTGCACAGACCTCTGTGTATATTCCCATGGTACGGGGAGGGGTCCCCACGCAACATTACAGGTGTATTCGTTTACATTTTCATATTTCTGAATATCTTTTGATGAAATTTGCATTTTCTCACAACTCTGTTCCTGTAACTCTTCCAATTTCTGCCCTGACATTTATTTAGGTTCCGCTACAGTATGGGTTTATTTCTATAGGCTTTATTTGTTTCTTTGTTCTAGTGGTAACATTTGAATACATTACAGTAAACTTTGCTTCACTAATAGACTGTACTAAATAACACTTGTGCATAAATATCATATAATAACACTAAATATTACGATACTGATCCCTTAACTGCAAATGGAATTAAAATAACACAAAGACAGAAATAATGTAACAGGAAACTGCAACTGTTTGTTACGATAAGTGACTATCTAGGTACAAGGTGGTATTAAAAAGAGAGGAAAAGTGCTCTACCAATTTCAGAACAAAAGTTATTAATTCATAGTCCTATTATATTATTTACTAGCTCAACGATAAAGAAATTTTGGGGATTAACTATTTATCTTCCTATTTACGATATTGTCCAAAAAAATTGCCCTTAGAACATACAAATCCAAATTGTGCAGAAACCGCAGCCAAATGATAAACCCCGAGGGGCCGAGTTCGCCAATTCAGTGTTATCTCACATTGATGATGACAACGAATTCCTCAATCAGATCGCGTTCTCAGATAAAGCCACCTTTCACACGTGTGGTAAAGTGTACCGGCATAACTGTAGAATATGAGGAGAAGTAAACCCACATGTCGTAGTGAAATACGAACGCGATAGCCCTAAAGTTAATGTGACTTGTGATCGGGTATTGAAACTTGGTTTTTCTAACATAAAATATAATTCCGGTAATTCTGTCATTATTAGTGTCGAAAATGTTCACATTTCTCATTGACAGACACTTTTTTACCGCTTTTCTTCTTTCTTAACACAGACCCTGTCTCTAACAGCTGATTATGACATTTTACAAAACTGTATTCTTGACATACATACGCAGGCGTACTAGTGTAATACATTTCTTGTTGGTAGTGATTCATCCAGACACACTGTATTCTTCTTCTTCAAGCCTGGTTTTTCCATAGCTCCATGGGGCCTTCAGCTTACCGCGACGACCGCTGCGTCTTCTACCTCCATCACATGATTTCATTGGTAGAGTGCAGTATTGCAGGGGACATATGATCTGCACACCGCATCTCGCTGATCGCTATATCGCGGCTTACTAGATCGAAGATCGCCACCTCTACATCAGGCAGCTTCGCAATTGTCCTCACCCCGTTCCAGACCTCCGTAACTTAGAAAAATTCCTAAGTAGGTACCGGGAATCGAGCCCGGCCCTCCCCACCAGTAGCCAACAACGCTAACCACTAAATCAAAGGTTTTTTTTATTTGTTTATTTAAGGACGCTCTTTAACATCTCAGGTCATCAGCGTCCCATTCAATTCAGGGCGTGAAACGGCCGACAAATTTTGCTCAGAGGCCTCTCTTTCATGCTTGAGGTTCTTTTTCGTGTCGTAAATGTACGACATGGGACCCACGGCTGTACTTTCCTTCCGAAGGAAGCCATACTTAGGATTTTTACGCCCGAATAAACCTTCGAACCCGCGACCTTTGGGTTTAGAAGGCAAGTATGGTTACCACTTCACCACCAGGACAGACACCAAGGAGGTGGTCGACACACTGTATTATCCTATTATACTCTGAAATATTCCAATAACTGATATCTCGTGGTGTACGTTGGTAATCATGTACTGCATATAACAGCTGCTGAAGCGTAAAGTTCCGTTTTCTGCGTTGGTTTCATTTTGAAAACGCGTACTTCGACATAGAGTGGAACAAAATAATTTTTATTGTTGTAAATAGCCACGAGTATTCTACATTTTCCTAGAAAATTTATGCCAAAGTCTGTCGCTTCTTTCTTTTAATTTTTCTGTTGTTTCTGGGTCGCAGTGATGGGTGTAAGCTGGATTTAGAAGAATTTTGTTCAAAAGGATAGCAATAGGATCTGGAAACTGTCACTTTGAGTAGTTTCTGACAAGAGTTTGGACATTTACGGGTTATTAGAATTACTTTACCTTCTAAATTTTTCCCATGTTTAGATCAAGATGTAGCTGTGACACGTTTTAGCTCAAAATTACGCAACTAATTTCATTTCTTGTGCTTTTAAATTGTTCGACTTAACGAAGGACAGCGAGTGATCTCTGAAATTTTCCACTATATTCATATTCATACCTGATTTTTAATGAGTATTTCTCTCTACAGTGATATTCAGTTTTTTTAAACTAAAGTTTTATCTACATTATTGGTTTAACATTTACAATTTAGACTTCGCTATAATATCAAACAAGGTATTTTTAACGTGGTATGAACCTAAGTGTATTTGTACATATCAATATCCCTGATGTATTTAAAAATGTTAATTTTTTTTTAAAAATACTTTGCATACTGACATGTAAAGCTCCTCAAAGGCTGGAAATAAATAATAATAGTATTAAGTGTTATGCATTTTGAAATAGTTAACACCTTTTTTATTTTTATTTACAGGTGAGTTGATCCTTAATATATACTTCATAGCTTCATTGGGTAAGTGCAGAATTTTGTAGTTATAGCAAATGGGAAGATATTGTAAATACATTACTAATATTAATTCTACTAGAAGAATTTATATTTTGAATTTTAAAAACTGCGATTAAATGTAAACTTCATTGATTAAGTTAATTTACGATTAATGGGAGTTAAATTTTGTCATATAGACATTAAATAATTGCTCCAATATTACAATATTAAATGAACATTTTGTAGGCTGTACAAATGTTGTATATTACATAGGTGGCTATGGTAAGGAATGTTGCTAAATTTTTTGAAAAACAGCTATTTTATCCTGGTTGGTCATTTATGAGCAGAGATTGTAACTTAGTTAAACTTAAAAGTAGAAAGGCTGTCATAATTAACATAGCTGAGAATTTCTCCCCTCTATATCTGTTCAATTTTATGAATGGAGTAGAAAATATGCTATATTTTTAAAGTAATATTTTGGATGTTAATAAATTAAGATAGAATTTATAAATGTTTCTTTGCTGTCTTTCGGGGACGAATTTCATCCAGAAATATAGGTATCTGCAACACTTTTAATGTACCTTCCTGTGAGCTATGAAGAAGGTCCTTAAGTATTTCAGTCAAGTCCTGCTTTCCCTTATTCTCCTTAAAAACGTTTCCAGTCCATTTGTAGTATAAGGACGCTGTTTGTTTTATATTTAGAAAAACTACGATCCATTAATATTGTTCAAAAAGTAATAGCACATGTATTGGATAAAGGTAAGCTCCGTATTGAAAAAACTAAACTAAAATCATTAATCTTTATATAATTGTTTCATATATTATATATTTCCGCCTTTTAAAAACTAAACATATATATTTTATATATACTTACCAGATTAATATTTATACAGAGAGTGCCAAAAATATAAACACACTTCAAACAAAGAAAAAACTATATTAAAATAACAAAACTGAATTCACACAAACAGAAAATGATGAGCACTAATCATCTTAGACTTTTACAGTTACAACAATCGCTCAAAATGCCCACCATCGGCGTCGATACACTTCTGAGTACGTTGAACTACTGATTGAGCAAAGTTTGCGAAAGTGTCCTCAGCGATTGCAGCACATGTCGTTTCAATTTCTTCCCGAAGTGCTGCCAGTGTAGCTGGTTTTCTACGGTATACAACATCCTTAAGAGTTCCCATAGGTAGACGTCAAACGGAATTAGATCCGGAGAACGCGGTGGAAACTCAATCGGACCTCTTCGCCCTATTCAGTGCCTTAGATAGTGCCTTGGATTCAGTGCGCGGGGCTTGTTGCTGTGCGAGGTATCCCAGATCTGCCCTTTTGAACATCGCATACGGTACCATGAGTCTCAAATTTGTCTCGAATGCGTGCAGTTGTTACTCACGTTGGCGATTCTGTTCTATACACACGTCTCCATTGCCTTTTGAACTTCAACAACATACTCTACCACTTCAAAATTGCTTTCCGCTGTTCAAACGATAATCTTGGCTCCATTTTGTTGTAGCCACACTATCATCACGTAATGTGAGTCACATCTGTTTCCAGAACATCATACTACACACTACTGTTGCTTTTCGGTTCAACTTTGAAATATTAAATAGATAGCTACCGTGAAAGCGTATACACATTTTTTGACACCCTTGGTATATTGTACACACATATAAATTCTTAATCCTTGATAACATAAACCACACCAGTACACAAACTTTTACTTATTCGTGCACTTTTATTTTTTATATATTAACTGCCATAAATTCATGAAATAAATTGAAATTGTAAAGTGGGCCGTGAGGATAAATATTTTACTGCTAAGTACTTTTCATCAGGTATGAGTTATGAAAAGCATAATTAATTTATTATAACAAATCAATAATAATAATAATAATAATAATAATAATAATAATAATAATTAATGTATATTCAATTGTAGTGGTTGGATATCTTCCGAGCCAAAGTGTATGAAGCAATTTATTTTCTAGTAAGAAGGCAATAACTAGTGTAATTGTAATAATATGCAAATTTGTTCCATTCATATATTTGTATATATCGTTCTTCCATTTTTTTCAAAAAATTAGTATTATTAATATTGTTATTTTCGTATTATTTGTTCCTCTTTCTAACAGGTGTATCATAATTATAAATAAGAACTCTTCAATTTTAAAATAACTGTTGTACATTAGGAACTCTTTAATAAAATAATATTCATTGTTACAAAAATATTTTGATAATAAATGAATTATATAAAACATCATTATTACTAACCTTTTAATATTAGTGGGAAAACATTACATGTTTTCTGTTTTGTGTGCGTTAAAGTTATTCGTATATATTTTTTGTATACAGTTTTCTTTGTTTGTTTATTTCATGCGTAAAGTATAATTGAAAAAAGTATAAAATTCACTTGATAGTATTACGATTTCAATTGCCAGAAACTCAAGTTGTTTAGCATAATGAATTATATTTGCTCATTATGTCGTTAAGTTCTTATTAAGTAATTTCTTTTCATTTAATGGTAACAAAGTTCAGTCTTCCTCACTATTCCGTAGTTCATAGAGCTGTGATAGCTGATAAAGAAGTTGCATATCTTTCCACGTATTATAAAATATAGGTTCACACATCTCCTTTCAGCTCGAATGGAAATGGGTAACCCTGTACGCCTCTCCGCCATGATTATTCATGCATTTGTCATGATCATCGTGAATGACAACACATTGATTTCACATGTTATTTGACGCATGAAATAATGTGCAATGTTTGTTAATTAAACACATCTGCTAATAGTCTTGTTTTCATGTCTCTTCAATATTAATTAATTCATCCATATGTATTAAAGTATGGTATCCACATTTACACATTGACGCTTATGCCACGTTGATCATTCGCCGGTTTCCTATCCACAAAGTATTCAGAATTCCATGACTAATTCACACCCCTGCCACCCCCACCTGTTCCCGGGGGGAGGGGGGGCGGCGCAGAATTACAATCCCGTCAGCCGCCTTCTTGCGATTAGAAATTCCGATGACGTGCCTGCGAGACGGAGTTAATGACTTGACACTCACCTCGTCTCACATGAACACAGGCCTTCCACCCGTTACCATCACACTTGATTAAAGTCACCGGAAAAATATCACATGCTAGGCGCGTTCCCTTGAGAGCACATCGCTTCTTTGGCAGCTGCACTAGTATTATTCTCCCGATACACGGGCTCTGTAAAACTGCATATGCATTCGGACAGAAATTGTACCCATTTTAACATTGTCAGTATAAACAAAACATGCCTTGGTAGCCATGTTCCGTCTTCAATGTCTTTTGGACAAGACTAGACTGAAGTTTTAAAATATTTCAATCCTGAATACGTCATTCTAAAACATATGTCATAGGCGTATCTCACAGCGGTTTTTATTAAAGAGTGTTTATTAAATATGTAAAATATGTGGAGGGAAAGATTTTGGAAGGATTATATCAATTTAAGGATTGGATTAATTATTGAGATCTCAGGGGTTAATGATAATTTCTTCCTCTCCAACGATTGTTTCCGTTGGCTTTTATTTTTGCCATGGCTGTTGAGACTCTGCTGCTGGATACTTTTATAGTCCTGTGACATAGGGAAAAGAGTCTAGGAGATTAATAAGCTTTCTCGTTATAGGAGAGAAACTCAATTTATTGTTCATAGTCTATTCCGCATAAAATATACTACCGTTATTTTCCTGGAGAATTTGTGTCTCTTACGCACTAACTATGACGAACACTATACATGAATAACTCTTAATACTCTGATCCTGAACTTCACTAAACTCTACTAATTCTGTGACACAACTGCCTACTCCTCACTGATAGTTTTCCATAACGATACTCTTCGATTGAAGTGAACTAAATTGGCACTGTCGTGACTTGAACTAAACTAAGAATACCTTTCTACTACTAATGCCCCAACGGCTCGAACGGAGTGTGAATTTGGATACAGTGTCTATTCTTCCAACCAAATAAACTGGTCCCGGACTAAATAAACAAGGCATCATGCCGGTCTCATGAAGCTATCCTTCTTCTTAGAAATATGTTTTTAGAAAAATATAGAATGCTTTCTCCCATCTCCGCATCTCTATTGGGTAATCTGTTTCCCTCCGATTCTTTTTCTGCTATATTATTTGTCAGAATGCCTTACGTGACTTCTTACATGTAATCCACATATGTATTATATGGAATCGTTAAGATCTCCCTTCCAGAGGTTACCAGCCTGTCTTTTCACCCCCATAGTCGTCATATTCTTTATTACGTCTTCCTTGCCTAACTAAATAACAGCAAAGTTTTCAGACAATGTACAAAGAAACATCTTTTCCACGTACCATGGCTATAGCATTCTCTCCAGAAAATGCCGGTTCTGTGCGGGTCATCTTTTACAAAATTTTATTAGAATAGGCAACTGAAAATCCCAGGTCAGATTTATGCCTAGGGTGGACTTCTGCATTTTGGCACGATAAAGTAACATTTTACACGCAATAATTCAACACTTGTTCAGGAAACAAAATGACATTACACTCATGAATTTAATAAGGAATTTACACAAAATTAATTATTTTAATCACTCTAATTAAATTTGGAGGTGGCAGCTTATAAATACTGTCTCAATCTTTGTAGGTAATTTTAATTTAAATATAAATAATGTCATTGCTTTTTGAAGCAATAATATGTATTTATATTTTTATTCTATTACTTAGATGCTTTTTTGTAAAAATATGAATATTTTAATGAACTTTTACTTTTTATAATTTGGAATAATATAAATTATGAACACCTTCTTAGTTTATCAGTAGCCCTTTGCTTCCGATGCTACGGGCCCGGGGTCGATTCCCAGTTTGGTAAATGTGTGAGTAACTTAGACCACAAATTTCTACCAACTCATTCGATTAGGTTATCATTCATCCTAGATATATTAAGAGGTTGTGAGATCACACTATCATGGCCATCTAAACCGACCATAATCAACAAAACTGTTAGGAACAGTTGAATGCTACATGCAAGATTGAATACTAGATATCGTAACTAGAGAATAATACCAGCTAATTTGTGCATATGAATGTAAAAGATCTTATGTATTTGTGTTCCGTGTAATATTTACTTCATAAAAGATCAAGATAATTCATCATTTCTTACTGAAGTTTGTACATTAAAAATAGTGATGCTTTTTGGTGCTTAATTTACATAATTGATTTCCTTAGACACAAGAGTTTTAAAGATTCACCTTATTAACACTGAGCGAACTGCAACTTAGGCAATGTCGTGCAAAATACTTTTAGAAAACTCATACAAAATTTGTTCTTTTAACGCAAGGTACTCAAAGTAGAAGTAGATTTTTATAACACTCATAAACGTTTTAAAACACTCCAGAACTATCAACTTTGGTTTAACACAACTTTTTATAATTATTAATAAATTTAAAGGAATGCAAACTGGATATTTCATAATGCATTACATATTTACTTGTTTTTCCATACCTCACAACAGTACTTTTTATTTTCTTTTTTTATAGTGATTAACGCCCGTTTTTAACTACTGAGCACCACAGATGGAGCATACAGATGATGCATGAGATGATATGATATATTGGGAAAGGATTTTTAAAAGAAACGAAGCGCTTCAGGCCTATGTTTAGGGTATCTTTCCGGAATTTGCCTTTAATGAGGACTTAGGAAAACCTGGAAATAAAAACCTCAGTAAGGGTGAACATTTTGATGAGAATCGACCCCCGAACTTGCGGTTACGAGCCAACGCCTTAGCAACCTCGGTCAACCATGACGGCGGCGGTTCGAAATTATTTCACAATGCAATTAGTGATATTACATAACTGTGATTCGAAGATTTACTTACATTGGCAGCCCTGTAACCATGTCAGGTAGAGTCGTTCCGGTGGGCTATATACTTGTCTCATAGACCCAAGATCCAGGCCAGAGTCGATGGATTTTTTCGGACGTAAAAATCCTAAGTATGGCTTCCTTTGGAAGGGAAGTAAAACCGTGGGTTGCGTGTAGTAAATTGACGACACGAAAAAGAACCTCAAGCCTGAAAAAAAGAGATTTCAGAGTAAAATTTATCGGTCGTTTCATGCCTTGAATTGAATGGAACGCTGATGACCTGAAATGTTACAGCACGTCCGTAAATAAATAAATAATACTAAAAATATCAGATGGAAAAAAATCAATAACAGCTGATCCCATCATTGCGCATGCTCAAATGCATGTTACACATTTTTAGAGCGTGAAAATGACGTTTTAAATATTAATTTTAAGTAAATATAGAGTAATAATTATTATAATAAAATAAAATTTAAATTTCACAAAACTACGTCTAGAAACCATTAATTGCCGTCGCTCTGATACTAGTAACATAATCCAGAGATATAGATTATGTGTCTTCTAGGTCTGTTCTAGTGAGAAATATGAGAACTATTTCTTTGGAATAACTGGAATAAATTTACTTTCTAATTGCTAATTCATTTGTCAATATTACAGTCTGTCTAAATCTAGTGTATGATAAAGATGTTAAAACTGATTTTGTCTTGTGTGTATACAGTTCACCGAAATAAATTATACTATTAGCATTGGTGTTATAATGGATACTATCCTTAAACCTATCGTGTTTACCGCCACGCGTAGCCGAGGTCGTTAAGGCGCGGACTCGTGAGCGAGAGGTCTGGGGTTCGAATCCCAACTGGACCGTCCTCCCTGACTGAGGTATTTTCCAGGTTTTTCTGTTTTCCTCAGTCCTCATATCTGGCAAATGCCAGGGAGGTACCCTAAACTTAGGCCTGGAACGCTTCCTACCTTAAAAATAAATCATTTCCCAATATATAATTTCATCTCATGTATCATCAGTGTTCACCGCCTGTGTTGCACAGTAGTAAAAACGGGCGTTAAACACTAATAAAAAAAAACGGAATAAAATTATACTTTTAACATTTGTATTGTAATTAATACTATCCTATACCTATCGTGCTTACCGTCACGGGTGGCCGAGGCCGTTTAGGCGCGGACTCGTGAGCGGGGGGTCTGGGTTTCGATTCTCACCAGGATGTCCTCCCTTACTGAGGTTTTTGTTTCCAGGTTTTCCTCAGTCTTCATTAAAGGCAAATGCCGGATAGGCCTAGAACACTTACTTTCTTTTAAAAACCCTTTTCCTGTTTATCATTTCATCTCGTATACCATCGAATTCGGAATTCGAGTTCGAATTGGGAGTTGCTTTCATTCAAAGGAGAGCACAAAATCTGCTGACATGCTAAAGTGTCAGGAAGCTGACGATAATGACACAACATCTTAGAGAATTTCTCCACAGAATTCATGAATTGATTATGTTGTAGCTATGCGAAAAGAGGACATGTTTTTCTGAAGAAAAGGTTCCTAACCTTATGAGCATCCATCCGCCTGTGTGTCAATAGCTGTATGTGCAATGCGTTCAGCCAGCAATTCCCATGTGGAAAGTTTTATACGAACAACATATGCACCAAAAATATATGTGATCTGACATCTAGACTTAAAACTAAGCAACGACATGGGTTCCTGGTGAAAAATTGTACCCTCTGACGGCTCCACCATCATTAAAACTTTGTAAAATAATAATCAAGTCAGTCGTCATCTCTTGAATACAGTGTTACTTCTCGTTATCACCACAATGTATCTTCTGAATCAGCGAATATCGCCTGTCACCTGCTGACAATAGTCTGTTCATAACAACCAATTAAATGCATATCCGTTTTAATTAATACTTTCGTTCTCTTTTGATTCAATATAATTAAAACTTTAAAAAGTGAAAAATTTTAGTTTGTATTTTGACTTTAATTTTGCTGTTCTGATGTACAACTTTTATTTTGTATTTTGAACTTTCCATTTATTATGTCTGTGACTTTTCCATACTTTTAAGACTATATACGGAGAATTTTGTGTGTGAAACTTTCCACTTACGCTGTCGATATTTTCTCTAGAATTTAAAAACTTTATATGCTGCCTTTGTATTTACAATTTTCCAGTAATTTGTCGATGGTTAAAAATTCTATATATCGGGCATTTTGTATTTTATTTGCATGCTGTTACATGTCTTCATAACAGGAAAACTTCTTAGGTCTGATTCATTCACTAATCTTATAATGTATTTTTAAACATTGAATGTAGTGATACTTTTAATAAATATTAATACTCACAAGTAATTATTTTGCAACATGAATAGGTAAACCCCACTAATATTATTATAACTTTACTAATAATTTTAGTTTTATACAAAATATTATGCAACAGACTATCCAGAAATATTTCTAATGAACAAATCTTAAACCGCGCGCCGCACACCGTCAACCCACGTCGCCTTGCACAATCTACTCTGCAGTGAAATTGTATAAAATGGGATAGCGGAAAACGTGGAGAGAAATTATTAATCCTCATCATTCATCTCTCAGAGGGGGCTGTAACACCTAGAGAGCGTGTCCGCAGGGTGGTGCATGGGGGAAACCCAAACCGACTATTTCGGCGGGTAGTTGGGAAATTAAATACCACCGACAGGCAGAATAGCTAGGAATCTTAAGCTGAAGTGAAAGCGACTCTTCTGGCATAAAACCCAGGTCCTCCAGGATGAGGGTTGTGCCAACCGACTGATCGTCAGTTCCAAAGACGAAGCCAATTACAGTCAGCTCTCAGATGCAGACAAACTCTATGACAATCTACATACAGGCATATTGTTCTAAATCATGCCCTTCCTGCCTTATCACAAATTTCTACATATTTTTCCTTTCCTCAGTTATTTTTCAATGTTCTATATAGTTTCAGAGTTTTTTTTAACATTAAGACTAGCCTATATTTCCAATTTTCAGTATCCTCAATTCTTGTTTTTATCTCTTTCCAAAATTCTTTCCTCCTCGTACCGTATTGATCCCATAACTTTCTGTAAAATATTTTGGACTTTATATATATCCAAGTTTCTTTCCCCTTAATTATTTTATGATATTCTCCTCTTCTAGTCTCCCTGTACTAAGTATTCTTCAGTTACCTTGCTTTTGTTGTCCAGTCTTCCTAATTCCATTAGAGCATCTCGCTAGGCGAAGATCTAGGCAAGCCTGGGTCTCCACAAAATAATCTATTTATTTCTTTCCACCCTCCTTCTGGTCTCCAAGTTTCTGTTCCATATATCATTCTCTTCTCCACTATATAACCACATAGGGATTTCCAGCTATTTTACTCGCATTTTCGTATTTTATATACACAAGATCTAATTACATTTAGCTGTTTTTCCTTCTGCTTATACTTTGCTTTTTAGATCGATCCATTTTCCATTACTAGACAATCTGAAGCAAGGGTAATCAATTTTCTTGACGACTTTAATTTCTTTGCCTCCCCACTACCCTTTCTTCTGTTTCTTTTTTGTTTGAAACCTTTCTTCATTACCATAGTCTTAGATTTAGTTTTATTTATCTTAGGATTCCATTATCTACATGATATACCTATAACTTTTAGTAGTCGTTAGTGCTGGTTAGCCAACCTTCAATACTAGATCATCTGCAAAGAGCAAGCCCGGTATTTTCTGTTGTTTATCATTGGCGAATGACTTTATTTCTACTAATTTATTCTACAGTATCGTCAATAAATAAACTAAAGATCGCTGGGCTTAATTTGCATCCTTTACTATTAGACCTACATTAAAACCGAAATAATGTTTTAAATAAGAAGTGAATACAGAATGTGGAACTAAAAGTAAAATAGGAATTAAATTCTCTTAGATAGCTAAACTGGTTACCAGCACCCTGACCTTTTGGTTTCCGACGGTAAATTTAGTTCTTGTAGTTAGCTGGTTTCCAGATAATGATAACTACTGGTTCCCAGTAGCATGTAAATTAGTAAATTACTTGATTCTATGTTATATTTAGTTTATATTATATTTTCCTTTTTATAGATTATGATCTGTAAAATATATTGTGTACAATGAAATAATTTTAATAAATAATAAATGATGAAATTTGGAATATACGTCCCAATGTAGGCAACAACGTGCCGGGATGGAGTATTGCAGATATTATTTTATTTTATTAGACCTACATTGTTTGCTATTTTATCTGTTATTTTCTCCTTTCATACTTACAAAAAATTTACTTTCCTTGTACATATTTTGAATTATCTTTATAATATTCTATTATACTCCTTTTTTCCTCGTTTGATTCAAAATTCTTCTCTATAATTGTGTCGGAGGCCTTTTCTAAGCATAGAAACAAACATAATATATTTCTTTTATTACAAAGGTATTTATCTACTAATTTTTGATCATAAAAATATTATCAACAGTTCTTTTGCATTTCCTATAGCCTGATTGAAATAATGCAATTTTTTTTCTTTCTCAGCCCATTCTTGTAACCTTTTAGTAACACTCCAGTGAAGACGTTCTCGATTGTTGAAAGTAAAGTTATTCCTGTATACTTTGTTGTGTTCCTAATACCTCCTTCTATCCTTAAAAATTGGCGTTACTATTCCATCTCTCCAGATTACCTACCATATAACTTATGTCATGAATCAAAAGTACTACTTTTTGCAAAAAAAAAAAAAAATTACTCTTAAAATGTCCTTCATAACAACGAAAGTCTAAAAGAGTCGATGAATAAATTTTTATTCAAATGCATTCTATATTGAAAATGCAGTCCACAACGTGTGGTTATCTGGATGGAATTCACCATTTCAGGGTAAGGGAAAACTGCATAAAAAGCCGGATAATATTTGTGTACTTGTGTACTTCCAACAGAATGTTTTCAGGTATAGCTACAAAATCATAATTTATGATTTCAAGCCAATACAATTTCACTGAATATAAATTAGATATTTTTATTAATTCAGAATAATGAATAAATATATTACAACCAACTATCAAAATCAGAGCATAATAGAAGTTAAGTTATACAAAAATTCTTTAATGTTTTAGATTGATGGAATTCTTAACTGGGAAAAAAGCGTGTTGAAATGTTGGTTCCCAAATTCCTTTAGCCTGTTTTGCTTTAAGAGTTTTAAAGTATGTGTTAAACGTGAAATACTTTGCATATTTTCATTAAATAATCAAGTATGGAATTCTTTTTTGAAGTAACTCTTTTTGCAGAGAAAACCTTTTCCGTTTGCATAGAAATGATCTGTGTAGGCACAACTCTTCCAGAAGGATGCCTGCCAAGAGTCCATCGAAGCACCAAGGCTAAGTGTATCACAACCAGTGTGTTGGGTCGTAAATGTTAATTTTTATTGACGAATTGAACTATTTCCTTATTTGAACTAATGCTCTATCTGTGACATAGATGATCACCAACAATACTGTGGAAGGCTCAGCTTGTCTTGCGAAAGTATAGGAGAAATTTTCAAATCAATTCCAGGTAGAGGTAAAGAGCAGTCTTTCGTTGAGTTTTCCTTTTTGTGTAGGATAGCCTTGGTCTTTAGTCTGCCCTCTTCGGGGATTTTAGAGAAATTGAAACCAAGCGGCAAGTGGCATCAACTTAAAATGCGGCATTTTCCTATTTTTTGATCTATTATCGTAATATTTAATGATGTATTTGTTTTATTTTAATGTAAATATATTATTATTCGCAACACTCACTGTTAACTCCTCTAGTCATATGTTAGTTTATGGGGCACCGCGGTAAGTATGATAGTTTGGCAACCCTTAATTTATAACTCTTTACTTGCTGTTTCTATGTAATTGATAACTGTAGCAGAACGGCATAGTTAATCACAAGCATGATAGAGAAAGGGATAGTAAAAAGATGTGTTAAACGTTAATTATTCATTTCCAAATCAATTACAGATACGTACAACAATAGCTGGAGAACTGAGTTCATAAACATACATCTTTAAGGGCAAGTCATAGAACATAAACTTCTTTAAATAGTTCATGTACTTTAATTATCGCTTGCATTATTATAATAATAATAACAACAACAATGTCATAATTTTCGACGTGAAAATATTTTAAGATTATTTTACGGAGTCATTTTTGTGATATATACAGAGGATGGCAAAAATATGTAAACACACTTAAAGCAAAGAAAAAACTTGTTAAAATAACAAAACTGAATTCACACAAACAGAAAATGATGAGCACTAATCATCTTAGACTTTTACAGTTACAACAGTTGCTCAAAATGCTCACCATTGGCGTCGATACACTTCTGAGTACGTTGAACTACTGATTGAGCAACGTTTGCGAAAGTGTCTTCAGCGATTGCATAACATGCCGTTTCAATTTCTTCCCGAAGTGCTGCATGTGTAGCTGGTTTTCTACGATATACAACATACTTAAGAGTTCCCCATAGGTAGAAGCCCAACGTAATTAAATCCGGAGAAAGTGTCTCCATTGCCTTTGAACTTTAAAAACATTCTTGGTTTTCCAATATCATTTCAAAATTGCTTTCCGCTGTTTAAACGATAATCTTGGCTCCATTTTGTTGTAGCAACGTTAGCATAACGCAATGTAAGTTGACTCTGTTTACAGAACATCATACTACACATTACTGTTGTTTTTCTGTCCAACTTTGAAATATATTAAATAGATATCTACTGTGAAAGTGTGTATACATTTTGGTAAGTATATATATATATATATATATATATATATATATATATATACTTAAATTAGATTTTCCATAAATTTATTATCACATATCTCAGCCTATCCTGGTGCTTACTATTCTGCAGTTCAGGTATTCAATGGACTATCCCACAATTAATATATTAAGTGATGAACGTAAATTTATATCATTAAAAATTCACTTAAAGAATTCTTTATAGCCGACAACTTCAACAGTATAAATTAATACTTTGGACTTAATTCATCTTAATTATATATGTTTTTATATGTTCTAAATTCTAGAGTTCTTGGTAAACTCAGGATCTACAGAACGAGGTACAATATCGTATGCTATTAGTAGGATATTATGGATCCTTAATTTCATTATTAAAAGTAAATCGTTCTAACAGTTAGCTCACAAAGTCTTAGCTTTTAGATTTTTAACGATATTTTAAGGTTTGTGGTCATAAAAAAGAGCAAATACCTTCTTGTCTTCCTCAAGGACTGTCGGAAAACCCTAAATAAAATAAAAAAATCGTATTTACCTAATTTGTCCCATCCAATCTGCGAACCCGGGTCGTTTGCGCGGCAGGCAAGCCTGTTACCACTGTACTGCAATCACGATGCCAAAGGTTGTCTCTGTACCTGAGGGAAAGTGATGAAAGTGGGAGAAATACGCAATGCAACATTTGAAAGCTTCGTACGTCTTTGCAGCTACGAGGTCGACATTGAATAATAATTTCAATCGTGAAAGTAAAGATGTTGTTACAATATGCATCATAAATTTGAATGAGAAATCTGCTCTACCAGAAGCGGCAGAGAGTTATTTGATTAAGCATTGCTTAACGATGGAGTTCCTTCCCGGCTTCCGTGGAGGTTGGACGGGTTTGGTTGCCTAGCTGAGCTTGTGTTTACTTCTGCATGTAAGCGATGTCGTTAGGTGCGGCTAGGCAGGCATTGGAGCGTTAATTCAGCTTCAGAAATTCGCAATATAACTGTTATAAGTGAAGATTGTTGTTAAAATAGCAATCACTTAGTTAGGTTCACATTCAAGTTTTTTAATTTGTTCTAAAAACCGTTATGGTCTTCAAGACAACTTCAAGACTGGTTGATAAATTCCGTGGATAAACACAATGAGGTAAGACATATTTGATTCAAATGTAGCTTCAACAACAGCAAAACAACCACTGTAAAATCAACAGTAAAAAGAACAGGGAGCGTTTAATTGAAATTCTATAATATAATATCTTTAATAGTGCTGAATCCTATGAGACCAATACTCTGTATTTAATCCTAAGATTGTAGTTAAAAAACAAAAAGCGTATTTGTCAAATAGTTTTAGCGCCCGTTTTCACTACTGAGGCATATGTTGGTACGTAAATAATATATGATAAAATTGGAATTTTTGGGGGGAGTGGGGAAGAACGAGTACATAAACAAAATAAAATAAATTCTGTATACGCCAGCCGGGTACCTGGGTTTCTGAACCAGGGCGTGTATATACATTTTTCATTTATTATTATAAAGCAAACAATAAAATAATATCTTACTACATTATTTTTCAGATATTCGTAATAATTAGATGAAAATAAAATAATAAAATAGTAAAAGAAAAAAAACTCAAAATAATTCAATTAAACCAAAATATAAATTTACTAAACTTCCCAATTTAATGTTCTGCAATTTAAAAAAAAATCTGCCAAATTAATAATATTACTGGGAGTCAGTAATAATTATAGCTGGTAGTTAGCTGTTCTATCCTAATTTATTACATTACTATACTATTATACTACTACTGTCCACTGGTATCCAGCACTTTGGCAAAATTTCTCTAAATTAAACATTACACTTAATTGTTTCAAGTCTCCTTAACTTATTTCAATCATAATAATCACTTTAACAACTTACTTCACTTAAAGTTCATTTATCACTATTAATATTTCCTACTCAATTCGTTTATTTTCCTCGACACTTTAACTCAGTAAACACTACCACTCTTCATCTTTTCTTCCCAACCGTCGCTTCTTCCATCTCTCTTGATCCTCCTGCACCCCTGGTTGCACAATTTCTCGCGCTCTGCTCCTCCTCTCCGGACACCATCTCCTCCCGCCGCTCTTTCCCTTGGATCTTCAACAACCTTTAATCTTCATCTGTAATCTTCCTTCTTCCATCTTCTTCCATAACTCTTATAGATAAAAACCTTCACCTTCCTCCCCATTCTCTACTTCAGCTTGTAAATCAAAATTATCCCCGTCTATTGTAAATTTAGGTATCTTCATCTCCTTCATCATTCCCTTCTTCCATGCCTTTATCTTCTCCTCTAACATTCTCTTCCTGTTGTTTTAATTAAAGTTATCTTGTATGCTTTCTATTCTTGTAAAGTTATTTGTGTTTTGGGGTTGTTCTTGTATACGCATGCGTTCTGATATTCTTAGTTCTTCCTCTGCTTCTTCATTACTTCTTATTATCTGGTCTTGTGGTATCACCTCTTCCCGTGCTAGATTACTTATCTTGAATGCAGCCCTCTCAAGGTATTTATATAGGCCCCTATTTCTAAGTACATGTGCCACTTAAACTTTCTCTTTCTTCCCCCACCTGTTCTAAATACCATGTACATTCAAATAATACGTGCTCTGGGTTATCCTGCATTTCACAAAGCCTACATATATCGTCCTGTGTTTTGTCAATTTTTTTCCAGTAAGTTTTGTAAGGTAATGTACCATGTCTTTGGTAGGTTGTATAAATTTTAGTTTTAATCTCTCAAAAATGTTGTTAAATAATTTGAAAGTTCTCCTACCAGCCTCGGTATTTTCCCATTCGCGCTGCCATTGTACTTTTAGTTTATGTTTTATTTCCTTTAAGTTGTTGCATTGACTACCGATTATTAAACTTACTTTCTCCAAGTTTCCTTTCTTCAACCAATAAACAGCGCATCTTGATTTAATCAATAAGGCAATTGGCCATATTCCTGTAACTACTAAAAGGGTCATAGTGTGTGAGATGTTTAATGCCTCTATAAATCTTAACAACACCTCCCTTTGTGGTCTTTTTAGTAGAGTTTTTATTTGTACATCCTAGACCCCTATTCCATTAGTCATTATTGAAGTAAAAATATTCGTGTGGTATGTTGTAATGGCGTATAGTGGGATTTTAAAATTCAACTGAACTAATCGTGTTAATTTCATCATAGCGTTATCAGATTTTTTTTTTTCGTATGTATTCAGTATGTTTTCTAAAGTTTAGTTTTTCATCTAAATAAATTCCCAGATATTTTGCTTATTTTTTGCGTCTTATATTTTGGTTGTTAATTTCAAACATGGATCTCTTTTAAAATTACCTTTCAGAAGCATGTAGTCTGATTTAGTTGGAGCGATTTGGTTTAGTTTTACTGCACCAATTACTTAACTGATTAGTTAAATGTATTCGCTATTCTTTCTATACCTGCTCTATTGTATCCTTCTATTAGAAATAAAACATCGTCGGCACACGCGATGTTTTTGACACATTTTCATCGTTGTTTAGTTCCTCTAAAAGAGTCTCCAAAACTATCTCCCAAAAATTGGTCCTAGTATCGAGCTTTGTGGACATCCTTTAGTTATATCTCTGAAAATTGTTTCTTTAATACCTTTTACACGAACCCTTCTGTCCTTGCAGTAGTCCATTAATATTGCGTATAGACATTCAGGGAGATCTATTTCTCGTAACCTCCCACATAGTACCGGCCACCATAAATTATCGAAAGCATCGGAATATCAATTAAAATTGCAATTAAGTATTTTGAATTTGAGTTATTGACCATTTCTAATAGGCAGTTTATTGCGTCTTGAGTCGATTTTCTCTTTCTAAAGCCGAATTGATTGTTGTTCATACCTGTCATGATCCCAAATTCTTTTAATCTTTTACAGACGAGTGCCTCTAAAATTTTTCAATTAGGAGACATATAGGTCTATATGATTTCGGCTCTTTAGAATCCTTGTCGGCACTTTTCTTTAAGATAATAACTTTTGCTGCTTTCCAGCAATAGGGAAAGCGCCCTTGCCATATACAGTCATTAAAATGTCGATATAAGAACGGTGTAATTTTATCTTCCAAATTTATCAAAACTTCATTCATTACTCCATCCGGGCCTGATGCTTTATTCCTTTTTAGCTTATTTATAGTTAACGTAATTTCCAACATATCAAAGGGATAGATTAGTCTGTTATTTCTATATGTGGTATTCATATCTACTCTTTTTTGAATGTGCTGAATATTATCCAAGCTCTTATCATCCTGGGGAAGTAACTTGTCCAAAAGAGCATTTACAGAGCTTTTCCAATCTGTAGTCATTTCACCATTGTCTTTTTTATTGTATTCAGAATTTCCGGTTTCTTAATTTTTTCCATAATCATTTTATAGGGCATTCCCCATATATTGGTGTCTAATTCCTTTTCTACGAAAGTTTTCCGTGATTTTGTCCTTGTTTCTTCTAAGGTGGTTTTATATTTCTTTTTAACTTCTGTATATTTATTTAGGTTATCTCTCCCTTTCTTCCGCAATTATCGATTTTTGATAAACTCTTCTTAGTGTCGTTAATTTCCTTCTTGCTTTTTGCAGTGCATCCGTCCAAAGAGTAATACCATAAAAGTTGTGGGTTTGGTTGTGGGAACCGCGTTGTCTATCGTCTTTCGTATTGTTTGGACGTTTGGAGGTTTGGAGATTTGGAGGTTATTGGCTCCTTATCAATGGACTCTCCTTCGTATTGTAACTTTAAATTTTCAAATTCCTATCTCAGAAGATTCCAATCTGCTTGTTTGTAATTGTAAATTTTCTCTCCTCTTCCTTCTTTAAATTTTGGTTTTCGTGTACAGTATTCAAAATAGACCACTAGTGGTCATATCTTCCAATTTCTTATTTTATTATTTAAGCTTAACTTTCATAAAGTTGTGTCAATGTTGGTAGTAGAACCAGTTCTATTTTCGAAAGTAGGAGGTTTGTTGATTTAGTGTAGAAATTGTTTCTTCCAGTTTTTCTGCTCTTTCGTCTTTGATGTTACTATGCCACCAGTCAGATTTGGCATTGGATCGCTTGTAAGAACTTGCTCAAAAATTTTAAAAGTGTTACTGATGTCTTAAATTTTTGTTATATACGGGTCGATTGGATGGCTATGTTAAAAATATTGATTTGTTAGAATAAATTTTCCGTTGTCATGAGTTATTTCAATACAATCTGTATGTGTTTCTCCTAATAGTGTTATACTGACTATTTGTAAATTTGGATTATATATTATTATCGATGCGACAGGATTTTCTCCTCGACTTATTATCCGTGCTCTTTCTGGGGTATGTGCTGATTTGCCTTCAAAGGAATGAGGTTCCTGAAGTCTAACCTCATTCCTTCTGCAATTTTATTTAATTCCGATATCACTTGATTACTTCCCTGGGCGTTTATTTGGCCAAATTTGCTTATTCTACGCTCGTCGTAATCTACCATGTTATCTTTTTGATAACACTTATCCAGAGTTAACAACGGAGTGATGCTTGTGGTACCCGACCTAAGTCTTGATCGATTACTTTCTTGGGCTTAGAACTAGGTTTATTATTAATTTCTAGTTGTTTTTATAACAGCACAAATATTATTTTTTTGTTCATGTTTGTTTTGTAAGTGTTTTTTCTTCCTTGATGGGAGGTTTGTTTTTCAAAGGAGCATTAGCAGGATGCGTGGGCATTGTTGGAGAACTAGATATTATAGGTTCAGTCTTTAGAGTACTCTCTGGAACGATAATTATTGTTGCCCCACACGTTGGTCGACAATTTTGGAACGGGAATTATAGTGGTTCCAATGCAGAGGAATTGAATGGGTGATTGATTGTTATTTTATTCGGATAATTGGATGCTCTACTTGTCTTGCCTCGGCTCTTGGAGTCATGAGCTCGATGCTTCCTAACTCTCTGGTTCTAATGCAGAGGATTGGAATTTCAGGGTAATTTTGGACTGTTTTTAATGACTTAAAGTCATTAGAGGGAAAGGAGATTGTTTACTGTAATAATAAATTTCGGCACTGGTTGAACATTTAATTTATTTGACAACTTGGAAGGTTCTGGAATATGTTGTGCTTCGGCGGATTATAATTAGCTGTATTCACTCGGGTATTTATTCGCTTGAAGCACGATGGTGATTATTATTGCTATTACTAGCACTGCCTCACTGACTCTCACTGAACGAACGATTTACTTTAACTCTTCGCGACGGTTTTAACTACTCTGCTATGACACTGTTAGGACTGCTCCCTGTCGCGACTGCCTCAGAACCTAACTTCTCATAGGTATTACTTATCTATTCTTATCCCAGCTCGCTCCTCCTTCGCGAAATTTTAATTATTTTAAATAAATTGAATTTGATTCCTTCTAGAATATTATTGGATCACACTAGCGCATGATCTATTACAAGTTTGCTTCTATACGTCGAATTTTTAAACATGTGGATTGGTTGGATACTTTGGGTTTTTACCAGGAATAAATACTTCTTATTCCCACGCTAAGGAAAATGTATATCTACCCTTTCACTAGATTCTCGAGATATATCACGTTTTAACCCTGTGCAAGGCCTCTCTTTGAACCAACTAAATATGTGGATTTCTGTGAAAATTCGTGTTTCTTTCTGTGGTATTTTCTTTTGAAAGCGGCAAGTACCGTTTCTAATTGAAGCCTAGTCATTTATAGTGTTATTACCTCTGGCACCTGGGACCGACGAGTATCCGAGGATTTAAAAGCGTAATGCTTAAGACCTTTCCAGGTTTGGCTAATGTCCTGACTTTTTCTCCGATAAAGGACAGCATGCCCCATTCCTTTTACAAAAATATAAGAAAAACATGGTATTTCAGAAAGATAACTTGGATATTACTTACTAGTAAAAAGACATATCTACATACATACATTAATACATATAATATTGGGGTCCTCCTTTTAATTATAAGATTAATACTCTTGATTACCTCAAACAAGATACAAGTATTATTATAGTAGTCATCAGAAGTAATTATAATTAAATAGGAACTTTTGAGACAACATTTCCTGCTTCAATACGTTATTCAGATCCAAATAATCGTTCCTGCTTTTATAGGCTGTGTTTAGTAGTTTTAATAATTCATTATGGTCCGTTGTAATGTTTTGAGTTTTAATTCCATACGGTCGATGGCATCTGGCACAGGGAATATTATTGATTCACCATTTTCATGCAACTTACGCATATCGAGTCGCTAAGCGGCAGTCAAGGTTCATCTTTTCTCTAGTCGACTCAGCTGTAGCGTGACGTCAAAATCCGCATAGATCTGGTTAATATCTAGAGTTCTTTTGTCGTCAGCATTTATCGAAAATGTGTTTTCTTGTGCGTCCGTATCTAGAGTTGAGTTGAATATTATTGGGTGCTTACTATTGATTTCCTCTACATCCTTTTCCTCTTGTAGCGCCTCGATTTATATCCTTTTTTGACATGAAGTTGCATCACTGCCCTTGTTGTTCATTGAACTGATCAATTTTACCTCTGTGTTTAAGCTCGAATTTTTTCTTCTTCTTGCCCATAGCGATTTTAGGAATCTACATCCTGTTTTTTTTTTTTTTTTTTTTTGTTCCTTGTCCCCTTCCTCTTCTTCACCTTCTTCTGTACTCGTGTTTTCATCCTTTAAGGCTTGATAGTTCACCTCGGCCGTTTTCTTGATTTCTATTACCTTATCTATGATATGGATTCTTAATTTTGGAGGTAACGCTGGTTTATTGTGTGCCAATATTTCCAGTTCTTCATTTAATTTTGTGTTAGATAGCATCTCTAATATTTCTTTATCATCTGTCTGTCTGTCTGTGTGTAACTGTCCGTGATTTCATAATTACCTTTTAGTTTAAGTTTGTGGGCTAAGATTCCTTTTAGGTTCCTTTTAATTCGGCTGGAAGTATTTCCCCTTTTGGATTTTCCTCTTTTTATGTCATTTTACTTCTATCCATAACCAGTTTGAGCGATAACTCTTTCCCCCATTAGTTTACAAGTAGGACAATCTTGCTTTCCCCCACATTTCTTGTTTCTTCTGCAACAGGAAATACATATAGACTGATGTTCTTTCTTCGCACAGAATGAGGACATAGGAAAACCCGGAAGGTGTTGGTGAGAATAAAATTTCAAATCTCCCATTCACGAGTTTTGTCTAAATGACCCCACCAGCCATGCGGAGGAAAGTAATACTAACAAATTATGAACATATATCGAGCTAGAGGTTATTGTCTAAAAATGTTTCGTTACAAGTATAATTTTTTCTCCTCAACATATAATCAATCCTGTTGGTGTAGTGGTAACCATACTTGCCTCCTAAACCCAAAATCGCGGGTTCAATCCCGGGTAGAGTCGATGGATTTTTTTGGGCATAAAAATACTCAGTATAGCTTGCTTCGAAAGAGAAGTAAAGCCGTGGGTCCCGTGTCGTACATTTACAGCACGATAAAGAACCTCAGGACTGAAAGAAGAGGCCTCTGAGCAAAATTTGTCGATCGTTTCACGCCCTGAATTGAATGTCTGATGATGTGAGATGTTAAAGAGTGTCCTTAAAAAAAAACAAACAAACAAACAAACAAACAAACAAACATACATACATACATACATACATACATACATACATACATACATACATACATACATACATACATACATACATACATACATACATACATACATACATACATACATACATACATACATACATACATACATACATACATACATACATACATACATACATACATACATACATACATACATACATACATACATACATACATACATACATACATACATACATACATACATACATACATACATACATACATACATACATACATACATACATACATACATACATACATACATACATACATACATACATACATACATACATACATACATACATACATACATACATACATACATACATACATACATACATACATACATACATACATACATACATACATACATACATACATACATACATACATACATACATACATACATACATACATACATACATACATACATACATACATACATACATACATACATACATACATACATACATACATACATACATACATACATACATACATACATACATACATACATACATACATACATACATACATACATACATACATACATACATACATACATACATACATACATACATACATACATACATACATACATACATACATACATACATACATACATACATACATACATACATACATACATACATACATACATACATACATACATACATACATACATACATACATACATACATACATACATACATACATACATACATACATACATACATACATAACAATCCGATTACAGCTGTACAAACATTGAATTCTCTTAAGTACAAATTTCCTGTTATAACTTTTGAACTCCTTATATCTATGCTTCATATTTTAGGAATATATGCATCTATAATGGCTCATTATATTTAGTCTGAAAATGCACTAATAAACGTTTTTATTTCGCCTTATTTTACTGACAATTAGTTCCATGGACATCACGGTTTCTTCTTGTCTTTTCAAATTCCTTAATTTACAAACTTTATTTAGGAATATCCAAATGCTAAGTAATAAGTTTACCTTGACTGCAAGTTTATCTGTATTTTGAACATCATTAAATAGCAATGACATTTAGTATTAATATTGTAAAATAAATAGCAGTGCATAAATGGGGATACTTTAACTTTACGAGGATAGGTGTCAATAAGTTTCCGGCTTAACAATTTTCTAGGTATGATAAAGACAAAAACTATATTTCACTTTTCAATAAAATTATCCTTTATTGCAATACACTTCCCACATCTTTGAATTAACATTTCAATCCCCCTTCCCAAATAATCAGAAGTCTTTTCTACAAATGAGCATAAACAGCATCCATCACTTCTTCGTCACACTTATATTTCCTTCCTTGAAGGTGCTTCTTGAGTTTTGAGAAGAGGAAATAGTTACTGGGCGCTAGATCTGGGCTGTATGGTGGATGGTCTATCATCTTGAAGCCACATTTCTTCACAGCTTCCTTTGCAACAAGAGTTGTATGCAAAGGCGCGTTGTCGTGAAGAAGGCACACACCAGCACTCAGTTTTCCTCGCCTTTTCTCTTTGATAGAAGCACGTAGTCTGTGTAGCATAGTACTCCCCATTTACTGTGGTGTTTCATTCCTTGAAGTCAATGTAGAGTATTCCTTCGCAGTCCCAAAAGATTGTGGTCATGATCTTCTTGGTTGACTGAGTGACCTTGGCGTTTAGAGGCGGTGCTTCCCCAGCGTTACGCCACTCCATTGATTCTCTTTTGGACGAGGGGGACAAGTAGAGGCTCATAGTTTCATCTCCCGTAACAATGGTTTGCAGAACTTCTCTCTCTCTTGTTGCTACGGCAGAGCTCCAAAAATGCCTGACAACAGATGACTCGTTGCTGCTTTTGTACTGAGGAAAGAAGTCTAGGCCCCCACCCATCTTGCAGCAACCTTATTCATGTTTAATGTTCATGAATAATTCGAAGGACTGTTGTTTTAGAAAGGTCCAACTTTGCTGCTATTTCTGCAACTTTGAGTCATTGGTCTTCCACAATAGCGATGTTTTCAGGAGTGAGCACCTCCAAGGGCCGACTTGCACGCTCTTCGTCTTCAATGCTTTCTCGACCCATTCGAAAAAATTGACCCATTCTTTTACCGTAGAATATGAGGGGGATGCTTCCCCAATTACAGCCTCCAATCGCTGTTTAATTTCATTTCCTTCTTTTGTGAAGACCTTAATAACAGCTCGAAACTCCATTTTGAACATGTCACAATCTTCTACACATAGCCTTCTTTATGCAACTATATCTGAACAACTGAACATAGTGGAACAGAAGTTACAGCTGCAATTATTTACTTAACAGATAAGGTATGACACCAGATAAGGATTTGTGAAGGCGATAATCCTTATCGGCGAGGCCGGAAACTTATGGACCTACCCTCCTATAAAGATTTTATATCATATTATCATAGATACATTCTACTTTCAATCTTAGGAAGAACTGCTACCAAGCTCATTAAATGCATGAAGCAGGTTTTGCGAGGAACAAACAGGTGATTTGCAAAGTAGGTAGCTGGAAGATCACACGAGACTCCAACTGAAAGAAAAACTCAAAGACGATATGTTTCTTTCTTCATAAAAGATGATAGAGACAAACACAAAGGCCCAGATGGGGATCACAAGAAACAAGTTTCCCGGATCGCTTTGGCAAGTTATATAGACACTGACAAAAGCGCATGGAGACAGAAGAAGCGTATTTTAAAGATGATATAGTGTAATGACGTATGCTCTTAAAAACAACATTGTAAACGTTTGCGTATTTATTTATTAATAATGTATCACAACCGTGTTATTATAAATTCAGAGAGGATAGCATTCCAAACCTAAATTTAGAGTTTATTAGGGGCGAGTAAAATCTATAAATAACCTCATTTAGAAAGTACTGTCCTGGTGGAGTAAAAATCCAGACCTACAGTTCACGAGTTTGTGTCTTAACGATTTCGGGTACCTATATCGATATGTCAAATTTCCGTAAACCAGCTACTTACCTACTACTGAATGTGATATGTAGGCCCAGTTGTGTAAAAGTTGCTAACTGGAGATTGATAGTAATTCAAAAAGTAAGCAAGGGTTAGTAACCATTTCTGTTGTATAAAAATTACCTTAGATCACATAACCTCCAGTTTGTAAAAACCGCCAAACCTATGACAACATAGCAAAATAATAGAGCCAGTTGATGTTCAACTTTTCAATGTGAGAAAATAATTATTTAGTTATACATATGTTTATTTCTTGGTACATCTTCATACGTGGTTAAGGAAAAATCAAAGTAAATACGAACGGCAATTTTTGCAAACGTGAGAAGGATATTATAATGGATCTGGTCCTAAAATATCAGCGATTGATCGAAAGAAAAAAATTCGATCTCAAGTAAGGATAAAGAAGGGATATGGCGGGAAAGTGCCAATGAATATAATTCCTTTTTGAAGACCTCTGGCAATATGATGGGCATGTGTGCGCAGTCTACAGCACCTAAAACTCTCGGAAAGTTATAGAAGCCTAGCGTCAATTTCCTTAAGAGCACGGTGAAATTCACCATTGGATGAGAGTTCGGAATAATTAGAAATCTGTAAAGATATCTGTATAATAAAGAGCTTGTTAGGTTAACCTAACATAACCTACAATTGAACACACTTTGTTATTATTACGCGGAAATGAACAGTGAAACACTAAAGAAAATTTACCCACATGGACTTAAAGTAAACGTGACCCACCATTTTATTTAATTTATTTTTATTTATAGATAAAGTTGTTATGCTTCTGTTTTATTTAACCATTACTAAACTCTAGTAACATGTGAAAATTTGCCCCTTGGATTTAATTTGAAGTTCAGAGGAACTAATCTTATATTAAGGTTTATTAAACCAAAATGTCCAAGTTAAATATAACTGGGGGTTAATGTTATGTCCTAAATCCAAGTTAACTATTTAAACAACTGGCCTTAATGTTGTTTAGCCTCAGGGGTAATAAAGTACGAACGACTTTCCTTACTTGCTGTACTTCTTCTTACCTATAGCACCCGTTTCAGGAACTGTGTTTGTATCTGATTTAATTCTTCAATTTTTTTCTAACCCTATATTTGTCAGAGTTGCTCCAATGTCTTCTGCGCCATCTTCATTATTCTTAAAGTATATGAAACGGTTCGTTGGTGTTCAGTTAGCAGGCCATTAAGGTAGACATAAAAATGTAAGGTCAGCTGTTCAAAACTTATCAAATATATGCATGATTTGTGTCTAGGAAACCTTTGTAAAAATAAGTAAGGCGAATACAACTGTTTGTTAAAAGTATCAACGTAAGAAAGAAATAATGGCCTAGTGGTAGCGGTCGTACATCATACACGGCTGGCTCGATTCCCGATCAGGTCAATTTCTTGACTGAGATTTTCTAGAAGGGTTTTCCTCAGGTCTTATGGGGAATACCTGTGAAACTTAAGCAATAAACTTCCTTTGAATTATAATAGATCATCCCACCGGAAGCTATCCTAGGAATGACGTCCAGGTATCCCAACCTCAAAAGTCGGCTATACTCTCATCAGGTCGGAGGGAAATCCCACAAGTGTAAATGAACAGCGGTTGCATTGATAAGAAGAATTAAAACCTACCCTATGTGGCAATTGTTGTTCTTTACACCATAAATACAGCAAAGAATTGTATTAAATAAAATGAGCATCATATACCCAATTGCCTTGAAATAATCATGTAAGGTAAACCGGAATATATGACAATGCTGCACTTTTGACTAGAAATATTTTTCCACTATAGGTTGGCAGGTGCCAGCACATCTTACGACTGGGTAAAAAAGGACAAAGAAACATTAAATAATAAAATATTTTGTGTGTTGTCTTTTTAATAACTGTCAGCAGACTGCCTTAATGAGTCAGAAACTTCACTGTCTTAACATTGTCTGTAAGTGGGGTTTCTCGCCGGGTGAGTTAAAACAGTAGTTTTAAATATAGATTTTATTGGGTTTGTTTAGAGAAATGAGATGTTCATATCTTAGAATTTAGTTTTGTAGTTATCAAATTAAAAGAAAACATCTTGCTTTATATGTTATTACTTAACATATTTGCAATTTTTTTTTACTCACGTGAAGTTGTTTTTCCTGCCTTCAATGTCAATATTTTCTCAAAAATTTCCCAATGATACCGTTGTTACATATTTCAAACGTAAAATGACACATATATATTTTAAATGACGGCATATTTGTCGTAATTACAACCGCGTCCGTCTTTCCAGAAAACCACTCACGAAGTAACACGTCCCAGCGGCCTCCATGACTTATTTTCCAATTATCACTATTTTGATAAATTTATTTGGAATGACACTACTGAAATTACCTTTTAATGTACGGTTATTAAAGTTGTCAGTTTTTTGTTGGTTTAAAAAGGTTTTATCTCACATTTACCTTGTTGTAATTTTATTTTGTTAGAATTAGGCATTTATTCTTCTACTTCAAATATTTTTCATCGCCGGCATTTAATTGCCATCCGGTTTGTACATTAAAATGTGCAGTGAAGGAATACCAAAATTGCTCTTGAAGAGTATGGTGTATGATGTATGAATCTGATACACTACATTTTTGTAAAAATTTAGTTAGCAATTCATATATAATCTTCCTGCCATCTGTTATCAAACCACAATATCTAACTTCATAGATGTTTTCTTTTCTTGATATTAGAGGGCTATACTATTTGTGCAGTTTATGATTTATGTGTTGTTCAGTGCATGGACCTGATAACCGACATTTTTATGAAAAATTTAATTAGCAATTGATTTATACTCTTTCTGCCATCTGTTATCAAAGTACAAGTGACTAGGTTCATACAGATTTCCTTTTCTTGAAACTAGAGGGCAATACTGTTTGTGCAGTTTACGATCTACATATTGTTCAGTGCAGGAAAACAAACAAAATGGATGCAGTTGGAAGTCAGTGAATTTTAGCAGTAAGAAAATTTGATTTTTAGTTGTGCTGCAATTCTAATGCAGGTAAGACGGAAATCAAATCCGTTATTTATCTTCATTATGCTTTAATTCTCTTTAAGTAAACACGTTACGCTGCACTTTTTACAAAATAAATATAATAGTAATAGAATTACTTGATGCATTTCAGAAAAGTATTACAGTGGATGGGTCGTTGGATATGCCCGTAAATGTAACTCTGCCAGACTCACCAATAGTAAAGAGAAATCAGAAAGTTAAATAACGTATTAATGTTTTGTAGAAATATCCAATTACAATTTGTAATATGAGATAAATCTATGGAATATACATAAGTTAAATAGAATAATATTTAATTTTTGTGGGCATTAATGACTATTGTGTTTGCTTACTCTATATAAACGAGGAGGCAGAAAAAGAAAACATGGTCCATCATCTTGGAAACGCAATATTCAGGCAACAAGGCGAAGAAAAAGTAGTAGCTATATGGACTATAGAGGAAGAGATAATGCAGCAGCAACTGAAGGCAGAAATTGCAATTGTCACAGAAAATGCTTTCAATACATTAATCCACATGTGAGAAAAGAAATCCACTCAAAATACTACAATTTTTCTAACTATACTGAACAGTGAATATTTTTTTTTTTTCATGTTGTATTAATGTTATTAAGAGAAAATATTTTTATAGTATGAAAAGAGCGAGGGAGACAGATATTACAGTGGAATATAAAAATCTGGCGTGAGGGAAAACTGTACTGGTTTGTAAACAGACACTGACAAGTATTTTAAGAATAAAATTGCCAAACTTAATTATACAGTAGATACTTTAAAACAGCATGGTTCACCCATAGCGGGTACAAGAGGCTGTTATCAAACTAGGTCAAGCAAGACATCGGAAGAGAGCAAACAAGGTATACATGACTTCATAAAACTTTTGCCCAAATATAAAAGTCACTACACGAGAAAGGATAACCCACATAGGAAATACTTCTCCCCAGAACTTTCTGAAAAGAAACTACATGAACTCTATGTAGAGAAATGTCACCCCTGGTCATGGAACCTGTTTTATGTTTCACATATTTTTAGATCAGATTTTAATCTGTACTTTGGAATCCTAGTTTTGATACATGTAAGATATGTGTTAAAATACAGATGACTGTAGAGGGTGACATACCAGAAGCAGAGAAAGTGAAAATAAAATCTGAATTAGAGCTCCACCTAAGGAAGACTGAAAAGTCACAGAGCGAAATGGGAGAAGATTTTGAAACTTCACAAAATAACAATAAGAGTTTACTTTGGCATTTGATATGGAACAAAATTTGCCGACTTCCCCCCCAACACACACATATATGTGGTCTAGCTTCTTGCCATAGAAGAACTCCAGTAGAACGAAATATAGCAATTTCAAGTGTGACTTTATCTAAGTGTTTTATCCTTATCTACTTTTATTATTACTGTTAATCTGTATATACATATTATACAGAGGGTGCCAAAATGTATACATACTTCAAGCAAAGAAAAAACCGTGTTAACATAACAAAACTGAATTCACACAGACAGAAAATGATGAGCACTAATCATCTTAGACTTTTACGGTTACACAAATTGCTCAAAATGTCCAACAATCGGCGTCGATACACTTCTGAGTACGTTGAACTACTCATTGAGCAACGTTTGCGAAAGTGTCGTCAGCGATGACAGCACATGTTTCAGTTTGTTCCCGAAGCGCTGACAGTGTAGCTGGTCTGCCCAGCTCTCCCCGTGTGAACATCGCATACTGTACCAGAGTCTCAAATTTGTCTCGAATGCGTGCAATTGTTACTCGCACTGGCGGTTCTGTTCTGTACACACATCTCCATTGCCTTTGAACTTCAACAACATTCTCGGTTTTCCAATATCACTTACGCTGTTCAAACGATAATCTTGGCTCCAGTTTGTTGTAGCAACGCTATCATAATGTATGTCAGTCATGTCAATTTACAGAACATAACACTACACACTATTATTGTTTTTCGGTTCAACTTTGAAATATATTAAGTATGTATCTACTGTGAAAGTATGTATTTCAGTACTCTGTGTGACATTCTACTGTAGGCAGCTTTGGACTCTAAATCTTGGTATTCATGATGCCACTGGTACAGAGCATATGCAATGTGGTCTGAGGACATTGCTGGAAGAGGTTTACAAGAGGCCTTGTCATGTCTGAATGTGTGTCTTAAGGGGATGAAGTCGGTCCTGTTGGTGTAGTGATTACCATACTTACCTTCTAAACCCGAGATCGCGGGTTCGAACCCGGCCAGAATCGATGGATTTTTTCGGGCGTAAAAAATCCTAAGTGTGCTTCCTTCGGAAGGGAAGTAAAGCCGTGTGTCCCGTGTCGTACATTTACGGCACGATAAAGAACATCAAGCCTGAAAGAGAGGCCTCTGAGCAAAATTTGTCGGCCGTTTAACGCCCTGAATTGAATGGGACGCAAATGACCTGAAATGTTAAAGAGCCTCCGTGAATAAAATAACTCAAACAAAAAAAAAAAAAAAAAATTAAGAGGATGAAAGACCACAACAGAAATGCAGAACATCAGACTCTTGTGGTGGCCAGAATAAGAATCAGAATGTGTTAGTTTTTGATACTATGTAGTTTAGGTTTGGAAGCTTTTAAAAAGTGTTGAACACAAATCCTAAGGATTTGCTATTTATGAGGACATTTAAACTTTTCTAGTTACACTTGTAATTCATGCAGGTGTATGTTGGTTATTCTTTAAGGCGAAATGAAAGTCAAGCGCAGGGCAATTCTTGAAACGTGCTCAGCCATTTACAAGTACAATATTATTATAATTCTAGTACTATGGGTATACAGCACATTCTTTTTTTTAATGGTATTTAAGTCTTTACTACTGAGGAACCACGGGTGACGGACACTGATGATACATGAGATGAAATGATATATTGAGAAAGGATATTATAAGGAAGGGAATGTCCCAGGACTAAGTTTAAGGTACCTCCCAGCCATTTATGAGGACTGAGGAAAACGCGGAAAAAACCTCAGTCAGGGAGAACGATCCTGGCGGGATTCGAATCCCAGACCTGCCGCTCATGAGCCCGACATCGGCCACCCGTGGCGGTAGCACAGTCATGTCCAAACAGCATTTAGATACATTTCGAGAATGCACTGAGCACGTCTTGTATGTGTGATATCAGAATAATATTAAACCTTTTTCTAGAAAATTAACACTGCCTTTCACATTTCAAACCGATGCTGTTTTAATAAATTTAATTGTGTTAAACCACATAAAACTTATAAGTTTTGTTATGTAAGTAAATTGAGGTTATTTTCTGATTATGATAGGTTGAGAGAATAAAATGTTCGATAAAACATTCCAAATAGGTGACAAATGAAATACTTATAAAGTGAATATGTGTTTCTAGGTTTCATGCCGATAAATATGATTTATTAATGTACTCATGGGTTGCAGAGAAATGGATGTTAACATTTTTGAGGGAGATTTTAATTTATAAGCAGAAAAAAAAAACGCTACCCAGAACGACCTTGAACTGTCCTACACGTTTTAAAACACTAGCAGATTAATGTCGTCCTCAGAGTATTTTCGGTTAAATCCATATAAAGCCATTGTAAAAATATTTATATGCCACATCAACACATTTCAGAAAATACAGTGCAACCAGCATATATGGAGATTGGACGGCCGATTTAATCGGATTATTTCTGATAAATCTTGAATAAGTCCCTATTTTCAGCTACGCAAAAGAGAGAAACGTAATTATTTTGAGTGTAGCTGCGTGAGTTTTTGTTAGGTTTTCGACGTTTCGCCTTGTTTTGCATTCATGTCTATTAGTCTAAACCTAAATAAGTATTTTAAGTAGTTTACTGACATTTCATCCCCCCTCGCCTTAAAGGAGTATTTCTTGCAATTAGAAAATTCAGAAATTTTGAAAAGGAAGAAGTAAAAGACAAGAACAAAGTAGCCTTTTCCTTCCCCTATTGTCATTTTTTAATATAGACTGCCTCTGTGATCTAGTAATTCACGTTTGCATTTACAATTTGGAATTCCCGTGTTCGATTCTCGTTTGCGGTTTTTTTCAGAGTTGTTTTTTACCCTGAGAAGACGAGTGCCAGCTAGCTTTAAGGTTTCAAGGTGCCATTCATCCATAGGTTTACGGACACTCCTAGTGCTCCGTAACCAATCACCCGTACCGTCTGCGTCGGGCGTCCCGACCTAAATAGTCCGCTACAATACCTCACAAGTTTAGTAGACAATGGGCAGCCTTTGGACAAAAATGTGTTTATTTTAATACAAATAGGGCTGTTTGTAACTGAATCAATCCATATGAAATAGAACAAAGAATTTGAAAATAATAATAGTATAAGGAGAGTTAAGGGGTATGTGCTTTTTTGAAGGTCGTTTCTGTTTAAGTCCATCAGTTTTCTCCTTTTAATGCAATACATGTACCAAATATTATAAATATTAATGGCAGCCGTTTTAACAAAAGCTGGCTTTATAGCTGGCAGACACATTCCGTAAATGTATATGTGTCATATTTAATATAAAATTTCAGCAGGACATAAATCAGTTAATCGATATTTGACTAGTTTCCCGTAAAACAAACAGAATCGGCTAATTGCTCTGTACATCTTTCTGACAAAAACTGTGATAATATTACTGTGGTATTGCGTTAAGAAAAATTCCAATTAAAAAGTAAATAATAAATAAATTATATTATATTTGGGAAACACGAGACTTGCTAATTACGTCACGTGCGGGATCGAGCGAGAAGTCGGCTGTACTACTTTGGATTGAGAGTGCTGGTGGTGTGATTACTTTTTTTGAACACCCCGTTTTTACTACTGAGGCACCACAGGTGGTAACACTGATGATACATGAGATTAAATGATAAACCGATAAAGTTGTTTTTTGTTTATTTTTGACGGGGTACCTCCCCTTCATTTACCGTTTATGAGGACTGAGGAAAAGCTAGAAAAAACCTGTCAGGCAAGAACAGTCCTGGTGGGCATCAAACCCCAGACCTTCCACTCACGAATACGCACCTTAGCGACCTCGGTCACTCGTGACGATATGGTTCTGTGATAATTTATTATCAGCGTGAAAAAGGAGTTTCAATTCCTGTATTACAATTATTTTTCTCTGATTTTTTAAATCTGAAAATTAAAACTTTGCAACTTTGTATTTTTTTCTTTTTCTTTTCTCGTTGCCTTCGTGGGGAAATCGTTTACATGAGCATATAACACATTTTCTTCCAAAGGGCGACTATGCTTTACAAATCATTACGTTCAGCATGATATCGGTTTTAAAATAAAGGGGGTTCGAGAGCTGTATATCTATAAGAAAAGATCACTAAAATCCGGTAACTTGATGCTTTTTTTTACATAGAGATGTCATATTTTTTAAAAGCATTTAGTTTGTGTGTGCGTGTGTGTGTGTGTGTGTGTGTGTTTTCTACGGGATCGCACTGCAGCCGCCAATGAGCCTATTGTACACATGCCCCCGAGAGGGCACCTCCGGAAGGAAGGGATGGGATGCAAGATATAGAGGGCGTAGACGGGTGTTCCTACCGTTCCACAGATGTTAACTGTTCCACCAAGATCTCATTCGAGGTCACCCGAGGAGGCCTCCAGACAGAACCCACAAGACAAAACCTTTCACCTGGCGCAAGCCACCGCCATACCACAAATCACCAGTCCGCCTCTGTAACTACTGCTATGAAATAAAATGAAAGGAAATTGGAGAGTTGAACGTTTTTCAAATGTAAATATCCAGCACCATTCGCCTAAGTGACCAGAGGAAAACTCGAAACAACGCAAGGTCAGGATCGCCAGCCCTAAGTAAATTGAACTCGGAACCTCTCGAATGTAAGCCTCAAGTTTATGTGCTTTTGTATGTACAAAATTATAAAATTAAATAAATGTGAGATATTTTCTTACCAGTTTCAGATGAAATTGCCTATACAGAATCTGAACATTTCTTGGAGTTGTCAGTGAACAGTCTTCCCTCAGACCGCCATGGTGGGAGAGGTCTTTATGGCGCGGACTCCAAGTGGGGTGTTTGGGTTCGACTCCCAATAGGACCGACCTCCCTGACTGAGGTTTTTTCCAGGTTTTCGTCAGTCCTCATAAATGGCATACGGTATTCTAAACTTTGGCCTGGAATGCTTTCTTCAATTAAAAAAACGAATCTTTTACCCAGTTTATCATTTCATCTCGTGTATAATCAGTTCCCCATTGCCTATGGTGCCTCTATAGTTAAAACGGGCGTTAAACACTGCTCAAAATAATCTTCCCTAGTTCCCTGATTTCCAAAGTTCGAACGTTTATAACTCACTGACCCGGCTAGAATGCCGGACTATGGCTTTTCTTTGAAAATCTGCAACTTTTGTTTTCTTTTTCCGTTCACGCCTTTTCTCTAACGCACACTTCTATCTTAAGCGATTACTATAAAGCTTTGCTTCATGTAGGTCAATAAAAGTAACATACCTCATTACTGTGTTACAACGCATGTCATCATTGTGTTTATTTTTATTTCATTTGACAAATGGGGATTATTTTTAAAATATTTTTGTAGTTTTTGTTTTCTTTAAAGAGTTTATTCATTGATTACAAAATATTTTAAAGGATTTTATAATAATTGCGCCCTTTTTTGTTTGGTTTTCATGAAATAAAAACAAACTATTAACAATACAATCAATTATCAATAGACATTTTACTACAGTAAGAATATTTTTCAGCATTCTAGGTAGCTTTAGGAATATAAGTTGTCACCATGTAAATGTATTAGGGGATTTTCATATTAGAATATTGTTATTTTGTTAATATTATGCTGCAATGCAAGTCGCTCACAAAAAAAAAAAAACTGAAAAATTAAGGGTTATCTAAAATCCAAAATATCCTACAAGAAGCGGGCATGCGATCAATATGGTACGAGGAAGAAAGATTGGGTAAAGGATTTTTGAAAGAGATAACAAGAATTGAGGATATTGAAAAACAGGAAATATGGGTAAATATTAACACCAAAAAATCTCAAAATTTATATAGTACACTAAAAATGTGTGAGAAAGAGAGAGATATATTGAAATTTGTGATAAGGTTGGAAGGAAAGGATTGGCATGGTTTAGAACAGGAGTAAAATATTCAAGTGGTTTAAAAATGTATACAGTAAGGGTATAAGACCTATATGTGAAGAATCAGATAATACTTGGCATTGTATACTGGAATGTAAGGAAAACAAGTTTTGGAGCGAACAGTTCCTATTACGAAAATGGGAATATTTACCAGATGAAATAAGAGGTAGAAGAATTTTAAATTTAAAATCAGATGAAAACATTAAGGAATTGGGAAAATACATAGGCAAGGTGAGACAAAACTGATTATGGGTGTAAAATACTTAGAAAATGATTTTGAAAATAGTATTGTCATATAGTGAAAGGAGAATGAAATGAGTGGGGGAGGGAATGGGACTATTATCCAGTATTTGTTAAACAGGATCTTTATGCACCAATAACCAGGATGTCAGTGTGTATAAGGCCCTAAGGAATAAGCAGCTCTCAAGGAATGAAATTCGGCCCAATGGGTTTAATTAAAAAAGAAGGAAGGTTTAGTATTGTAGGAAATATAACTTAATATTATATTGAATGTACAAATTACTTTTAATGCTGTGTTTTGTTTCTTTTTTTTTTCTTTTTTTTTTTTTTTTTTTTTGGATTGGGGCCTGGTCCCCTGGATATTCCAGTAGGTAGCTACTAGGGGGCTGTGCCAATCAAATTGGAATAAATTTTGATTGGAGTTAGAGTTTTCTGGAATTGTCGAAGGCACTGTTCCTTATTGTTATATTTAAAATTAATGTTTTTTTTTGTTAAAAATGTTGTATGTTTATGCATAAGAAATAAATACTATTAATACTATTACTTACAAAAAAACTGGCTTAAGGAAAAAAGGTACTCATAAGGTATTCGTATTTCGCATAACGGTATACATGTTGAAATATTAAAAAAAACTACCGAATGGATTTTATTCAAAATGTAGACATATATTACTCGATTCTTGTTATATGATACATCTATAATTTTGCAGAAACACTTTGTGAAGAGAAATCATTTGAAAATAATCAAATAAATTTAAAAATACATTTTCATTTTCTATTTTCTCAGAAGTTATAGTCGTTAACTTAATTTTAAGTTTATTTCTAAGAAAATCATTAAGGAATGTGACTATAATTATGAATTTTCTTTTTTAAATTTCAGGGGAAAAGCGTAAACATTTAGCATTTTTCTGCGAAAAAAAAATGAAAATCTGTTTATTTCCAATAGTAAAACAACTTCTGGGTGACATTGTGTTTTAATAATAGTCTTACTTCCTAATGAGGGCTTTTCAAACACATATAAAATACTTTATTAAGAAGAAGAAAAGAAACAATCTAACAAAATAAATATGGGTTCAAAAACTATAATTAGTGCATCGCTGAATTTGTCCATGTTTTTTTTAGATTCTCTTTAAGGAATGTATGATTATAGCCCAGGAAAAAGCTTTAGCATGAAAATATGTAAGCAAATAAATTTCACCTGTTAATTTTCAATATTAAAATGTTTCTCTTTGATACATCTTCATATAATAATATACTTTTTTCTTATTGCGATTTAAAGCACAGATAAACGTTCAGTGGTGCACTAACTACAGTTCCTGAGAGAAAAATACATGTTCTCCTTCCTTTGTTTTCTTGCAGTATCCCCAAGTAGTTTATTCACAAAATATTTTAAAAATAATGTGCTTATTAAACGACAAAAGTATAATTATTATATAATTAACAATCCCCACACTTTATATAATTTTTACGAAATTCCATTCAACTGTTAAGGGTATATTTTAAAATGTGATTTATTAACAGAAACACGGGTACATCGTAAGTTTTAATGAGCTCTACATTAAATCCGGGTCACTGGCAAGTAACTATAACTAGAATAATATTTATCTGGCTCTCTTGCTCTTGAAGTACACCTGTGTAGTGACCTCTTAATCTCCTTCGTTTGGATAGAGAAACCTGCTTTACCTTTCTCACAAGGAACACGTCCAGGATAGCACTGTTTTATTATTTATGCTAATGCAGGTTTTTAGCTGAGTGCTAAAACACGTCCTTTAAAAATTTAATTGTGTTACTCATTCTTGAACTACATGTGAGAAAGAGTTTTTTCCACGTCTCGATTCTTTCATATTCGCTATAATTTGATTTTTTTTATTGTTTTATTTATGGACGTTCTTTAACAGCTGAGGTCATCAGCGTCCCATTCAACTCAGGCGTGAAACGGCCGACAAATTTTGCTCAGAGGCCTCTTCTTTCAGGCTTGAGGTTCTTTTTCGTGCCGTAAATGTACAACACGGGATCCACGGCTTTACTTCCCTTCCGAAGGAAGCCATACTTAGGATTTTTACGCCCGAAAAAATCCATCGATCCTGGCCGGGTTCGAACCCGCGTTTTGGGTGTAGGAGGCAAGTATGGTAACCACTACACGACCAGGACCGACCTCTAATTTGAGAATTGGAAAATTTATATAATAGATTAATAAATCCTTTAGTAACTAATTTTTAACTACTTTCAGATAATTTTAGGGAAACGTTTTTAATGCTCAAAGTGCATATTTTTATATAAGTGTATCATAGTATTTTTTTCTAAATAATCTAACTTGCTTCGATTTACAATTTTCTTTTGTTATTCCACAACATAAAACAACAAATGACATTGTTAAATTAAGGCTAAGTGCATAATATTCAAAATAGCGCTAAATTATCAAATCAATGGGTGAGTAATACCTGAGAAAAGAGATTTTAAAAAAGGAATTTCTTCCTTCTTTCATTTTTCCATTGTTATACTTTAAGAAACAAATACTGAGTTTAGTTTCAGGTCTTCTTTTTATTATCCTGGTGGTCATTTGTCCGTCAGCATATATTCTTTTCATTTTTCAGCATTTGCAATGATTTTTTTCTATTCGACGTGAAAATTAGGAACTGTTAGTAAAAGCAAAATATTTGCGATATAAAACATTAAACAGAGGGTGCCAAAAAATGTATACACACTTCCAGGAAGGAAAATACTGTGTTAACATAACAAAACTGAATTCTCACAAACAGAAAATGATGAGCATTAATCATCTTAGACTTTTACAGTTACAAATTTCCTGTTTTAATAATACGACGTACGCTGTTTCTGCTAATCCCAGTCTCACGTGCACATTGCTTTTTAGATTTCTGCGGTGAGTGCTCAAAACGTTCCAAAACCATAGCCGAGGACACGGGGCTTGTTGCTGTGCGAGGTCTCTCAGATCTGTCCTTGTAAACATCGCATACGGTACCATGAGTCTCAAATTTGTCTCGAATGCGTGCAATTGTTACTCGCGTTGTCGGTTCTGTTCTGTACACACGTCTCCATTACCTTTGAACTTCAACAACATTCTCGGTTTTCCAATACCACTTCAAAATTACTTTCCGCTGTTCAAACGATTTGTTGTAGCAACGCTAGCATAACGTAATGTGATCACATCTGTTTACAGAACATCATACGATAATTTTGACTTCATTTGTTCATTGTTGATTTACCTGTCACGTAGCAACGATATATGTAAGTCACATCTGTTTACAGAACATCATACTACACATTCTGTTGTTTTTCGGTCCAACTTTGAAATATATTAAATAGATATCTACTGTGAATGTGTGTATACATTTTTGACACCTTAGATATATATAATTGATCAGTGTTTTTATATAAATTAGATGTTGAAATAATTTTTATTAAAGTACTCAAATTACCACTACTCATTGATACCTAATTTATACTAATACAGTCACTTTGCTGAAACAGGACTTTCTCTTTTAGTTATGAAATTACTCAGTCTTCAAGACAGAGTTCCTTAAGGAAGCATATGGGAGCCGATTCTTTATTTAATAAATACACTTGATCTCCCACAAGATAATAATGTAACAATGCACAGTTGCTGAGTATATCGCTATTCTAAGCAAAGGCGCATGGAAATCATCAGCTGATAATCTTCAGACGTTTGTCAATCCCCTGGGCATATGGTGCAAACATGAAATATTATTATGAACCCTTGTAAATCTAAAGTAGCTCAATTCACTTATAAATCAAAATATTTCTCTCGAAGGAGAAGGAATATCCGTAGTACAACTCACATCGTATCTCGTAATTATACTGGATAGCAAACTTAACTGGAGACAGCACACAAATAGCTTAATAATAAGACTGCGACACAAAATTATTCAACTGAAATGTCTGCTTCAAGCTCTACCGGTTTATTCCTATCAATGATGAAACCTATTTGGCTTTATGGAGTTCGGCTTCCGATTGTTCATAACTGAAAAGGACCCAAACCTTTCAGAACCGAGTTCTTCGCCTAATCGCGAATACACTGATGTATATCCGAAATGAGACTGCATAAAGATTTACTCATTCAAACAGTGAACATTATCAATCACTCCTACTACAATCTACTTCATCGCAGCTTTTTCAATCACACATTCGAACCCACCTAACACCACCTCGACAACTTCGAAGACTGGAAGAGAACGACATTCACATTTATTACAAGATTAACATTTAGCACACTGTTTAGGACAGGCGCTGGCTGCAATCTCAATTCACGTGTCGTGTATATTGTTACATAGTTTTTGCAGAGTTGTATTACACATATTGTATAATAAAATTTACAATTTTTATTAAAAAAAGTACTCAAAACAGTCAAAGTTTAGTAATAGGACTGGTATCGTTCGTCAGTTTTTTGTTTGTTTTTTTTTTAACATTTTATTGCTATTCAGATGTTTCCATTACCGTTAACAAATCCATTCTTCTAGTTAAACGGAAATCTGATGTTCAAATGTTTTTGTTTCAAGCTCCAATAGCCTATCAGCAGATGTAGATATTTGATGTGAACAGTTAAGCTTCTTCCATTTTAGGAATGTCTGTAAATAACTGCCTAAATAACGATATTAATATGATCAATGCTTTATTATATTATCTAACTGGTAAATATAATTATTGGAGTATTGTATATTATAATAGTTCATATTTATACTATATTGCATAATGTTTTAAACGAGTTTAATATTCAGAACTATAAAAGCATATTAATAAAATAAAATTTATATCAACCCCAAGATCGCGGGTTCATACCACACCAGGCTCAATGGATTTTTTCGCCCGTAAAAATCCGAAGTATTGCTTCCTTCGGAAGGAAAGTAAAGCCGTGGGCCGCGTGTCGTACATTTACGGCACGAAAAAGAAGCTCAAGCCTGAAAGAAGAGGCCTCTGAGAAAAATTTGTCCGCCGTTTCACACCCTGAGTTGAATGGGACGCTGATGACCTGAGATGTTAAAGAGCGTCCATAAATAAAACATATCAATCTTACGCATTACTCTGCTATTTATGAAACAAGGAAAATATTTAGTCGCTTGTCTATCGTTATTTTTTTTTATCGAGGATGGATTTATCGTAAGAAATTTGAGCCTATTTAAAATATCTTATGATACTTATCAGAAGGAATGTGACAAATTCATTAATTTGATGAACAATAAAAATATTAAGAACATTTAATAAATTGTGTTTAATGTTGGCATATATTTCTAAATATGTTAGAATTCCACTTTTAGTAATGTTTTAATTGTTTCTTTTATTGTTGTAACATAACATTCAATAGATGACAGCATTGTAGCAATGAAAACAATTTATGCAACTAATGCAATTTATGCAACAATTTATAAAACTGTCATAATACAGCATTTCATTGAGATTTAACCATCAATAAATATTGCCATAGTTCTACAAATAAATATTTAATACATTTACTATTTGAAAAAGATTGCTCTTTGTGAAAACCGTTATTTCATTGGAAATTTGCTTATTTTTCGCATTTGGAATATCCCAATTTAATATGATTGCCTACTGTTAAAATATAAACCTTTAACAGTGTAATTTTAGGTTGCATTTTCCAAATGGTTGCTGGCAAAGTGCAAAAGTCTCTCAAATACTCGATGAACATATTTTTATAATAGTACCCGCTCAGGATCGAGCGAAATAATATAATCCCTGCAGGTATCCAAGGTCCGATCTCTTTTACCAATCCATCTTTTGTTTAAATTTTTAGTTGCATCGTGCATCACTGCACCTAACGCAAATATCCGCTATTTTTAAACATTTATCAAACACGGGTCTACAGTTAAGTGAAACGTTTATAACTTCCTCGGTGAAATAATGCAATCTGGCAACTATTTTTTTTTTCTCCTTTCCCGCGTGTTTTTACATGACTGAATCTGTTAGAATGACTACCAAACCGTAAGGTTAACAGTTTTTACATCGAGGCGATCGGTCGATTTTTTTATCTACTATTTTAAAAATGTTCGGATTTCAATAAATCATAGAATCTACCATTTATACTAGCGTTTATCATTATATGGTTATGAAAATTAAAAATCTGCTATCAACTGCTGACATTTGGAGCTTTTACCAAGTCATGTCAATACATGCCAATATTTTTTTCTGTCAATGATAAATTAATCGCACGTAATATTACTTAAAGTGAACATATTTGTTTTAAAGTTTTAATAAACATAGGTTTAAGAAATTAAATACATCCCTTCAATTAGAAAGTAAGATTTATTTAATTTTTAGGGGAAGTCATTATTTTTAGCAATATAATTATATTATTTAACTTTTTATTTTTAAAGTACGCATTTATTCTAAATTTACAAGGAATGTGTTGAGAAAATATGGAAACGCTGCTAAAATGCAGTGATAACTTAATGCTTGTTTAGTTTAATAATGCTATGTTTTCTTTAAAACTATAAATATCTAATTTAATATATAAAATGAAATAAAAGCTATTCTAAATTTTAATGATTTAATTTTATCTTCTTAAAGTATACTTCAAAGAAAAATTTATATAACAATTCTAATAAAGGAAAGATAACGGTATTTATGATCAATTTTATTTTGTTTGGTAAACACTACAAAAGCGAAATGTAATTTTATTCCCGCCCCAAAGAGGTGATATAACGAAACACACCCTAAATGTAGAAAACAGTATTAGACACAAGTGGTTCAAACGTTAATACTAAAAAAAAGGGATGTTAACTTTTTCTTTTATCTTGTTTCAAACTTTTGGTTTCTGTTTTAAGACACTTTTCTACTAATTTCATCGAGAAGCACAAGTTAACGATTTATTGGATATTGTTTTTCAATTCCTTTAGAGCATGCACATTTATTTGCTAGGTTGCGTGTTTTAATGTTCCCAACTCATAGGTGTAAGGTCGGAGGACTACACGCTCCTATACAATTCTATCCTCAAACAATGTAGGCATTTCACTCATGTGTGTATGTGCTGTTTGTATCTTAAATTCATGATATTCTTGGGTCGTTAATAGGAAATAGGGCCCAATTTCCTGTTACCACTGCTTACATAACTTTATTTTTATACAATTGTCATTGAACTCAAGGATATATATATACTTTTAAAAGGAATGTAAAACGCTCTCTTTAGGAGACATTACACAACTTAAAATGCACTAAAGTGAAGAACACATAAAAACGCTAAAAAAAAACACTGTTAGAAGCACTGTAAGACGACGGGGAACACTGTTGAGGTCACTGTAGTGGTTACTGTGACCTCAACAGTGTTCCAGTGCGACACTGTCACATTACATGTCACTGTCACATCTTCTTGCATTATATACCCCACTCTAGAGGGAGCTGTTTAACTGTTTGTGTGACGTAATGCTTAACGTAAAAGCTAATGTTGCGCATGCTGCGGATTCAATTCTTGTCATACAGTTATTTTTTTATTTGGTATGAAGTACTGCGATACGCATACTAAAGAATTATGAATGAAATTTAGGTAATGTTTGAATATACGACATATCAAATTTGAATATTTGAATATACTCATTAAAATTACCCATAATTCTACCTTTTGTAAACAAGGGTTGTAATTATATGAATTTATATGTTAAGATTTAAGTCTATAAGGGTAAACATCATCTCAAATCGTAGGCTCAAAACGTATTATTAAGCCTAGTCAGAAAACGAGGAAAAGAAAAAAGATGAACGAGACATGAACTCGAAAACAAATGACCGCCTCTTACTCGAAAGTATAATTAATGCCCAGATTCTTAGGTTTTAAGCTATTTTGTTCCTTGCTAAGCTAACTGTGATATTTTAATATAATTATCCGCTTCTTTATCATGGGAGTCACATAGTTGAGTCTTATTAAACCTAAAAAGGGCTAAATAGGACGTTAAAACATAAATATTGCCAAACTATCTTTAAGATATTAAAATTCAATTTATATTTCATTAATTTTAAAATATTCAGTTTAATATTATTATTAAATGTTGTAAATATTATTAAAATATTATTCATATTAAGTAATATTATTAAATTATTAATAATGTTTACAATAAAATAACTTTTAAAACTAAACCAACAATGTGCATTTTAACAAACTTCAAAGAAAAATCATTGCATTTAATTTTGTGATTCCATTATTGTCATGTGTTAAAAGCATTGTCGAAATTAAGAAGCAAACTGAATTCAATAGCGTAGTACCATTGTTGTCAGTGACGTTCAGTGCTATTTTTCTCAAATTACTAGCAAATGGACGTCTTCTGTTTCATTATTGTCAGTCACGTTCTGTTAAAGAAAATTGTTGGATGTGACTTATTTAGAAGCGAAGTGAATGGATCATTAAGAAGCTTACACTTCCAGTTTATTAACAGCTACAGCAAGATGCAAAAGAAAAGGTTTCTAAAGTTGGTTGTGAATTGACAACTATTCCAATTTTAAAACTGTATTTGGCCAGGTGTGCCAAAAGCAAGTGAGCTGTGACAAAAATCGCATTTTCTGCAGCGTAGTCTGTGTGTATGTATGTCAGCGACATTGAGAGGAAACAGAGGATTCAGCTTTTTTTTTTTTTTTTTTTTTTTTTGAGTAGTGTTTAACGCCCGTTTTTACTACTGAGGCACCACAGGCGGTGGACACTGATGATACATGACATGAAATGATAAATTGGGAAAGGTTTTTTTTTTTTTTTTTTTTTTTTTAAGGAAGGAAGCGTTCCAGGCCTAAGTTTAGGTACCTCCCCGGCATTTGCCAGTTATGAAGACTGAGGAAAACCTGGAAAAAACCCCAGTCAGGGAGGACGGTCCTGGCGGGATTCGAACCGCAGACCTCCCGCTCACGAGTCCGTGCCTTAACGACCTCGGTCGGCCACCCGTGGCGGTAGGATTCAGCTTAAACCACTAATCTCATTTATTCTGGCTCTTCAGAAGACACTTTTAATCCAAGTTTATTTGAGGCGCTAGTATCAGCAAATGCCATTGCTTGTGATATAGAGTCCAGTACTCAATAAACTTCTTCTAGACATCAATGACTGAAAGATATCAGCATATTAACCTTTAGAAAAAAATATTTGCAGCAATTCTACGAGAAAAATTAAATTTAAAACTTTTAAAAATTCAGTGCTTTAAAACTTTAAAAAAAATGCAGTATCCTGACATTATAAAGACATGGGGAACTTTTAAATAAGATAATATTTTATACTTTTTAAAAATTGCAGTGCTCTGACATTATTAAGACTTGTATATTTTAAGTGTTCATATAGTTTTGTGTTTCATAACAATGGAAAATACAAGTAAAATTAAATTAAGATAAATTCAATATTAAATTATATTTAGTTCAATGTGATCATTTCACTTTAGCTAAGAAAAACGTGAACAAAATATCGTAAAAATGTTGAAAAACTAAAGTACACTATTTTAGCACGTTAAATATTAAAAAGAAATATTTTAACATGTTAAAAAATCTAATTCATGGTTTATAAGAACCTAAAATCCGGGCCCTAGTCATAACCATGGCGTCAAAGTGATACGTTCAGAAATCTCCCTTTGTTATCATATGTTATGCTTTTGAGTACCTAGTGGTGTACTGGCGGTTTAGAAACTTACAGCCATAACTTCGAAATTTGAACTGATAGGTCATATATTTTCTATCTTAAATTGCTTATATATACTTATATACACTCTGACATTATTTCGCGTAGTTCATTAACACCTGTATATAAACATATGTATTCCTGCTCTCCAATATGTATCGTATTTCACCAAAATATCATCTAGGCTCTCCTATCTGTTTCATGTTAGGAATGTATTTAGCATTGGGACAACTTACCCCAACAACAGCACAGGCTATTCTACTATTTCACTAAATCCTTTCAAATGACTGAGTTCAAGGCTCCGTGATAATGCTTTGCTTTTATTCAGAGTTACTGTACTGGGAGGTGTGTGCCTTCCCATGAACTTTTGCAGACTCACATAAAATTGTTTTGACGGGATGAGAAATAACATCCATGGTGATAAAGCTGAAAGATATCAAAAGGGCTTTATCTCACATGACAGGCTTCTTTAGAGCTTTCTGGGATATATTATATAAAATTTTACGTGAAAACTGAACTACTACCTTTGCAAAAAGTAACGACAAAGAGCAAATCTTTATGGAAACAAAATGTACAGTGGAAATTTCCTCCAAAGCTGTTGATTTTCCAACTTAGATTAAATAAAGCTATTAAGCTAAATCAATTAACATCAGCATACGATTCACTCCGGGGAAATGAACTGGCAGGATGTGTTACAGCTAGAAACGTAACAATATCAAAACTATAGGATCTGTGCCTCACACGGACGGGACGGGCATAAAGGCCAATAGTATCATGTTTTGATTGTTAAATGTCGCTCCCTGTGTAACAAAATCACTGTCACATGGCTTTTGATACAGCAATTTCAAATGCATATCCTACAGGAGGAAAATAGAATTCGTTGATAGCTTTACCGGTGCAAAAGCTTATATGAGAGCGTTGTCCGAGTATTTCATCACGAGCTTCACGTCGTCATGCTAATTATTTATAAGGGAACGAAATAAAAATGTAGTACATATTTAGTTCCAGCAACGAAATCTGAGAGGCTTAAAATCCTCTGTCAGTACGCTTTAAATTATTATAGTTTTGTTGACACATTAGTTGGACAGGCATTAAAAAATACATTTATCTAATATATAGTTTACTGGAGAGCCATGTAAGCATCGGCCACTCGCGCGGCATTCATACTCGTTGAGCAGTTAGCAGGCGACTGTTGCTTATAAAGATTCACTATTTTTGAAGTGAAACAATCAGATCTCAACAAATTGCAGTACAAGTGTTTACCTAGGATTTATTACTGCGTACTGATAGATCGAATCTTCAAGCTCAAGCAACAACGACACAAAATTTCAGGATTGGAAGCCAAGAATTCTCTCTGAAGAAATATTATATGGTATTATTCATTGCTTGAAACATTACGAGTATTCCGTTTAAATCCATTCGACGCCTTACACAAATGTCTTATGATTTATGGATAAGTAATTATATATTGTCGCACTCCATGTCAATCTAAACCCTTAAAATTACAAAACTGCTCAACAATCTGGCTGAGGGATATGGGACTCGAAGTTCCTTCACACTTAAATCCTTCTAAATCTACAACGTCGAATCAAAAAGGTAGCTTCTGGGATCGAAATCACAAATAACACAAATTGAGATGTGAGATATACTAACTATTATTTATTATTTTCATAAATATATCACATTTTAAAGTACCACTTTACATGACCATAATTCTATTCTTTGTTCTAACGTTCCCCTGGAGCAAATGTGTAGTTACACGTTTCTCCTATCACTTCCCTTTCCTCACTCAAGCCACGCTATGCTATCAGAGTCAAGACAGCACGCGCTCCTCCCTCTTTCCTCTCCACGCCCCTTATCTATCTGTTATTAGGCGGATTCTGAGTTTCCCCTCTTTAACCGTGAAGCTAAACAATCTCCTGGAATAATGCATTGACAATGCTCTGACACCACATACACAAGGCTCTGCAGCGACAATGTATTATGCTTATAATTTTCATAATATTTAAATGGTTTAATTTCATAAATTGTCATGGAATCAGTTACCCGTAAGGCGATGCTAAATGATTTCACCGCTTAACTAAGGATCAATGCATGTATGGCTTTCTCTGCGCTATCATGCGTTTTCCTATAGTACAGGTTGCACAATTAAACACATCACATAGTCTTTTTCTTTTTCTTTACCTGTTGCAGGGATTAGACTGTTAAATCCGCTGCGGTTTTAGCTGGTGGAATTATTCCACCCTATATTTATTTTTCTCTCTAGGTGTATATTCCATTGCTAATTTTGGTATTCTGCCTTGGTCCATCCTTTGTGCACAAGTGTTTCAATTATGTAGGTATCGTTCTATTCTTTAATTACAGTTAAAAATTCCAGTCCTTCCCTTGTTTCTGTAATTTTTTGTTATATTGTAATCGATAACCAGCTATTGTTCTGATGAATGTGTTTATGTTATTTTTGTTATTCTTTTATCACTTCTTCTCAGATACGAACACTCTAAATTATGTAGCAGTTCTTATACTACTTAAGCTTAGTAAATTATCATAACTGTGTCTGTTCTTTCTGACAAGAGTTCTTTTAATTGTAACCACACATCCTTTGAAGTACTTCTCAAATAATTTCCTTTATCTGCTTCATTATTGCTCCTGAACAATTAACGTTTCTTACTTGTTTTAGCACGTCCTCACTTAGTACTATTTTTTTTTTCTTTTGTCTTGAAAGGTCTTGTGCAGTATATTCTCATGAAAACTGTTTAAGGGGTTCTGGTCAGATCTACTATGACATAAAGGGCGGAAATTTGGAGTTGGGGCAAACGGAAAATCTAGATGTTTTTTAAAGGGTTTTGGGTGGTCGGGAAAGGTTATTATTATTATTATTATTATTATTATTATTATTATTATTATTATTATTATTATTATTATTATTATTATTATTATTATTATTATTATTATTATTATTATATTATTATTATTATTATTATTATTTTAAACTACGTTAAACTCATCCATTCACATTGTAATATATATTTGGTATGCCTTGTTTAATAAGTAGATTACTTCTTAGGTAAATAAGCTACACGTTAATTGCTTAACGTAGTTAGCGAGTCCGCGCCTTAACGACTTCGGCCACCCATGGCGGTGTGTTTTATCCTTTCTAGAGTGTATTATGAAGAGAATATATCTAGATTATTACTCAAAGTATCGCCTGTGAGAGTTAAGACCCCTTGGTTTCGAGGATTATCTGTATTCATAGGCGCTTTCAATTTTTAAGCAGTCTACCGTTGCCTAGGTGTGAAAGAATATTTAGTGGTTGATATGCTGATACCATAACAGTGTTATTTTTGTGTTTCTTATCTGTCCTCCGAAAATGAGTCTGTTGATAAACAGATGTTATCTAGGTATAGTGAAAGATTCTCCTTTAAGTAAATAGAAAAATGCAACATAATGTTAATTAAGCGTCGTTAAAATACTTAAAAATCATATTTCTTTTATGTCTCGTGGAATATTCATAGAGTGATAGAATAAGTTAGGATAACCAACATAAAATTATTCTTATGGATTTTTTCACGTTTTACAAATGTATCATTAACATTAATTTGCTTGTAATTACAGATTCACCCTGGTATTGCTCTAAAGATTAGGTAGTAATTACTTGATTAAATAACTTTGAGGTTACATATTATTAATACATACTTCTAAAAATAACAACCCTCAAAGTAGATAAATTTAAATTCTACAAAATATGGTAACGTCATCGATAAAATACAACATCGAAAAATATTTCATGAACAAATAAAAAATTGTTTGAAATTAATTATAGAAAAAGAATACAATATTCTGCAACTGTTATATAGAACACAGATCATATCTGTAAAGCTGTGAAGGAACATAAATTAATTTGATTAACCTTCTCTTGCAAAAGTGTATAGAAGATTAAAAATTTAAGGGAAAGAAATTTCATTAACCACCCTCAGAAATAATGCTGTGTATACTCCCTTTCTGAATTCAGAACACTCTCAAATGTGAGGCAGTTTGACGTTACAACACTATGTGAGTTTATTGGCTCCATAATACAAAGTTGATGACAGAAATACTGTCCCGGAAAACAGCATTAAAACTTTGAAGGCGTTTTTGATGATCCTCTATAGGGGTCTGTACTTTGCGCCATTAGGAATATCCATTGTAATGCTACTAAATTGAAATTACATAGGTACGCCATTTGCTAATGTTCCTCTGATGTAGTGAGGCATAAATCTAGGCTATTAGCATACTTTTTCTCCTGTGTTTGATTTATGTGTTCCTAGGCCTGGAGTAAGAGGTTTCTTTATTGAAAAGTAGTGATGAGCAAATGCTTAAAAATCGTGGATTTACGATTCATAATGCAGCCTATTGAAAGTTGATAGTTTAATTTAAGGGGTACAGGGGAAGAAGGAGGAATTTAAAATAATGAAACGTTTTATATAGTTCGTATACTCAAAATACTTGAAATACTTGTATACGTATTACTTGACAATGATCCTATTATTAAGAAAGAATATCAATAGATATGTTTTTAAATACTGTAATCATATATATAGGCGAATGTTAAACTATTCATAAAGCATCATTACACGTTCCAGGATTAAAGAAACATTTTGCGTTATTATATATAAACAAATTTTAAATTCTTCACACTATTTGTGGAGCATACTTTGACAGTGCAGTTGCATTTCCTTGGAGTGAAAAATGCTCATATGATTTACATCCTTTAAAAATCTAATAAAGACAGATATATTGCAGACAATGCCAGTTAAATTTAAAAAGTGTACTTATGTAGAAGACAATTGCTTTTATTAACATTTTAGCACATGCTAAAGAAGAAAATACGAAAAGAATTACTGCTATATCTTAGGGTATACGAGGATAGGTCCATAAGTTTCCGGTCTAACCATTTTCTAGGTATGACATAGACAAAAACTATATTTCACTTTTCAGTGTAGTTACCCATTATTGCAGTACACTTCTATATACTGCTTCAAAGGTTCGCGTTTGGAGGGGAAATCTGATCTCTTTATTTTGCGCACAGAATACCGTAAAGAGGCCACGATTACGGTAGTTGTAGTGTTTGATTCTTCCCTAAGTCGTGGATTTACGACATGTAAAACAACTTCAGCCTGAAAGAAGAAACTTCTGAGTAACATTTCACGTCCTGAGTTGAATGGAACACTAATGACCTGAGATATTAAAGAGAGTCCTTAAAACTTAATCATAATTAAACGAGGCAGACAAGGCACAGACTGTGTAAAAATCAACATAATTTGCTAAACAATTAAATAATAATATTTATCGATTTGATTTTAAAAGAATAAATTGTAATAGAACAGCTAACAAGCTCAACATGCAAATGATTTAAACGTATGTCAACAGCACATAATCGAAATCATTATTAAATAATTAAAATATTACATTGAAACCCTTGAATGTTTAAATTTTGAGCTATAAATCATCAAATGTTAGCTACATTTACTACATAATAATTAAACAAATACAAAAAAACAAATACTGCAATAGGTACAAATATTTCATAAAAATCTCCTGATAACAAAGAATAAGAGACTTGTGCTGTGTCTGAATTATCTTGACTTACAAACGCACGGTCCTTGAAGATTAAATTTATAACACGGTGCACAAGATATTTTAAAAATGCATTTGACCTAGGTCTCTGGGTGTAGATTACGATGAAGGCCCCTGGCCTAACGATCTAGAACTGGAATAGCGAAAGTGTTTGCATCTCACCCGAATCGGAGTCTCCTTGCTAGAAGAGCAATAAATAAGGTGAAGTTGCCAACCAGCATAGGTATAACCCCTAATTTCATGAATATGTGATTTCGTTGAGTCAATGACCAACTAGCCTGCTCATTACACTATGCGTATGTGGCGACGTAAGGAAAAATAAAGATTCTACGGGAAAAGCGGGCTAAATACTTGATGGTTCTCAGGGATTGCACAGCTGAGCGTCACAAAGCAAACAATATCTTTGCAGTTCTTATCTATTTCAAATATAAACAAGTGATTTTTTTTATTAATTAATTTATGGACGCTCTTTAACATTTCAGGTCATCAGCGTCCCATTCAATTCAGGACAAATTTTGCTCAGAGACCTCTCTTTCAGGCTTGAGGTTCTTGGTTCTTTATCGTGCCGTAAATGTACGACATGGGACCCACGGCTTTACTTCCCATCAGAAGAAAGTCATACTTAGGACTTTTACTCCCGAAAAAATCTATCGGTTCTGGCCGGGTTCGAACCCGCGACCTTGAACAAGTGACGTGATCTAGCTACCTGCAGAGATAGGATTTTCTACCATCCTGCACGGTCGATTATAAAAATACTAGAAAATTAATTTCCCATTTTAAAACTGTGTTATATGTTTATACTGCTACAACATATTAAGACTATTGCATTTGTAAATATGACATCCTTTGACCTAGTAATATTCATAAAAATTTGCATTATATAATAATTGTCTCTTTTAATTGTGCCATAACCTTCGAACCCCTAAAAAATATAAATTTGTACCATAACTCATTTCAGAGTATATCATGCTGAACATAATGATTTGTAAATCATAGCCATTAATACAAATCTATTTCATCCATAGTCGAAAGATTTTCCTTACAGAGACAATTAAAAAAGAATGCAAAACTGAAAAATTTAAGACAAATAAACATAGTTTTCGGATTCGTTCTGTAAGATAACCGAGAATAGAATTAGAGTTATCAACTTATAAATATTACATATCCAGCACTCTCAAGCCAAAGTAGTACGGTTGACTTCTCTCTCTGCTCTGCAAGCCCATAAGTAGACGCAACTAACACGACCTTAGTATTCCAAATATATTGGTAATTAACGATATTATCTTGTCGTTGGAACATTAAAATATTTTTTGTCAGTGAGAAAGCTATCAGGTAATAATTTTGTTTTTACTGTTCCGTGGAGAAATTATTAAAATATGAATTAATTTGTATACTTGCATGTTAAACTTTTGTATTACATGTTGCACTTAAAAGTTTATAAAATGCATGCAATCAGCTATGTTTTTTTTTAAGCATTAGTCTTTTTGGGCTCAAGCTCTTCAAAATTGTTGATTTTCATAAATATATCGCATTAAAACAAGAAAATTAACGAATTTTATGTATCTGTAGTAGTTTAATGAGTTATTGTAAGAGTTTAGAAACATAGCAGTAAAATGTATGCTGTTTTTGTGTAAATCAAGCAAATGGAGTTTATTTTTTCGTATTTCTATAATTTATATAACTATAATTATTGATGTATTCAAACTTAATAGATGAATTTAGGTCTACTAACTGTTAATGCGAAAAAGATATATGAGCAATGAACGATTTTTTGCGCTACTCATGGGCCTGGGGATCAGAAAATTGTTGAACTTGTCTAATATGTCTAATTGCCTGAGTAAAAATTCAATTTGAAACGTCGACCAGGCACCAGACTGACAAATTTGTCTGTTAACGCGTGCTCTTCCGTACATAAAGTGCTTATTACACCGAACGAGGCACAGCCGCTAATTGAGGTGAAAATAAAAGTTTTAACAACCGTAACAGAGGTGGGAAGTGTGCAAATTACTGACATGCAATGTGTTCCGTTTTTGCTACGACATTCATAATTTGATACAAATGAGAACAAGCTTAGCAGAAGAATCATCTACTAGGATCGCTTAGGACAACAGCAAGATCTGTACATATGTCATAAAGTTTCCTTTCAATAACAAAAACATTGATTATTGATGTTTACAGATTCGTGTGCGCTGATTTCAGAAAAAGTACATTAACTTTCCAACGCCCATTATTTTCCCACAAATTAATATTCTAATGTTAATATCTACAGAGCCATTATATTTTACTGACATAATACTCGCGTCTCTTAATCTCCGTTTTTCGCACAACAATGAAAAATACTTCCTAGGCTTCACGGCCGGTTTATCTGTCAGAGGCGGATCAATACTGTTGTCTTTTAGAAGTCAGGTGTTGCTGATGATGCCAACCGCAGCAGTTGGGGAAAGCTATGGTTGCACATTAAACCATAAACTACCGCAAAATAGCCCGCAAGAGTTTAATTGTTTTAACAATGAAACGTTTCTAACTATATAATGCATTTTTGTTTTACAACCACAGTTCAGTTGTTGCTTCTTTTTCAGTTCAGTACTATACTCTGTGTAAGATGGTGCTTTCAGTGCAGATTTGTAAATGGTGTTAGAAGTTCAGTTTTTCCATTTAGCAGTTAGTTGTTTTCTTCAGTTTATTTAATTTATTTCTGTGCTCATTCCAAACTCAACCAAACATAATTTTTCATCGCTATAGTTATGGGTTCATTTATTTACTTATTAATATAAGATGACTTCAAAGGGGTGTCATAATTCGCCTGATAACTTTTGTTACATGTTTGCAGACTTTGTTGTGAAGAAACTTTATTGCTTAGTAAATAAAGTGTATTTTGCATTTTTTGAAATAAAACTTGGTGATTTGGACAAGCTGTATTTGCGTGGAAGACCTCTGACCATGTCTGAAGGTAAGAAAAAAGCATTGCCTTTTGGGAATTGAAGTTATGATGGAACACATAATTTGCATTATCGACTGTTACCTCTGTCCCTGTATTATAGCAGAGTGTAATCTTTAAAAATAGGAAGGAAATAGCTTATCCTAATATTAGTCATCACACCTGTAGCTTCAACCCCAGATAAACTAGAAGATATACCTGATATATGTGGGAAGATTTTACTTAGTTACAGGCAGTGAAGAGCCCCAACTTTATTCACCGCCTGAATTGAATGACTTGGTTAGAGACTTAAGATAAAGATAAAGTTAGCCCATTTGGTCCCTTAAGGGCAAAGGGCTCCTTTTTTTTTTTTTTTTTTTTTTTTTTTTTTTTTTTTTTTTTGGAATGATTTATTTATGGATGCTCTTTAACTTCTCAGGTCATCAGCGTCCCATTCAACTCAGGGCGTGAAACGGCCAACAAATTTTGCTCAAAGGTCTCTCTTTCAGGCTTGAGGTTCTTTTTCGTGCCGTAAATGTACAACACGGGACCCACGGCTTTACTTCCCTTCCGAAGGAAGCCATACTTAGGATTTTTACGCCCCGAAAAAATCCATCGGTCCTGGCCGGGTTTGAACTCTCGATCTTGGGTTTAGAAGGCAAGTATGGTAACCACTACACCACCAGGACCGACAACAAAGGGCTCCTGACAAGTGGGCAAAGATCGCTTTTTCCTAACGTGGTGAGCTATTCCACGCTAGTTGTTCGTATGCTGTTTAAGACACTCTTTGGTTACTCCATTTCTCACTGCACTAGCCGCTTCTCAAGAGATTTCCATTTTTCTCTTCCTCTTGCTACTCTTGACCAATCTGGACCTCCATGTTCCTTGAAGAGCTCTGTCCATTTTCTTATGGATCCGCCTTGTGACCTTTTTCCTATGCGGGGTTCCCACATGGAGATCATGTAGGTCCATCTATTGCCCTGCATTCTTGCGACGTTACCGCCCCTTTGTCATTTACTTCTGGTAGCTATTTGTCAGATGTCTGTTGTCTGAGATAACTAATTTATTAATACTGCATGTTTTGTCCTTCAAAGTTATTAAAACTGGTCTGTATTACTTGTTGCAGGTTGTGTTGGAGATCTTCCTTGCCTAAGTTTTCTATACTTATGTTTATGTGTTTGTCCATTTATTCTTCCTTTTTTTCATTCTTATTTTTGTCATTTTAGGTTTTTTTCCATTTGTACATCTGTCACGTCTCCAATTTTTTCGCATAAAATGTAATCTATTGCATTTTTTATTTTGCTGTCCGTTTCAGGTGAGATAGTTTTCTGATGAACGTGGCTAGAGACTTAGGTTTCCCTAAGGATTCAGCAGAACTGTTAGGTTCTAGGGTAAAGGAAAGGCGTATTTACTGGCTCATGGTTCAGATGTAGACAAAGACGTTTCACAGGAAAACAAATGGTTTACTGTAGTGATATTATGAAACTGTTTAAGGAATTTAACATTCAGTATGTCAATGTATGGCGGATTTTTATTGCTTCATCTAAAAGGAGCCTCAAAGCAGGACTTCTTCACAATGACAGCAAGTGCGCCTCAGTGCCAGTAGGACATTCTGTGCCTATAAAAACTTAGCAATAATCCTCTCCCAACTGAAGTACAAATCATCATGGTTGGACGATATGTGGCAATTTAAAAGTAAGCACCATGCTTCTTGGACAACAGAGAAGCTACACTAAATTCTCTTGTTTCGTGTGCTTTATGGGACAGTAGAAATAGCAGTCAGCACTAGATCAAAAGAGAGCGGTTGCAAAGGATAAATTTAGAAGCTGGAAGCAAAAATATACTACGAGAAAATTTGGTTGTTCGAAGAAAAGTTCTCCTTGCACCACACATGCTGCACAGAGAACTGCCGAAAGCAACTTACAATAGGAGACGGAGCTTCGAGGGAAAAGGGCATTATCAGGGTCTGTAAGGATAAATAAATATTGTGAGTTACTTTCTGATTATAAAGATGCATATAATGCAACTTTTAACTTTCTATTCAAAACACATGCTTTGATCATAATGTTTTTTTTTTTTTTTTTGATTGATTTATTTATGGACGCTCTTTAACATCTCAGGTCATCAGCGTCCCATTCAACTCAGGGCATGAAACGACCGACAAATTTTGCTCAGAGGCCTCTCTTTCAGGCTTGAGGTTCTTTTTCGTGCCGTAAATGTACGACACGGGACCCACGACTTTACTTCCCTTCCGAAGTAAGCCATACTTAGGATTTTTACGCCCGAGAAAATCCATCGATCCTGGCCGGGTTCGAACCCGCGTTTTGGGCGTAGGAGGGAAGTATTGATCATAATGTGAATTAATATATTCTTTTCTCATATTTTCAAAATAACTTTGTGACAAAACCTTACATAGTGAAGAAAAAATGTGGTTATATTTCAATTCAGCACATCAAATTACATAAACTTCAGATCAAATTTCACCACAATTTTCAATAATTTTGCAGACCTATGTAACCTATAGTCAAAAGTCAATCTTATTTTGATTCATTATTTAGCATCTATTTATAGCAACGTTTTCGAGTGGCAATGAAAATACGATACGATTGGAATTCGTGGTGTGGTGCAGCACAAAGTAAATTCAAGAGAAAACTTTTTCCTCATTAGGTGATGCATGCCCTTCCTATGAAAACGTTCGTCTTTGGGTAAAAGAGTTCAGGGATTGCAGAACAAGAATCGAAGATGCACCACGTCCTGTAGTTCCAAAATCAGCTGTGAGGCGAGAAATAATCGATAAAGTACATGATATTTATAATGCGTTATTTATTGTAGCTTTGACTGCATTGGTCTTCTCGGGACGTCTGTAGATTTTGGACTGAATACTGTAAGTCTTGAAGCGGTTTTGTCAGTGGCGACAAGTTGGTCGCCGGTTATGTAGCGATTTAGTTGCTGATCGTCATATTTTGTAGCGGCGTATCGTTAATTGACTATTGATCGCCTTGGTATTGTTGCCCACTCTTCATGAAAACAATATCATAGAGTTCTGTTCCGCTATTTTGTGACTCGTGCTCAACAGGACTGGGAGAGAATATCAACTGTGTTAATAATCACGCGATGCGTAGATCTGAGTATGTATCGCATTTTGTTATTCGCAATATCTCTCGCGTTCTTTTGTGTTGTGCGTGCGGTAGAATTTAACTAGTCAAGTACAAATTTAGCTGTCGCGATTTCTTATTATGCATGTATAACTTCACATATCAGAGCAAGTCTCATACTCTACTAACTGACTGTTTGGTCGTCTGACTATCTGAAGTGATGATATGAGCTGAGTTGTCTGAACTGATCTGATCTGATGCTCCAGGAAAGTAAACTTTTCTTTATATTTCGATCCAAATTAACTAAAAGTTGGCTTTACTAAGTCAAAACGGAGTCATATAAGCACCCGCAAGTCTCGCGTCCTTTACATTAGGCATTCAAAATATACATCTACTTTGGCTGGTTCAAATTCACCTGTCAACGCATGCCATCCGCTACTATTTGAAAGTTTAAAACCTTTATTTACATTGGTTGGTTTAAAATTAACTGTACTAACGGCTGGCGAGTTTATTCCCCTTAAATTATTCGAAAGCCTGGACTTTATTAACCCTCGCTAACAGAAGATCTTTTAAGAAGTGGCATTAACTTGAACGTTTCCTTTGTGTAGCTGTTTATTGCCTCCTTGGCTCTGCCTCGTTTCTGGCTGCGCTACCGTAGATAGTTGCACCAGGAAACTTTCTCTTTTAACGACATACAACTAACATATTAAATTACTACATGATATACTTACATAATATCTACATTACTAATTAAAATGCACAAAATATGATGATTAGTCTTACAACACAAGCACACACACACACACACATATAAATGGGATTGAGCTGTAGGAACTGTTTCAGCCTGTAGTTATGAATTAAATGAAGTGAATTAATGATTGCGCAAATGAGTTCTTGGAACCTTAAAGCTATCTGGCATTCACCTCCTCAGGTCAAAGGAAAACCACCGAAAAACCCCTACCCAGACATCTTGACCTGTCCGACAGCCGAAATAAGAAGTCGCAAACGCTACCACGGAGGCTGTCTGTATACATGAAGTAGTTTTGGCTGACAAAGGAGTGAAAGTGGGCGAGCTAACAGAGTCCTAAGCATCTCAGCTGAGTGGGTTCATTTTATATTGCATAATGAATGACACATACAAGTTTTGTACATAATAGGTGCCGTATTTGCACAGTATGGAGTAAAAGTCAAATCGCCTGCGAACATTAGCCGATTGCTTGATAAGATTTAAGAGGATTTCAACCGTTTTGTGACTATGAACAAAAGATGGTTTCATTATTGTGCACTTGAAACGAAACATGAGCCTAAACAATGAACTGCACGAGGCGACCGGCTCCGAAAAATGCGAAACGCGTTCCATGCGCTGGAAAGGGGATGCCTTCAGTTTTTGGGGAAGCAAAAGGAATTCTCTTGGTTCTCTACTTAGTGAAGAGGGGGGGGATAACCATTACTGGAGAATGCTACATATCACTTTTGTAGAGACTGAAGGCAGCAATCACGGAAATACATCCGGAAATGGCCAAAAAGTAAGCGTTGCTTCACCATGATGATCTGAAATGCTTCCTCATCTACCCTAGGCACCTTATTTCGCTCCCTTCGGATTACCATGCAGAAGGATCTCTAAGATACTTTCACAAGGAATCACGAACCTGGAGAAATGAACTGCGAGGAGTCATTTCCAAAAATAAAGTGTATTACAAGACTGAAAGTGTTCTCTTTAATATTATCAAACCACTCACTCTCGTATATGCTAAACGGCATTCAATTGAAGGAGAGGGAAAGAAGTCAAAAGGGTTCATGCAACGTGTATACAAAAGTATAAGAGGAAAAGAGAAAACACGCTCCAGTCACTGTCGTTAAGTGCCTCTTAATGCACAAGCATTCAACAAGAAGCTGTGAGTTTTGAATTGAAAATGTGAAAAATAATTAAAATTATTTGTGAAGTGCAGACTACAAGTTTATTTCTTGATTAAGAAACAACACGTTCGCTCTTAAACACAGTTTAATAATGTGCTTGCATTTTAAGGGAAACTTCACAAAATATGTACACTTAAACAAACGCTGCTCCAAATCTATTCGTCAGAGTCTGCAACACCTAATAGGCTATACAAGTGTTTCTTTAAACAATTGAGCATTTTAAATTTCTGTTTTTTTTTTTATCCTGTCACAAATACAAAAGTTAATTTTTTTTTTCATATAGTCCCTAATTTCTTAAAACCGTAACACCGCCACGGGTGACCGAGGTCGTTAAGGCACGGACTCGTGAGCGGGAGGTCTGCGGTTCGAATCCCGCCAGGACCGTCCTCCCTGACTGGGTTTTTTTCCAGGTTTTCCTCAGTCTTCATAACTGGCAAATGCCGGGGAGGTACCTACACTTAGGCCTGGAACGCTTCCTTCCTTTAAAAAAAAATATATATCCTTTCCCAATTTATAATTTCATCTCATGTATCATCGGTGTCCACCGCCTGTGGTGCCTCAGTAGTAAAAACGGGCGTTAAACACTACTAAAACCGTAATTCTTGTTCTTTTGTTGCACGGGTAGCCATTGTTACATCTGGCATACGAACCAGTGTTATCGTGAACCAGATTAAATTACAGTTCGACTCATTAGTCACAAATATGTGGCTATATTTAATGTTCTCTACCCTGAGAAAACGTTCCCATATTGAATACCACAGCGAGTAAATAAAAGATTTTATTTTGAAGGCATTTGTAATTACGGAACCATCTGCGAAAGGATACAATTTTTTTTTTATTTTCATTATCATCATCCACATCCTGTTTTATGCATTTGTGTTTGTACTATCTAGCGTTTTCTTGGACAACCGATACTTCTTTTTCCACATGTTTAAATATAGCTCTTGTTGTCGGATTCATTCTGTATATATAGAGTAGAATATTCAATTGTAGATAAATTTTTGTTTTATTATTTATATTTAGGATATGTATTAAGAGATGTGGTGAGACGATTCGCCAGAGTATTCTGGCAATCGCATTCCAGGTAAAACTGTTCGCAATAAAGTTACAAGGTTACAAGAGACAAGGTCCCTCAGTGACAGGAAACTTGTTCCGAACCGATGTGTTCCTACGGAAGAAAAGTTAGATGAAATACAGTAACTGCCTACGCAAATGCTGGCAATGTATTGCCGCTGAGGGGCATTGTTTTCAAAATTAAAATTATTATTTTTATTATTATTATTTAATAAACTATCGTTTTATGATGTCAGTAAAATATAAATACTAATAAAATACTAACTTTATGAGTGGCAATTCTATCTCTCTAATTTTTTTTTATGATTGCGGCGGCTGTATTTCCCTAGTAACTGAAAATAACCTCACTGAAGTTGTCGAATGAAAATTACTTTATAATATTTAAATATTTTGGTTCTTTTCTAGCTTTATTTAGATATTTTAGAGTAGGAATTTATGCAGTTGAATATGCTCATTTTCTCTATTTGATTCAGCTTATCTGCATGTGATAAGAGATATCCTTAGTATCTAAATAAGTTAGTCTGTTCAGTATTACTGTCTTCAGTTTTAATTTTAGATCTTATGTTGTGTTTACCGTGAAATGCTATTACTTTGATTTTATTAGTAGAAATCTTCATATTATATTTCATAGCTGTTTTATATTATCCAAATATTGCCATGTGTACATTATCTTCACAAAATTATCTGTTGGTCTTCGGCAAAGATATGTGTCATTCTAAAGTTCTTCTAATTATAATTGTGTGAATAATATCTAGAAGTTCGTGTTTATTAATTTTGTTGGCGTACTCGTATATATATATATATATATAAAGATGGAGCATACTGCAGGCTTTGATTAAATAAGCAAATTTTTGGCTGTATAAACACCAGCTGTCTGTTAAGTTATTAAAATCGAATGAGCTGTTATAATACAAAACTTTTAACTATAAAACCTGTTTGCCCTTTAAATATTGTTACTCTTAATACTTGCTTCAGTCTTTCAGTTAAGGGGACCACCAGCAGAAGGTATTAACTAACAATTTTGCATTAAATGAGATTTTAATGGGGAAAAGTGTCTTCTGAAAAAACTTATCAGGTGACATATGGTGGTGATGATATGTAAAATTTGATATTTTAATTGTAAGAGGGTGGCATTATTTGCAGAAGGTGTCAAAAGAGCAACAGATGACAGCATGTTGCGTCACTTGATTCAAATTCTGTAGATAAACATCTTAATGAATGTTTAAAAAAAAGAAAAAAAACAGCAGATTAAATATGAAGAGTGGAAAAGAGTGAAACAGGAAAAACTTAAGGATACTGGAAAAGTATACAAACTACAAGGGGATTTCAATTACAGGTAAAGAGTCTACAAACATAGCGCCGTAAGATGCTGTCTGTATTCATAACTTTTCAGACTAAACTGTTGTTATTGGGAGTGAAGTAATAATTATTTCAAGAATGTCAGTTCCGGCTCCTTTAGTTTGGATATGTGTGTGGGTTCAGTTTGATAATGTCGTGACTTGGACATTGTTTCAATTAGTGTACTTTTTTTAACAGTGTTTCACGCCCGTTTTTACTACTGAGGCATCACAGGCAGTGGATACTGATGATACATGAGATGAAATGATATATTGGAAAGGATTTTTTTAAGGAATGAAATGTTCCAGGCCTAAGTTTAGGGTACCTCTCTGGCATTTTTCATTTATGAGGATTGAAGAAAACCTGGAAAAACCTCAGTCAGGGAGGACGATCCTGGCGGGATTCGAACCCCAGACCTTCCGCTCACGAGTACGCGCCTTAACGACCTCGGCCACCGACCTAGCTAAAATTCATAAGAACATAAAAACAAAATACGGCGGCGTGCTTGTTTAGACCGCAGCATATCGGGCTCACACAAGATATATAAATGCAGATTGCGCTTACGGGATATTCACCAAAGAAGATCGGAAAATTGGTTTCTGGGGCTCTACCGAGAAAAATCTCATTTTCGAAACTACCCCATGCCAACAAAAATATCTCATTATCCTAAAAATTATACTAGTATTAAAACTAACAACTCTCTACGTAGAAATGGCCATATTATTTCAAACTTCGATATCGTTATGTTTGACTGTACAAGAATAGCAGTTTTGAAATGTCAAGTCTCACTAAAATACACAGTAAACTAAAACAAAAGAAGGTGATTTGTCGCGCGATACAGCGGGGCCCAGAAATCCGAATCTATATGGAACATAAAAATCTGTTCAGCAAAGTATGTAAGAATTTTGCTTTTTGGGGCTCTCCCGAGTGAGGTATTATTTTCAGAACTGCCTCACGCTTATAAATATACCTCGTTTGCCCTAAAAATTATACTTGAGTATACAACGAACGATCATCTAGATAGAAAGGACCATAATAATATAAAAATTAATATCGAAATTTTTGGTTCTTAAAAATGACTAGTTCGGCAATTTTTAAATATCAATTCTCCTTAAAATACAATGCATATATTCTATCTACCTCTTTGTTATTACAGGCGAGTGATACACTTTTTAATAGTATTAATCTTTTTACTACAGAGGCACCACAAGAGGTGGATTGATGAAATGATATATTGGGAAAGGAATTTTTTAGAAAAGAAATTTCCAGACCTAGTTTAGGGTACCTCCCCGGCATTTGCCATTTATGAGGAAAACCTGGAGGAAACCCTCAGTCAGGGAGGATGATTCTGGCAGGAATCGAACACCAGACCTCCCACTCACGAGTCTGCGCCTTAACGACCTCGGCCACTCGTGGCGTTGAGTGATGCAATGAAAATCTAACAGGACTGACCTAATAATTTAAATTTGCAACTATTAACTTTTATTTATTTCCTAATTGTAAACCATTCTTCTATCGAATTGTAAAGTTAACCTTCTTCAGGTTGAAGGGTGTCGAACTCTGTTTGTTGGGTTGTATAAACGTCATACGCAGCTATAAATAGTGGGCTGGAGAATAGCATTGTCATATGGGGTTTTAGTGAGTGCCTGTACTGAATTCTGGATAAAGTAGGCGCTGTATGTTTTAAACATATCATTTCTGAGCTCCTGAGGTGTGGAACAGCACTGCGGGGGTCTTGATAGGAACGCAATACATTTGGAATTTGCCACTTTAGGATTTGACGTGTTTATACACATTAGGTTTCAGTAGTGTAGATGCCAGAGGCGGCATACGTTGTTGTGCCGTGCTGTTTATTCTTCGTTTCACGAGTCGCTTGTAACCATTACCTCTGCATACCTCAGTGTACATTTCCAACTAACTTTAACATCTGTTGCACAACAAACATTTCCATTTGGAACTGTTTAAACAAACAGTGATTTTATACAGCCTGTTTGTGCCCGTGTGGCAGAAATTACGAGGTCGGCTGGTTCGCCCACCCAATGACTGGTGATTTTGCAGCCCTGGAGAAAAATGGACTTTCCACTAGAATTTCAGAAATTGAAATAGCTTCCCACCTACCCATATTTACACAGAGAAGGATGGCATTAAAGCTGTCATGTTAGTATTGTTCCTTTAAAGGTTTTTTTTTTTATTTGTTTCAGGAATTTTACATCTTGTTTGTTTGTTTTGATTCTTCCTGTATTTATGCATTTGTAGAAATGGCAAAATGTAGTTTTATTACTGGTCTGGTATTACTTTAAAACACATTTAATCTAACGTCTTGAAAAAAGGTTTACCTAAAATATTTTGTACCAAATGTATTTCCTCTTTAAGTATTGTTGATTTGGTTTATTTATGAACGCTCTCAGGTTATCAGCGTCCCATTCAATTCAGGACGTGAAACGGTCGATAAATTTTGCTCAGAGACCTCTTCTTTCAGGCTTGAGGCTCTTTTTCGTGCCATAAATGTACGACACGTGACCCACGACTTTACTTTCTTTCCGAAGAAAGCCATACTTAGGATTTTTACACCCGAAAAACTCCTTCGATCCTGGCCGGCATCTAACCCGCGATCTTGGGTTTAGAAGTTGAAGGCAAGTATGGTTACCACTGGACCACCAGGACCGACTTTTTAAGAGCGATGGCAAATGCTTTGAAAGCCAGTTAGCTAGAGGAAATACAATCTTCTACATTGTATATTGGTTTATCATTTATCAGCACTTACATGCATTGCTCTTTTTCAATAATACTTTTTTTGGCAAACATTTCTTCCTATGCCTAAATATGCAGAAGTTTGTTCGGGGCTTTTTGGGGTGTGCTCGTTTCCAAACTTTAATATTGAAATAAGTATATATGTCCATTGCAATTGTTTCTGAAAGTAGCATTTTTTTTTGTTTCATGTAAACATATGAACATCTTCTTAAATACACAATGTAACTCGAAATTTTCTGGTTTTTTTCTGTATGTTTTAGTGAATTTAAAATGATATTTAGAGATAAATTCATAAATATGGTTACATTTGAAAATGTTTAAAAGTACCCACTCAGTATAGCTTTGTTTATCAATGGTCATATATTTCATTTAATTAATAGTACTTCATTAATTTTGATAGTTTATACTCAATAATAATAATAATAATAATAATAATAATAATAATAATAATAATAATAATAATAATTCTAAAAATGTGATTTATATTTTGTATTAGATTGGGAGAATTCTAATTTTGTTACTCTTACTTTTGAAAATTGGAACAATTTCACTATAAACATTTATTTTCAAGTGATTTAGAAAGCGGAAACAAAAAAGACAAACCTAGTTACGTGATGTATTATAGTTCTGTTTTTCTTATATTAGTTCGCTTTAGAGTTTGTCGTGATAATTAACACACAATAATGTTATAACTTATTTCATTAATTAATAATGCCATATTTGGGACTTTATATTCTTTTGTAAAGTTACTCTACTTGCTGAGGAATTCGTTTTGTTTTCTCAGCTTGTTGTAACGAACATTTATTAATTAAGGATTATCAGATAATAATATGATAAACAAAAATTGTTCATAGTTCCTGATCTTTGATGTAGGAATATAACAGTGATAACGGTTAAGAATTTCCAGGTATTTTATGATAAAGTGTTACTGGTTAAACAAAAGCGATAACCGTAGACAATGGAAACTCAGTGGTAAGAGGCGAGGTCGTTAAAATTTGTCTCACAATTTTCTTCTCTTTGTTTTCAACTAACAAATAAAATTAGAGAATGCATTCGTTTATTATAAATACTATGTAGTTAACGTACGTTATAGTTGATGCAATGAAATTTGTTTATAATGCTTGTACAGGTATAGAGGAAACTAATAAATAAAGTGAAAGGGGTTGGATTCAGTTATACAAGATCTGTGTAACAACCAAATGTGCTATTGGTTATTCTGATCAACAGCATTTCGGACAGAAATAATTTACTATGTAGCATTCTGTATACATATATCCATTATATTTGACTTTGAGAGCTCTTAATAGTCTAGTTCTATTCATTTTTTATCTAAATGTTTTTACCTACCTGTAACTACACTATCTTGCAGATAGGGGCATGCTTAGGTTTCCAGTTCCGTTTAACAATCGCGTCATATATCTATTTACATCAGAAGGAACTTTCATGAGAAATATATATTATAATATAATTTAAAATATGGTAATAAACATATTAAAATTGTGGAAATTATTAACTTGCGAATTTAATTGTTCTGGTATTTCCGATAACTACATCAAAATGCTAAACAAAACAAACGTGGGACATTTTAATTAATTTTTTTGGAAAAGATACGAAATTAAAGCTTTATAAAGCATTACTGCTGCCTGACTTTTCTCATAAAATGAAAGATTAACAAAGTACGACAAAATAAGCATTAAGAAAGCGGAATGCACTCTATCAAATGTCAGTCCTAGTGGTCTAGTGGTAACCATATTTGCCCACACTTGGGTCGATGGATTTTTTCGGGCGTAAAAATCCTAAGTATGGCTTCTTTCGGAAGGGAAGTAAAGCCGTGGGGTCCCGTGTCGTACATTTACGGCACGATAAAGAACCTCAAGCCTGAAAGAAGAAATCTCTGAGCAAAATTTGTCGGCCGTTTCACGCCCTGATTTGAATGGAACGCTGATGACCTGAGATGTTAAAGAGCGTCCGCAAATAAAACAAATCAATCAATTGTCTCAAATAATTCAATAATAAAACGATAAAAATGTAGAAAAACGCAATTATCAAAAGAAAACGCAACAGAACTAAACGAAATTATTCAATAAGCATGTGCAAGTGTGTGATTTGAACTTGAAGAATAACACGTGCCGAATAACAGGTCACCACAGAAAACGCTTAATTATACACGTTTTTTACGGCGAAAAGTCGTTAAGGAGAAGAATTTTAAGTAACGCTTAAAGCAGGAAAGTACTAATTTTTAAGCATGAAGCTTATAATTTCAGAAGTGAAGTGTGAATATCACAATACAGTAGTTTTATAGATCTTTGTTAGATTGTTATTATGTGCATTTTATTTGTATAACCCTTCACGTTCATATGTTAATTACCTAATTTTCACTATGCTCGTTTCATATGAGTAATGTTTGTATTTGTTAAATATTTGTTATTTACTCTGTGAATTATTTTATCGATCTGCACATCTGGTTAATGATAGATTAGCCGACACTTTATATATGAGTTTATAATTGAAAGTAATATTAAAGATTAAGATTTGAAAATTAACATAAAATAACTTTATCGTATTACCCCTTATCAGGAGCTTTGTAGCTGCTGTTCACTACTGTACAACAAGTACAGGGTGGCGCAGGGAAACGGGGAAATTTGAATTAACTTTAACTGCGTGAAGAAACACAGGAAAAACATTACTTATTGATGGAAGTGCATGTATGTAGTATGCCATTAATTATGTTGTCATGTAAAAATGTCACTTGAAGATGACATCGTGACATACGGCATACGTGAAATGACGCGCCTTCCAAACAATTGACGAACGACTTCCATCGATTGTGATGTGGCTCCATCCTGCTGAAACCACATATTTCGACCTTAAGATCTGTGCAATCTGTAGCGCCGATGCACGTGTGTTGAACAGCTTCAATATTCTCTGGCGTATGTTCAAAAGCCACCTGTGGGAGGTTCTTTTTTCAAAGTTGAACTCGTTTCTTCTAAGGACGCACCCACGTTGTAGTCGCATCAGCTGATGGGATACGACCATGACGTTCTAGCTGGTAATGCTGTCGAAAAATCCTTTGCGCTGCAGTTCCACTATCATCGTGCTTGTAAAAAGCTCTCACGTCGACAACAAGTTCTGGACCACCCCAATGCTCCATGATTACTAAATGGCAAAGTGTTTGCTATAAGTCGCAACGGCTGGCGCTGCAGAGTTGCCAAATTTTCCAGTTTCCCTGCGCCACTCTACATTAAAAGCCTTTTTTTCCAGTACTTTCTAACACTTTATGGCTTTTGACTGCTTTTACTTGTGAGTGATTAATGACCAGCAAGGAACATCTCAGGGCTGATAACGATCAACTTTCTGCAGACATATTGCTAGTCAGAATATCACTCCTGCTGATTTACGAGGAAGCACCAGAATTCTTTTTATACGTTAGTACGAATGTTTCCGCTTTTTATGTGATCCAACTTTGGTCCTAGTATCATTCCCGATATTTTACTATTGATTTTATGTGACGTTTCACTGAAGTATATGGCTGAAGTTTTAATGCTGGTTGTTTGACAAGTACCGTATCCTTTATTGGCGATATGTCTGCAGTTTCATTGCCCATAATCCCGTAGTGTGATACACTCCATTGCAGAACAACTGATTTCCCATTACTAGGTAGAGTAAATATAATTTTATAGTGTAACTTTTCTTATCAGACTTTGATGTTACAATGCTCTAAAGTTGTGTTTTCCAGTGGAGTGAAACAGTAAACTAACTTTGTTTAGCAACCTTTAAATTTAACAAAAGTTGAAATATTAATATGATGTTTTGGTTGTTGTTAATATGATTTTTCACATGACACTCCTATAGTCCATGTTCTACAAGAAGTAGCATATACTCGTTCCTTAGAGAAACAATAGTTTACACTCTTAAACTACAGCCTGTATGAAACTGGCATTTGAAATGAAAGCAATACAGATAAACTGAAAGGAAAATACCATGCCGAAACACCTTAAAGGGAAAAAAATTTCCAAAACGAACTCTAAAATTGATTATTATCATAAACAAAGAAATAATACATTTCCTAATATTATACCTTTTTTACATTCACCATATGAATACCGCCACGGGTGGCCGAGGTCGTTAAGGCACGGACTCGTGAGCGGGAGGTCTGCGGTTCGAATCCCGCCAGGACCGTCCTCCCTGACTGGGGTTTTTTCCAGGTTTTCCTCAGTCCTCATAACTGGCAAATGCCGGGCAGGTACTAAACTTAGGCCTGGAACGCTTCCTTCCTTAAAAAAAAAATCCTTCCCCAATATATCATTTCATTTCATGTATCATCAGTGTCCACCGCCTGTGGTGCCTCAGTAGTGAAAACGGGCGTTAAACACTACTCAAAAAAAAAAACCATATGAATAAAAAACAGATGAGTGCTGAATTGACTGAATAGTTTCTATAACTGGTACTTTATTTGAACTACCACAAACTATCGAAAGTTATTGTTCTTCAAAATAAGAACCAACGACTTTACCCATTTCCCTGTCACTTTTGTTGCACGGACGTTAAACGTTACAAGAAATTTTGTCATAGACAAGTACAAACGTAGCCGAAAGGCACAAAAATCTGGATAGTATACTGGATGAGGCAACAATTCTATCTAATTACTGGATTTACTGACAGCCCAATCTTGCTGCAGCACAACGCGCTTTAGGCTGTTTAAGCATCAAGTTCACAATCTCGATCCAATTGCTTACAGTGCAACACAGTGTCGAGGGGATCATCTCAAAATGGACAGCACCTTTGAAATAGCACCAAACCGAAGCTCCATTATTGAGGTTCTTTATCACGAATTGCTTGCTGCTTTATTTTCTCAAACTTACCCCAAAAGAGGCATTTTTCATCTCAAGTTGCAATGTGTTCCCAGGACCGATCGCTTAGGGAATGTTCAAGAAGTTGTGTGTTAATGTCAGCTTGTTGCTGAACTCGAGCTGCGAAAGGTTCATGTGGATCTACTCGTCTTATGTGAAGTTTTGGAGGTGTATAGTAGCTGTGGCTTACTCATAATTCACAGGTGGCAGTTCTTTGAGACTGTGCCCGCCTATTTGAAGGTCTTTCTGCACTCAAGGCTGGTATATCCATCACTGAATCGTCTGCATCCTTTTGGTGCTCTTCTAATTATAACCTCACCTTCACTTACTTCACATATTTATTCGGTAGCTGCTTACTAATAAGTAAGCAAATTGAAATTTTATCGCTGCATATTCTCGGATAGATTTCGGAGTGTTTAAACTCGTTTTAAAGTGTTCTTAAAAACAGCACCACCTAAATGAATAATCTCTGTCCTAATTAACCAAAAACAAATTAGTGTAGTATTTGTAGAAAAAAAGTGTCTTTCATCCGTAATACTGTTATATTGATTGATTGATTGATTGATTTATTTATTTATGGACGCTCTTTAACATCTCAGGTCATCAGCGTCCCATTCAACTCAGGGCGTGAAACGGCCGACAAATTTTGCTCAGAGGCCTCTTCTTTCAGGCTTGAGGTTCTTTATCGTGCCGTAAATGTACGACACGGGACCCACGGCTTTACTTCCCTTCCGAAGGAAGCCATACTTAGGATTTTTACGCCCGAAAAAATCCATCGGTCCTGGCCAGGTTCGAACCCACGTTCTTGGGTGTAGGAGGCAAGTATGGTAACCACTACACCACCAGGACCGACGTAATACTCTTATAACTCTCTGAGATATACAGAGGTTAATTGAGCTAAGGGCCACCTGAACTTTGCTTACAGCAGCCGCCGCAACCGAAAAATGGAAGATGAGTCGCACATATAGTTTGTATTTTTAATTTAGTATTAATATTTAAACTGAAAGACTAAAATGATACTGTATTTAGTGCAATGCTGTGTTACAAGCCTCCGTATCTAATAATAGCGCTTGCGCTTCCCACGATGCAGGTCCGGGTTAGTTTCCTAAATGAGGTTTTCCGGGGGGGGGGGTTACCTCAGTTCCTTATGTGAATGTCTGGGAAATTTAAGCCTGTTTTCGTCTATAATCCTTCATGTAGTATAATGGACCTTCAGGTCGCGATGCCATGATAATAAATAAAAGAAAACTATATTATCAGAGATGTTGAAAATGATGCCCCTGAGCGGCAATACATTGCCGACATCTGTGTAGGAAATTCCCGTATTTCATCTAACTTTTCTCCCGTAAGTACAGAACACTTTTCTTGCCATTGTGAGATCTTGTCCGTTGTAACTTTTTAACAAATTGGTGAACATTTTCTCTACCTGGAATATGATTGTCAGGATATTTTCTTACAAATCTCCTTATCCCTCCTCTGCAAGTATCTGCTTTCACTTATGTGTTATATGTAAAATCCTGTTCTTCAAGTTAATTATATAGTGGCATAACTAACAGCACACATTGAAAGTATCGAATAACACACAACCACTTGCTGACAATGCCTCCCTCAAATTAAGCTTCTACCTGCACATAAATTATACGGCCTTACGACTGGCTTCTCCGTAAGCCTCACTCTGCCGGCGTGTAACCCCAGTAACCTCACTGTAAATACTCGTACCTATATTTAATAGGAAATTATCCGCAGCAAATATTATTGCATACACTAATTTTAAAAGCCAATATATCTTTCTCACTGTCTATAACTTAACAAAGACAAGGAGCAGATTATTTTGTATCACAAAACACGATTGTTCTTTTCTATGCAATCAACGCTGTTTGCATGGAAAGGGATTAACCAGATGCTTGCAGCTCATATGCAAGGGTAACCAAAGGGTTGCGTGATAAACACGTGGGGCAAGATGACAAACAGAACACAAATCACGGAGGAGTGCCACATTACATGTTTGCAAACACTTACCGTATTACACCATTGCTGGCACCCTATAATAATTAACCACTACAGCCACACGTGTGTGTGTGTATCTCCTGAACACGATAACTTCGTTCTATGCATTTAGTTGTAATAACAAACTGCTGTTCACCTGCTCGATTCAAAGTGGCATCTGATTTGTTACACGCTATTAATGGATAAATATCAATAGCTATTACATTTGAGCGTTTACATATGATAATAACAAATACACATACTTTATATAGGCACTTAACTGTATCTGTTACATACTCAAACGGGAATGTATATATATATATATATATATATATATATTTGAATCCATAACTATTATATTTATTTGGTCAAGTTTATATTTAATATACATAATTTATATAATATAACTCACTTTGCAATGGGTAAATTAGACATGAATTTAAGCACTATATGCATAATCCATTGAGTGCTATGCTTTTCTTAAGGGAAGAGTCGTACGAAATGGAAGAGTTTTGCACAAATCTTTTGTTAAATCTTAATACGAGAGTAGGTCCATAAGTTTCCGGCCTAACCATTTTCTAGGTATGATAAAAACAAAAACCATATTCCACTCTTCAATATAGTTACCCGTTATTGCAATACACTTCTCACATCTTTGAATTACCATTTCAATCCCTCCTCCAAAATAGTCAGAAGTCTTGTCTGCAAAATGGGCATAAACAGCATCCATCACTTCTTCGTCACACTTAAATTTCCTTCCTCGAATTATTTACTTAACAGATAAGGCATGACACCAGATAAGGCTTTTGTGAAGGCAATAATCATTATCGGCGAGGCTGGAAACTTATGGACCTACCCTCATATATAGGTTTGCTACAGTAGTAGTAAATTATTCAGAGATTCAGTAAGTAATGGAGAGTTTTTGTCACATTTCCAGTAAAGTGAAAATTAAATTTTGGATTAAAATTGTGTATTTAAATGTAATGCATTTTAATGACTTTAAACATAATTAAAAGTACATTCACTGTAAGTCAAAGTCGATCTTGGTGGTCTAGTAGTAACTATATGTGCCTTTGCGGGCTCAAACCCAGCCGAGTCCTTTTTTCTTAAGGACATAGGCTTCCATAGGAAGGGAAGTCAAACCCTTGCTCCCGTGTCGTAGATTTACGGCATGTAAAAGAACCTCAAACCTGAAGGAGGAGACCTGTGAGCAAATTGTATCGAACGTTTTACGCTCTGAATTATATGAAATGCTAATTAAATGAGATATTAAATGGCGTCCGTAATATACCAAATAAAAAGCAAACAATTAGTGAAATTATTAGATAAGTATACCGTGCCATTTGTTTGATTTAAAACCAGTTTAGACGATCGCATAAGAAGCTGCAGATATGAGTTTGATGAAGGCATGAAACTAAGAAAATGTGTTACTATTTGCAGATAATGCAATTTTAACGCAGAATAGTAACATAGTACTTAAAAGACTATATATAAATTAGATAAAACAAGAATTAGGGTATTCCAACCGAGTGCAGTAGATCAGGCGATAAATCTTGGTAACCGCATTCGGGAGGGTTCAAATCCTGAGCTTATGTTTATTCCTGCTTTTGGCGAATGCTGAGGATGATCTTTCTTGTCCGCGAATTTTATCCTCTGCCATTTCAACTCATTTTATTTTGTTGGTTTTGTGCTGTGTGCAGTTTTGACGTGCCTTGTGCTTTAGAAAGGTTTCTGCCTCGGTGTCTGGTGTAGAAGCTTCCTTCTGTTAGGCTAAAACTCCTTAATGGGGAGGCTTTGTCGGCTCAGGGTGTTTTATGTAAGCATCCGGTCTATATCCTATGTGCCTCCTTGTATTCTGGTTACCCGGTGTCTCCGTGAATCCATCCCTTCCTCCCATAAGGTCAAACCTTGAGTAAAGCTGAAAACTTTCTCTTCTGTTCCCACCTATCCGATCGAATCCAGGGCATTCTAAGGCAAGTTTCCTTCAATAGCAAAAAATGTTCTTGATAAGTGTGTAATAGAAATAGAATTTTGCTCAAATTCACAAGCATTAGATGAAGTGCTAAACAACAAATATGAAGAAACAGTGAGCGTTTTGGGAATAGAATCTAATATATGAATCAAGTACCCATTTTCAAGTATGACTGTAAAATGAATGGGAAATAGATAAACAGCAGTTTAATAAATTTAAACGTGACTGTTGTATCTTAAAACTAGAAAATGGCACTTTATAAAACAATAGCTCTTTCAACATCCTGTATTGGAGTGGAACTAGACCAATAAAGAAAATTCAGACTGACGAAAGGAGGCACTTAAGATATATAAAAGGTTTACTAGAAATGAAATCACGAGATCCTATAACAAATTATAGAGAGAGTTATATATCGTGTGAACAGGATATTCAGTGACAGACCAAATACTATATACATTGTGAAGTAAAATGCCACGTACAAGGACTAATTTGTGAAAATGCATCGAATGGGATAGCATGAAAACCATATCCATAAAACGATAATGATTATTTATTAGTTATAAAGAGTGTTTTGTTTGATATTGGAGATTGTACTCGAACAAAGCTTTAGGTTTTTGTAACTACGGTGAAAATTGTCACGAGGGTTTGAGATTGCCGAGAAATTCACGACTTCGTGAGTGATATTTATTATAACTATTTCTCAAATAAAACAAGAATCCGAATATAATTTCCCTAAACTTGACTTACAAATTGTAATAATTGTATAATTGTATAATGAATACTTAACCTTTTCAAGCCATCTAGCACCAGGCGAATATCCATTGTCAATAATACCAATAGAGAAGAGCCAAGTGCGAGTTTGGGACTATTTCATAAATAGAATATATCTTTTTTTTGTAGTGTAGATATACAACATTTTGAACCAATTACTAAAACACAACTATTACATTAAATTCTTGATAGTTTATATGGTGTTTTATTTTGTGCAAATTTAAACAATAATAACAATAGTACTGAACAACACATGATAATAGTTGTGTAATTCTTAGAATTTAATTATTAAAAGGCAGAAATGGGGAGAGGGAGATAAGGATGAGAGGATGAAATATGTTCAAGATTTGTTGAATTTTCCCCCTCAATGTCTAAAATGACGTGTTTTTGGTTTAAATTAAATGTATGTTCAGTAGTGGTACATCTTGAAATGAAAGCAATGTATATGGTGTTAAAGAAAACATGATTAAATTGACTTCGTATTATCTCGTAGTAAATCTTACAAATTCCGTTATGAATTGTTTTTTTCTGTGGATTTTTGCCGTGATATTAAAAAAAACCGTTAAATTAAATTAATTGAACCTGATACGCATATAAAGACGGATGGGCTTAACATGTGGGGAGTTCGAGAGATAGGGATTACTCTCCGCTGTACCATGTCCAGACCGAACTGTTAACCAAATGATTACCTGGGGGTTTCTGTATAATCCTCAGGGGGAGGGGGGTTAGAGACGGGCCAGAACATAATGCTGCCGGTACCATTTCCTTCTAGTTTCGTAGCGACACCTTACGGGCTGTCTGCTTGACCCTGATGATCCATCTAATTCGATCACTGTTACATTTTCACCTGTATTTCAACACCCGTGCATAATAGGACAACACATTCTTCAATAACGTTCACATATGCCTACTAAGTATTAATTCCTTGTTTTATAAACAGAGACCCTCTTGGTTCAGGAAGCATTTGCCCTTTAGAAATCTTGCTGCAGCCTTCTGTATTGTAGTTCTTTCTCCCTGTGGTGGTAACAATCTGTCGAAGCACTCCACAAGCAATCTACCCGCCCGCTACCTTTTCAATACAAAAGGGGAAACGTTGTAGATATTCGATAGCTTCTTGAGACTTTCCCCCAAAGCCCGCGACTTTCTATTTCTTACCTTCGCTTCCTTTTCTCCTCTTTTCTTCGTCGTTGTTATTCACGTTGCGAAGCACTTTGTTTGCGGTGACCTGAGGGTGAATAGTGGACTCCAACGTGGATGGACTCCAGGAAACGCAGTCCCTTACCCTCGCAACCGAGCGGATATAGTGCAGCCTTCAAAGCCCCTTCAATTAGATTACTCACATTACGTAGATGCATAGCGGGCTGTATAGGCGAAAGTATCAGCAGGGGAAGCGAGCATTTAGCTAAGTGGCGCCACATTTTCTTCTGACGGCGCTCTCCGCTCCTCATTGGGCCAAGGAAATTGAGTTGTATACTTTCACGCTATGCCGTCCCCTGCGTAGAGACCGCAGACGTGCCGCGTTTGAGAAGTAATGCTCTAGCAAGCCTAAGCTTCGGAGAAAATGCAGAAAATTGTACACTTATATTTATAGTTATCCAAAAAGTAGGGCAAAGATTTTTTACTATTATTTCCTGCATTTCCAGGAAAATGCATTATTTAACATCAGTTTTCATCAGGAACGTTCCGGTTTAGTAGAATCCAAAGTTGTTTAACAAGTGTAGCCATATAACTTCCTCACAATGGTGAACTGAAAATAAAACGTTAACTGACTCATGTAAAAGTTCCGGACTAACAAAACTTAAGATGAGACGGTGCCCCGTCATGAGTGAACAAGCGTGAATAGCATATTATGCATATTCTTTATTTACATGGAAAAATGGCAAACGGCCGCCCACTTCATCAAGCTGAATAAAGTAAACACTCTGTCCTTTTTTGGAAGCCTGTAATTGAAACTTCATCGGTAAACAGGCAGACGATGTTAGTGTCGAGCAAATATTTGCAGCACCAAGGTACAAAACAACCTGCCCGCTCAATTCAACCCAGTACCCACACATTTACCACTCCTAAATTATTTCGAACCTACCAACAAAGCATTGGGCAACTACAATGGAAGAAAAAACGCATATTGTTCGAAATAAAAAAATTTAATCATTTTTACGTTTTGAAAGTTTCAGAAATCACCCACAAGATCTAAATTGAACTCAGAGAGAGAGAGAGAGAGAGAGTTAGATAGAGAAGAAAATAAAATCTCTGCCAGCATCATCTGCCAAATTTCCACATCTAGATAGTAAACAGCTAGTTTTATTTACTCATTTTAAACCATTTTCCGTAATTATGTTCTCCTTGTCCTTGTTTGTTTGATACTGAAATTGGAGAACTATAGACTGCTGCCATATTCCTTATTTTCTGTTTCTAATTTTAGAATTTTGCTTGATTACTTTGCTGTATATTTCGAAGGTATACGGGGGTGGATCCATAAGTTTCCGGCCTCACCGATAGGGATTATCACCTTCACAAAATTCTTATATGGCGTCATATCTTATCTATTAAGTAAATAATTGCAGCTGTAGCTTCAGCTCCGCTATGTTCGGTTTTTCAGAAGGTTATGTGTATAAGATTGTGACATGTTCAAAATGGTGTATCCAGCTGTTATTAAGTTCTTCATAAAAAGAAGAACTTACTTCAAATGAAATTAAACAGCGATTGGACGGTGTATATGGAGAAGCATCCGCCGCATACTCTACCGTAAAAGAATGGACCAAACTTTTTCGAATGGGTCGAAAAAGCATTGAAGATGAAGAGTGTGCACGTCGGCCCTTGGAGGTGCTCGCTCCTGAAAACATCGCTCTTATGGAAGGAGAAATTATGGAAGACCGGCGGCTCAAAGTTACAGAAATAGCAGCAAGAATGGGCTGTTCTAAAACAAGAGTCCTTCGAATTATTCGTGAACATTTAAACATGAATAAGGTTAGTGCAAGATGGGTGAGTGCCTGAGCTTCTTTCCTCCGTCCAAAAGCAGCAACGGGTTATTTGTTGTCAGCCATTTTTAATCAATGGAATGGTGTAAACCTGACGAAGCACTGCCTCTAAAGGCCAAGAAGATCATGACCACAATCTTTTGGGACTATGAAGGAATATTCTTCATTGACTTCAACGAAAGGAACACCACAGTAAATGTGGAGTACTATGCTGGCCTACTGCATGGACTACGTGCTTTCATCAAAGAGAAACGGGGAGAAAAGTTGAGTGGTGGTGTGCGCCTTCTTCAGTACAACGCGCCTGTGCTTGTTGCAAAGGGAAGCTGTGAAGAAATGTGGCTTCAAGGAGATCGAACATGCACCCTACAGCCCAGATTTAGCTCCCAGAGACTATTTCCTCTTATCAAAACTCAAGAAGGACTTTCGAGGAAGGAAATTTAATTGTGATGAAGAAGTGATGGATGCTGTTTATGCCCATTTTGAAGAGAAGATTTCTATTTGGGGTGGAGGTTGAAATGTTAATTCAAAGATGTGAGAAGTGTATTGTAATAAAGGATAACAATATTGAAAAGTGAAATATAGTTTTTGCCTTTATCATGCCTATAAAATGGTTAGGCCGAAAACTTATGAACCTACCCTTCTATATGGTATTTTTCCATTTTTTTAAACAAATAGATATTAGGATTTTAGGGGGAAATTACATATGGGAAGTTTTATGTGAAATTCAACATTAAGAAATTTTATAAATTTGTTTTATTTTGAAAAAATATGTAACGAAGTAAAAATATATGATTATGTGAATGCAATTTTACTCTAAAATCATTTTTTTCTATTTTATGCGATAAAATTACATATATTTTTCAAACTCAAAATTTTCGAATAACATAAACCATAAAAGACAAATGTTAGACATTAAAGTATGCACTAAACATATTAAAAATGTGTGTTTTATTTAATACGACTTTTCAACAGTGTAAATCAACTAATTTATATTTGACTAGCTTCCCATGAGAAGCAGTAAATATAAACATATCAAGCCATTGCTCCCCCAATTCTTCCTGCCAAAATGTGCCACCATTATTTTGATGCTCCATGAGAATAATCTCATTGGAACACTGAGGTCTGGCTAATGGTCATGTGGGATCAAAAATATCAGAACTACATTTATTCGTCCTAATAATTTGCAATTTTGCCACTATCTTTGTGGAAACATTCTGAAAATGTGCATAGAACACATTTTATTCTAATATTGTAAATTAATAACTATATTTCTAAATAACTTATTCTCACGATATTAGCTTTTAAATGATCTAATTATTAAATATCTATTTTAAGGGGTTTGACATTTATATTTTTAAATAAACAAGAAAGTTTTTATAAAGTAAGGCAAATCTGACAATTTGTTTTACAAAAATTGTTAGATCTAGAGCTCTCATCTTTCACAAAATACACACAAATACTAATAGCTTGCAGTTGCATAAATATTTATTTAAATTTTTATTAACATGAAGTATTCTTTTTATTTTTCATCTTTTTTTCGTAAAGTGTAACCTATATGCTTTATTAATCCACTATATGGAACGAATAAGGTGGTGGTGGTGGTAGGGGTAGTAGTAGTGGTAGTATTTGTATTTGTATTTATTTACGAAATATGTTTGTTACAAATCTAACTCATCCATGTCGACGGGACCTTGGACCGTATATATTTTTCTAATATACTAGGAAATACATGAAATTGCACGAATCAATATTCAGCTCTTAAGATACAAACCATAATGTAATAAAATAAATAATTAAATGGAAAAATAAAAATATATATAGTAATAAACATGATATAATGTCTATATAAAATAAATAGAAAAGAAAACAGCACAAACTAACTTACATTACCTCATATATATATGCACACATATTCCTCCCCTCCCTCATGTTCCCCACTCTCCTTCCCGGTAGTCTGTTCTTCCGATTTGTTTAAAAATTTACCTACTCCCTCCTCCTACTTCATATCTGCCAGCAAAGTCCTTGACTGTCACTGCCCTCCCCGTTAACAAGTGGGACCGATAGGTATCTCTTTTTCCATTCTTCCGTACCCTTGCAGTAAGCCGGAATATGTTCCCAAAATTCTTTCTCCGAATATATATATATATAGGATAAAACACTAAGAGATAGCCACACTTGAAATCGCTATATTTCGAACTACTAGAGTTCTTCTATGGCAAGAAGACAAGAGAATATTTATATATATAGTAGATTCTCATACCCTCTCTGTCTCTTACTTTAGTCATCTGCCACGTGACTAACCTTAATCAAGCGAACCCCTCATTAGAATAAGGTACAAAAAAGGAAAACCAAATAGAAATATGTTTGATAAAGCGTTATTAATTGCATATTTCTAGTGCGTAAATTGGAAAAAAACTTATCTACACTTTTTATGCACACGTGCTGAAAATAATGTCTAGTGTCTATTTGACTCTCTTTAGTACGGACATGTCTCTGTGTAGTAATTTACACACAAGTTGCCTTATAACCAGAAACTTGCATACGCCCGTGAAAAAGCGGCATGAATGTTTTTGCAGACAAATGAGTGCCAATATAGAATGAAGCGCTTTTATTTATATTGCCTAGGAACACAAACTAACTTCTATATATGAAATTGGAATTCGCATTGTTCATTAAAGGTTTATTTCTAAAACTCTTAAGCTTTCTGATAGAAAAATGCTTTTTAAAATTCTTTAGAATCAAATATACGTGTGAGATATAAATTCAATTAGAACTGTTCAAACACTTTCCACAAACACTGATCTAAATTTGCAGCTATTAGAAAATATGTGTTTACTTACTTTGTTTTCAGCCTGGGAGTATAAGTAAAGTGTAGATTTTTAAGATTAAACATAAAGAATTTTTAATAAATGTTAACTCCCTTTTTTCCCAAAGAGGGATTTGAAATGTTATGTGCAACAGATTCATAGAGCGCATCTATTCTAGTACCACAGGTTGTGAAAAAGAAACGTTTAAATTAAAAATAATAATAATAATAATAATAAATGTTTATACGGGCAAAATTTCTGGAATACTGCTGAGTTGCTTCATTAAAGCACGTCTGCAAATGACTTGTTCAATGCCAGGAACAGGGAAAATACAGCAATCCATAGAGGTAAAATGCAAATTACACAAATTAATCACGGTTTTTTCTTTGCAAAACGAGCAAGTAGAGAACTGCTTGTTTTTGTTAGCATTTCTCTTTGCTGAATCGGTGACCAGCATCGGGAAACAAGTTCGTTTTCTAGATTTATTTTCCAGAACGAAGTTTTAAAGTTCAGCCATTCGCTTTGCAGCGATAGTATATGTGGTTCCCTGCATTTCAGGTAATATTTATTATGAACAATTTATTTATATATGACGTGCGATTTTAGAATTGGTAACGCCTACAAAAATGTTGATATAATCTTGCCCTGAGCTATTTTGCTTTGATTGCTAGTAAAATATTTCTATTAACGTTTATGATTCATGTTTTGGGAATACCCTCATTATCTAGACAAAAGACTCATAGAGCACAAAATATATAAAAAAAATATTATATTTAAAATTATTATATTATTAGTTTCTGAAATGAATAGGCGATTAATGAATTAGTTGCAAAAAAATAATGACACTTTTCTGTCTATAATCCAAACAAAACTCGACGAGAAACTTAAAAGCATTTATTTAGTTTTATAACAAAAAAAATAATAAGACACCTTTCTGTCTATAATTCAACCCAAACTAGATGAGAAATTTAGAACCATTTATTTAGTATTATAACAAAAAAGAAATAAAATGCTCAATTACAAATACAAAAGCTGTTATCATTCCTATCATTTATAATGAATTAACAGATTGCAACCTTTGGTACTCTTCCAGCAAAAGTTATTATCCTTTTCATGTATTAATTTTAATTTTATCGATATTGTCTTCTACGTTCTTTGAGTACGCTTAAGAATTCTGCACAGCTGCCACAGTTTCACAGTATATAGTGAGATTATTTGAATTACGTGCAGTAGAGCAGCACCGTTGAAAGAGCCTTTGTCAGCGGCTGGTTTCGCGTTAGGTGTTGGTGTTTTCATTGTGCGCTAATTGTTCTTCGTTAGTTATGCCACTACATAAACATAGTCTTGAAGGACCGGTTTTTATGTATGATACATATGTGAAAACGGGATTCTTTCAGAGAAGTGGTTAAGTGATTCGCAAGAAAATATTCCTTTAAGCATGTTCAAAGTAGAGAACTGTGGGCCAAATTGTTAAAAGCTACGAGAAACTGGATCTCTACTAAAGAAAAGTAATATTAAATATAGGAATTTTCTACGCAAATGCCGGCAAAGTGTTGCCGCTGAGGGACATCGTTTTCCTCATCTCTTACAACACAGATTAGAACTTTAAATGCAGAATAATGTTATGCTTTCACTAAAACTATAAATACTAAAATAAAAGTACTAAGTTTAAGCGCGGCAACTTTTTCTCCCCTTTTGCAGTTGCGGCGACTACATTAATAGTAGGCACGCCGTAACTCAAATAGCACACTGCAGAAGAAAGTGTTGTTAATAAACGGTTATAACAGGTATGCGATAATAAAAAAGCGTGATTTTGCTTTATATTCACTGCTAAATGATAAGAACTTAGCTTTTTCAGTAAACAAGAATTGTTTATTGTAATTTTGACTGCATTGGTCTGTAATGAAGAGTCGGCTTTGTAACTAAAGCGTGGTATTATAAGGAATCGTAACGTTGTCAAGCTATAATAAGAACATGATATTGTGTAAGATCACACTGTATATCCTAGTTAGTGAAACATGCTGCATAAACCCAAACATAGTAAGACGTAGACGTGATAAATATTAAGGGTGACTTGCCTTGCCACCCAGAGGTGATGTGATCTGAAAGGGTCCTCAGAGAAACACTTGCATAAACAAAAAGCAACCCTCTTTTCCACTCACTACGTGTGTATGTTATAGATAGACAAAATTATTGTGCTGATGAAGCATTGTTTAGTTTTAAGTTTAACAAACCCAAATCATGAACCTCTTAGAACTTATGATGTCAGGACCTGGTGAATATTGACCTCATGCTGGTGGGAAGTGTTTAACAATAACTCTTATGTCTAGACTAGATGATTATTACCCTCCTTGGGCATTACAATTGTATAAAAGGTCCCTGAATTTATTCAGAGACAGGAGAGAAGCCTTGGTGCTTGCAGGATCCACGTCCAACTATATAAGAAAACCCTTTCATAAATACTTATACTTTTAACAGAGTTGGTTAAGTTATTCAGCATTCAGCTGGAAACACCTCGTCTTTCTAGGAGGAGTCGACCTAACTCGATTCCGAAGTGACGGCTTTTATCCCAGTATAACATCCCTTGTCGTCTTAGTCATCGAGATTGAATAGGAAAATTGTAGTACCGCATTAAACAGAAGAACATCACCAACTTGTAAGTCAGTCGACGGACTTCGTTTAATAACATCCTGGTGACATCTCGGCAGGCGCTATTACAGGTCTTTTAGCGACGTCTGTAGATTGGGATTGAATACTATAGTGCAGATGTAGGTCTGCAGTAATGAATGAAATGAAATTAATTAATGATAGCGCAAATGATCACGGAGTCTTTGGCGCCTGAAAGTTATCTGACAGTCTGACCGACCGCAACCATCGCTCCGAATTAGTAGTCGCTATGGCAAGACCACGGAGACGGCCAATACATTGTCAATACGAATATTAACACAATAAAGCTTCTCTTAAAAGTTCGTAAATACTGTATTTCGTATGTAGCATAAAATGCACAGATATCATTTGTTGCTTTGAAATTAAAGAATTCGATAAGAAAGGAATGACAAATGAAATAAGCTTGAATCCTTTGAAGCTCTAGAGAAGAAGAAAAAGAAGAATAAAAGTGAAGAGAAAGAGTTTTAATTTTTTAAACTATGAAGCACGTGCACAAAGAAAAGAAAGAAGCATATTGTCTATTTAAACTCATACATGAGGTGGAATACTAGAAAATAGCAGAAAATTATTTTCAAATTGAGGTTTATTTCTTTGGGACTAACCTATCTCAATTTCTTTCTTGGCTCTGTAAGATTTCAGGTTAATAGTGTGCATGCTTCATGCGAGTCACTCTGTGTAGCAATATTTACATAATTAATTGTCAGGATTTCATTAAAGAAAGTGAAACCAACTATGCTATAAAATATGTAACTTAAGTCGCTAGAAAACAGGATTATTGCTTTAAAGAAATATAACTTCATATCAATATTTAGTTCTTTGGAGTACATCCTGTGAATCGGCTGCATAGGTATGTTTTCAAATGTTTTTCCAAAAAATAAAAGGATACCATTAAAGTCCAGAAACTTTAAGCGACCAATTTAAAGAATATTTAGAATGCCAACAGATCCAAAGGTATAAACGAAATAGTTTGTTAACGGAGGGTGAGGGCATGGAAGTGTTAGGCCATGCAGATGCTGACAGATAGGAAGGAGGAGGAGGGAGTAGATAAATTTTTAAACAAAATGAGACAACTCAGAACGGAAGAGGTAGTCAACCGGAACGGGGGAGGGGAAAATAAGTCACGATTTTTTTATTTATTTATTTTAAGAATCTTCTGCACATATATGTGACGGAGTGTAAGTTATTTACTTTTTACTGCTTCTTTTATTTTCTTACTATTTTATTTAGTATTTAAAAAAGTTAAATATTGGTTTGTGCTATTTTATGTATTTACTGCTTTATTGGGAAAACACAGGACCCGTGTAACATGGATAAATTTGTAACAAAGATATTTTGTAAATAAAATTACTATTACTACTACTATTACTAATACTATTACTACTACTATTACTACTACTATTACTACTACTGTTACTACTACTATTACTACTACTACTACTACTACTACTACTATTCTACTATTTCTACTACTACTACTATTACTACTACTTGACTCTTTACTCTTTAAAAAGTTCTATGTAAGCGAAGTATAAGGTTCCAAGCCCGATCTCCTCATATTTCGTTTGTAAAAAGATTTTTTAAACAACTATTATAGTTCATAATCTGCTGAAAAAGGTATTTTATCGATTTATACTCTTAAATGTTAATTTTCTTAAGATGTCAATGTAGGTATGTGCTGTTCTGACTAAATCTCCAAGTGCTTTTCACCGCTGCGTCCGTACAAACTACCACGAAATCAGTTTGCTAACGCTATTGGTCACTTTAGTCTATGCTTTTCACACCAGGATAATGCAAGCTTTCGCTAGCTACATGCATAACATTAACCTTATAATCTGATTATTAACTTCACCACGATAACGTGACGAACCTGTTTGTCTATGAACACAATGAGATCAGATCAGCGGGAGTGCAGGTCGTCTGCATCGCCGGAACTGGCTTCTGGGTCAGCATTATCAATATTTACGCAAGTAAATGCCCACCGATAACCGTTCTGAATGTTTCTTTGTAAATGTTTTAGGAAGATTAGGGTTCATATCGGCATGGGGTTTAACTGTGCTTAAATGTGAGTCTATCTATGTGCGTGAAACAAAGAAACTTCTTTTGTATATTTTTAGTCTATAAAGAGCTACGAGTGGTTCAGTTTATCACCAAAATCGCTCAAATGTTTACCTAGTGGGCCTAAAGATATATGAATGAGTTTAAATTTCCTCTATTCTGACACAAATGGTGTTTAAAGAAATTGTGTTTTTTTAAACACACAAGTATTATTTATTGCACCACTAGCATCTAAACTGTTTTTTATTTTGTCGTCCTTGGAAACATGAACCATGGTTTTATTCACAGCATTGAATTTAAGTCCTAATATTTATCTTCACTTTTCGAAATACATGTTTAATTAAAGAGTATTGGAGAAGAAATAAGAGCTAAAATAAAATTAAATAAACAAAAATTAGTTAACATAGCAATAAGTTAAAACAACATTTTCTATATTTGGACTTTAGTTTACTTTCCACAACTGATATAAAATTAAAAATTATTAAACTAAACAAACATTCCAAATTAAAATTTCTACCAATAATTTTACTTTTTCTGAAAGTCAACCCAATGTAATTTCTTCATTAGTTATTTTCTTTTTCTGCATTCATTAATCAAATTGTTATTATATATTTTTTTTTTCGTGTAACGAAGCGCAATTAGTGAAGGGATAGCAACTTTAGCGTCACTTAAAACATCTTCCGGATTTACGAGTATATGATGAGTATATCAGCAGGCTCATGCGCTCACAAAGATGTGCAAAATATTTCAAATTATTTATACTCTATGTCAATAATGATCATCGACAGCAGTGATTTAAACACTGGCAGATGTTTTAAAAATGCATTTAAGTTAAATACTACTTTAGTGCTAGTACTGGAGAGAACACTATGTAAACATATTTTATTCACTAGTGGAAATTATTTCCGATATGTCATGTTTTAACTATTGTTTTAACTATTAAGTTAAGGTAAAGAATAAATATTTAAAACTTATGGAAATGAGGAATTTGGAAAAATTTGGTAACTGTCGCGATTCGAACCACGAATATACAGTCTTCCGTTACTGACGCTCTAATCAGCCGAGTTACCGTGTCTTCCGCCAATCATGGAACCACCTGCTTCTCTCATTCCGCAGACTCTCTGAAGGTTTCGTTACTGTGAGAGAGATTTATTTCAGAGGCGATTCTAATGCTGCAAGTACATATAACTAGGGATTTTAATTTATGTGCCAACTATATAGGGATTAATTTATGTTTAGAAATTATTCTAATTGACGTAAAATATAGGTTTTGGATAATGTATTAGTTTAATATATATAAAAGTAAAACATTTCATTTCAGAGAGAAATTTATATATTTGTTGCTATAAATTTAGAACAAGATAAACATTTACAGAACAATAATATACAGGTGTGTCAAAATTAATAGCGCCAACTAAAACGGTTGAAAGTATACAATAATAGAAGCGAAAAAGTTCCAGTAAAAATGGGACGCAAACAAGCCGTGTGCGGGGATATTTATTGCGAATGTGTGGTTATGAGCAACCACTGATTTGGTTCGTTGAACACATATATGACATTCGTTGCGCACTTAGATGCTCTTGTTGTTTACAAAACTGAACATCTAACGCGAAGATATGGTTTATTATGTATAGTCGAGGAGGGCCTGTACCTTGGCCTCCACGATCACATGTTTTTAATCCTTTGGATTTTCCTGTCTGCATTCACTTAAAAATGTAGTGTACAGCACTCCGTTGATAAGTTCAAGTACTGGAGAAGAGAGAGACGATTGCAATATTGCATCCAAATGCAAGTACGACACTTTGAATACCTCCTTTAACAGACAAGAGTGTACAGTACATAATATGTAACATATTAAAATGGAATTGTATTCCATTTATAGCCAACTTTTCTATCGGTCCTGATGGTCTAGTGGTAACCATACCTTGCCTCCTAAACCCAAAATCGTGGATTCAAACCCGGCCGGGATCGATGGATTTTTTCGGGCGTAAAAATCCTAAGTATGGCTTCCTTCGGAAGGGAAGTAAAGCCGTGGGTCCCGTGTCGTACATTTACGGCATGAAAAAGAACCTCAAGCCTGAAAAAAGAGGCCTCTGAGCAAAATTTGTCGGCCGTTTCACGCCCTGATTTGAATGGGACGCTGATGACCTGAGATGTTGAAGAGCGTCCATAAATAAAACAAATAAAAAAAAATAGCCAATTTAGAATGGAAATTAAACGAAAAGTATATTTTTAAAACTAATTTTTACTAACTAGGACGGTGTTTCTTAATTAAGTCAGTGGCGGCTTGTAACCACACATTTGCAATTATCTCGCACGTAGCTCGTTTGCGTACCCATGTTTACCAGAACTTTTTAGCTTCTATTATCGAATATTTTCAACCGTTTCAGTTTGCGCTGTTATTTTTGTACGCTCTATATACTTTAATAAAACATTGATATGCAGTAATATGCAAATGTCTTTAATATATGCGCAAACCTTCAAATATTTCCATTCATAAATGAAATATTTTCAAATTTTAGAGTAAATTTTACTTAAAGGAACTTGGTGCTAAAGGCAATGCTTATAATGAAAATGAGACTATTTTAAAAATAAAAAGAAAAAACAATACCCTTATTATAATAATTATGCATAAAGTACCTACTGCAGGTAATAGGATAATATGGTAATTATTTTGAATGTTTAATGACAATAAATAAATTTTATGGTATACAATCTAAGTTAATACTAATTGACATATGAAAATAAATAAAAAAAGTGAATAAATTGTCTGTTTACAGGAGTGACGTTTTTGGTTTAATGAACCTGATCGAAAAGTGCGGAACTGCGAACCGTAAGCTAAGTCGATGGCGTTATTTATGTACAAAAAGTGCTTACAGTACTGAACCTTCTCACTTCGCCAGTGATCACTGACTTTGAGGCCACAACTTAATGCAACTGTGCGCGCACACGTAACAACCGCAGCGTCCTTTGGTTCGTTTTGCATTGGATCACCCTGAACAGGGTAAGATATATTTTCCATCCCTGTCATCTATCACAGTAACATGCCTTTTCTTTTAACGGGCATCGTATCCAGTAGTTTTCAATATGGTTGCTTCAATATAATAGCTCATTAAATAGAAATCACACTTCTTCCTTTTGCTTTACGGTGGTGGTTGCAAAGTTTTTCTTTGTGTTGTCCATAGTTATTAGACTCAAGTATATCATAATTTGAACTATAATCGAAAACCGCGTACTGGAAGAAGTATTCAGTTTTCAACCAGCTCTTAATGTAGTAAAGTAATTGCTAAAATATGCAAATAATCCAAAAAATATTAAAACATTTACCTATAAGAAGAAATTTAAAAAAAAAACAAACAATATGCTATGTTATTTACAACGTTACTCTACAGTGCCCTTATTCCGCTACGCAATCAGAAATCGATTTTATCAACCGAAGTCAGTGCGTAACGGCCTCACCACCTGCCGAGAAAAATCATTTTGCTCAATCGGAACTCATAGGCTGAATTTTTGTTTCTTTCGCTACTTATTAGCATGAAATATTAATTAATTCTATACCCATCATCATAGTAGAAGCTCAAATTGAGACGGCCTGAATCCTTTCGAAAAGATTTTGAGACACCCCCGCTATTCATTCATCGCCTCCACGGGTATTATTTCAGTTACATGAATATTTTTATATGAAGATGCACCACTTGAGTGGCTTTATACGCACTGCCGTCTGATACACCAACTTGCTAGGGCTAATCGTGTTAAGGACTTTTCGAGGAGAAGTTCCTATAGAAGCCTATTTCTGTGTTAAAACCCGGTTATTTGCTCTCGGCTTCTTGCTGATTAAAACTCCTTGGATTCGAGCTTTATTCACCTATCTGAATATTACACTTACAGATGAAATTGTTACTCTTGAAAGTATTCTCTCCTACAGTATCTGTACCCTTTCTTTTACACATAACAATCATAAATACATTTTCTTTGTTCTAGCGAGTATGTCACTCTTGGCATACTCCACAATACACAGTAGAAAGTTTTTCACTTTAAAATAGTTGTAGTGATAAACATGAGTGAGCCTACCTCAGCAAAACTTCAAATCCAGCCTTAACGAAAATAGTGTGTCCACTGTAGTTCAGCCTGTTTCCGTAATATATATAAACTCTTGAGTGCGTAGCGGGCTGAGGGGATGGGATGATAACTAACAAGAGGGTTTTAAAACGAACCGAGATAGCTAAGATAAAAGCAGGGAAGAGGTGCACATTATTAGAAAAATGACACATGCTAAAGTAAGGGAAGAATTGAATGCTTATGCTTTTATTAATATTAAATTATAAACTCCTAGGTACAGGTCTTGGAAGAAAGCTTTAGAGCCTACCATAATAACTACTCACAGCTAAACTTTGAAGAACCTCAATGATCTCATAAAAATATAAAATATGGACAATTTTGGGTATGATAAAACATTTTAAAATTAAAAAATAATTAATATTAATAACAATATCATATGGCTATTCATAAATGGAAACAACGAAATTGTTACATGTGGCAAACAGATGGGTATTTGGAACATTGTCTAAAAGCTATTTAAATTCTACTGTTGCTAATTGGAACACTTTTTTGTTAATGAAAAATGTTATATCCAAAATCGGCATATGTCATAAATGACAGGAAAATCAGTTATTACCACAAAGAGAAAAATAAAGAAGACAGCAAAGAATTATTTTTCGTGCCTACATATATCACTGCTAATTTTGTTAGTAAAGTCTCTCAGTAGATATCAGGCTGCAGTCAGGCTGTAGAGTGTTGACCACATCAAGTACTTCTACTGACAGTCTAAGGATATTATTAGAAGATAGAAAAGAGTGGCATTTTCAGCTTTATTCTGTTGGTATTTTAATCAATTCTTCCTCCCACTCCTGCAACTGCGAAGAAACTTAAATAACATGCTGTATAATTATTGCCTATGTTTCTTTTTAAGTTTAGAAACATTTTTATCTACATAATTCATTGGTTCTTTTTATTTAATTTTTTTTCAAAAGCTATTGCTTATAGCATTTTGTAAATTTTTGAAGTTCTAATTTTTAGATTTTTTCCTGTTCACTACTCAGCACCGAATACATCAAATAATCTCCTTTTATATAATAAATTAAGACAAATAAAACAAATGATTTAGACATACACATATACGTTTTAACTCCACAAACACTATTGGCAAATATTACCTACCATAAGGTTGTATTTATATTATTTTGAATATTCATTATAATGATGACACCTTGTTCCCACAATAAAGTAGGTGTACATTAAAATCTCGACGAACGCAAAGTCCGCTTCTGAAAATCATGATTTTTTTAATTTAAAACTTTCGTAGCTTATAATGAAATCTGTCCATTTTAATCGCCTCTAACCTCTCTTTAAACAGCACCTCACAGGAGGCAGGGCGGAGTTTGATGACTTAGCGAGTCGGGAACAGCCTCACGTTTTTTTTTTTAATTAAAAAGTCCATTGCAGCGCATGTCCCATGACGTCACAAGGACAACAGTGTGCATTATATCGAATAGGTCTGCTTAGCGCGTATGCGCTTCTCAAAGGAAATATCACAAGAGTTTCTGATTTTATCCAGAGTCGCTATTTCTTATATAACAATTACACTTTGATATATAAGGTATCTGTTACCAATGCGCTAAGAAGCTATGGTGCAAGTTGTATTGCCTTCAGACATTAATTAAAGATCGGCTTTTAATAGCTATAGTCAGCTGATGGGATACGTCTAAGGAACATTCACTCAGCGATCGATATTTTGTAAGTCAGCTGTTAAATACAAAGCGCTATTATAATTTCACGAAGGCAAGTAGTTTATTTGATTATTCTTTTCATGTAATTAAATCAACGTCTTATTGTGTCATTAATAATGAATTTCTGTGGGTTAAAGTGGTTTTATTTTCTTAATGAATTGTTCTCTAATTTTTTGTATGTTTCATTGTGTCTTCAAAGGCCAGAATTGTTTATACACTGAATGGTATAAGGTATCAGGTCGAAATGATAAGAGAAGCTGCAATTGGTCTAAAAATGCATTAGAGAAAACCGTGGAAGCTGTTTCATTGAAAATTTTATTTACCTATAAAGCATCAGAGCAATTTGGTATTCCTCAAAGAACAATATGAACGTCTATCATGTCAGAAAACGTTTTTTTGGGATGTACATTTATTTGTTTCTGATTATCAACAAGCATAATTTTGTTTACAAATTATCATAGTCGGCCCTGGAGGTGTAGTGGTAACCATACTTGCCTTCTAAACCCAAGATCGCGGGTTCAAACCCGGCCAGGATCGATGAATTTTTTCGGGCGTAAAAATCCTAAGTATGGCTTCCTTCGGAAGGGAAGTAAAGTCGTTGGTCCCTTGATGTACATTTACGGCACGAAAAATAACCTCAAGCCTGAAAGAAGAGGCCTCTGAGCAAAATTTGTCACACACACACGTTTCACATCCCGAATTTAACACCTGAGATGTTAAAGAGCGTCGGTAATACACAAACAAAACTTTCAGATTATTGCATTAGCCAATAAACAGCGAACTATCTAAACACCTTAAGAAAACCCTTTTTAAATTATAATAAGGAAGCTGTTACAAACCAACTGAGAGGACAGGACTTTTCCAACAAATAAAATCGGAAAAAATGGAATGTACTATGGAGTCAAAAAAACAGAATTATTGAAAAGTGTAGCTGTAACGTTTTTGGAACATACCTCCATGAAGATTGTGTTGGATTCTCTCGGAAAGATAAATTCGCACGTATCCTTTGTTTATAAGAAACCACGATCAACTTTAATTTTGTAAACTGAACTTTTAAATGTTTGTAAAACTATTAACATGCCTTAATTATATTATTTAGAAATATATAGTAAATATTTATTCTAATTACTCTGAGATTTGTTTCTATTATTTTTTATATTTTTAATATGAAAAACAAACATTACACGCTGTAACCAATATGACCTAAATGCATTTTCTTGAAACAAAGGAGATACATTATTTAAACTTTTTGAAAAAAAACTTGCTATTTTTTTCTGCACATAAAAAAAATTTTTAACACTTTTTAGTTTTTCTCGCCAGAACTCGGAATCGGCCTCGAAGATGAATACGAAAGAATAACATGGATTTTCGATAGAAATAGAAAACACTGTTATCTTCTATAATAAAACACAGCACATTTTTAAACCCCAGAGAGGTCATATAGACTGCGAATACCTTAATTAATATTAATGGGTTTTTAACAACAAAGAAAAAGCAAACTGACCAGAGCACCATTCTTCAACTGTTTTCTTTTATTCTAGTCACTGCAGCTGAATTTTATATTCTACCTATTTATTTATTTTTTGAATGGTGTTTAACGCTCGTTTGTACTGCTGAGGTACCACAGGTGGTGGACACTGATGATACATGAGATCAAATATTCAGAAAGGATACTTTTAAGTAAGGAAACGTTGCAGGTATAAGTGTATGGTACCTCTTCAACATTTTCCATTTATGAAGATTGAGGAAAACCTAGAAAGAACCTCAGTCAGGGAGGACGGTCCTGGCGGGATTCGAACCCCAGACCTCCCGCTCACGAGTCCGTGTCTTAACGACCTCGGCCACCCGTGGCGGTACCTATTCACACTAACGATTTAGGAAACATGGCGCAGTGGTGTGGTAAATCATTTTACTGGTAAATACTTTAGAAAAAAGAAACATCTGCACTTCGAGTCGATATATATAGCAAAAATAATGGAATTCCCTGATGATAAATATCATAATATGATTGAAACTCAATTTATTCCGCTTTTTTTTAGAGTTGCATTAAGAAAATATGTACCTGGAGTGCACGTTAAGTCATTATCTGAATAATATGAGGAACTCCAGGCATTATCTTGAGAGAATCTGGAGCTCGAGTTGTATTTATTTTGACTATTAGGCGAATAAAATTATAAAAATAATGCCATATATTTTTAAAATGCCCTTATAGTTGTGTTATACTCAGTCCGGCATTTTAATTTCTGCTATCAGTCGAACAGATGAAGGTCGAAATTAAAAAAAGTTTACAATTAACCTTACAGAGAGCCAATAACGAACGTGGGCGGAGAAATCCGAACTCAGAAGTGAAGTGAACGACAAATCTTTTCAGGAAACAGCTCCAATTGTCACTGTTGCAAGGTCCAAACAGTTTCAAAATAGCAGTTTCATGGGACAAGTATGTTACGTACGCGGTAGAACGGTGAGGGTGAGATGGGACAGATTAAAGTTACAAGCGCCGTTACAGTAGCATTAAATGCATTTGGAATTTAATTGCATGTTGTAATATTTCATTGTGTTTTCCAAATGTTTTAACATTTGCACTAAATCAAATAAATGCGGTGTTGTTTATTTTTAAAACACTATATTAAGCATTTTATGCATAGCTTCTGTCGAAAATAACCAATATTAAAATTGAGGTTAGGTTATATCGTTATTAAATCTCAAAAAACGGAACGAACCATATATTACCTCAAGGCTTGCTTGCATTTTACATTTATATATTGCAAATAATATAAAAACTACCGTAGTTAAGAACATGTTTCAATCTTTGGGCCCGCAAATTTATTAAAAAAAAAATGCATTAGTCACCCATTTGTTTAACTTACATTGTAGTGTTGAAGATGTTCAAAATAGCATTAGGGAAATTTATACAGTTAGATTAGTGTTTTCTGTTGGAAGAAATCGAACTTAAAATGGTAAAGTGTTAATAGATTTGTGTTGAAATGTTGTATTTTGGTTAGCAAGAAGTCTAATTATCTATATTAAATTTTTATTTTATGGTGCCTTTTAAAAGTTAATTTTTAAATGTGTAACGAAGTAAATTGTGAAGCTGACATTCACATTCTCCAGGGCTGGAGTTTTTGCAATCTAAAGATCTTTTTTGCGAGGGTCATACTGAAAGTCGTGAACAATACATTGTTAAAAATCAAATTCCAAAAATGCAACAAAAGGACTGTAGGGTCGTAATCTACAGACTTTACACCACTTGTTGCCATATTGTAACGTCAGTAGCTTCTATCACGTAACCACAGGCAGTATTTCCAAAATGGCGAACATCAATGTTTCGTGTCGAGAGCGTATTGTCATTGAATTCCTTGTTAAAGAGGGAAAATCTGCGGCTGAAATTCACCTCAGACTTCAACGTGCCTATGGAGATATCTGCATGGGTGCTAGCAGTGTTACGATATGGGTGAAACATTTCAAAGATGCGGAAAACAAATATGCAAGATGAGTCTCTTAGCGATCGCCTGCGAACTGCCTCCACGGAACGCAACAAGGAAAGAGTTTATGAGTTCATTAGAGAAGGCATCACGTATCACTGTGGATGAAATCGCTGCAAAATTTGCAGTAGGACATAGTGCAGTGCAAGAAATGATAAAAATTTTAGGTTATCGAAAAATTTGTGCTCATTGGGTCCCACGTTTATTGACCGAAGGCCACAAACTTCAGAGAATAACCATCAGGCCAAAACCATCTTCAGAGATTTCAAAATGAAGGTGATGATTTTTTGACGAATATTGTGACAGCGATGAAAGCTGATTCCATCATTATGAGCCTGAAACAAAACGACAGAGTATGGAATGGCACCGTTTGGATTCGCCATCGAAGAAAAAATGCGATCTGCTGAGAAGGTTATGGGTAGCGTCTTCTGGGATGCACAGGGTTGCATTTTGGTTGATTTTCTTGAACCTGGAGAAACCATAAATGCTGCCCGCTATATACAAACACTTTGGAAAGTCCATCGTGCATTGCGAGATAAGTGTCCTAGAAAGAAGATCATCCTGCAACAGGATAATGCGCGTCCTCACACTGCACATATCACAATGGAGCAGACCAGAACTTTTGGGTGGGGAAACTCTTCCCCATCCTCCCTACAGTCCCGATTTGGTACCCTCCGACTACCATATTTTTGGTTCTGTTAAGGAACAGTTGCGAGGCCAACACTACGAGACGGTGGAGGATATTCGGAAAGCAGTGTGTCAGTGTCTTGGTGCAGCTGGAACGGAGTTCTTCGTAAGGGTATTTTTAAACTTGCAGAACAATGGGGAAAATGTGTGCAAAAAATGGAGGCTATGTGTTGAAAAGTGAGAGAAAAGTCTATGGATTGTGGTGAAGTACTTGGTTTATCTAAAAACCAAATATTAAGAGGTTTAAAAATTGTTGCTCACCCCTTTCAGTATGACCCTCATAGTTCCAGCTCCCATCTTTTCTTTGACCCTTAATAAGCAAATGTATGGGTGAAGAAGTGCCTAGCAACCTTTACCCTTGGTGTAAAACTGTATGGCTGCTTTTGCAGTAACCTACATGAGCTACATTTTCTGAATAATGAACTGGCATTGATTGCATGTGCTTTCATAGTTTTCCTTGAGTTAAGGCTCTAATATGGATCAACCTTTTCCAAGAATCATGCTTTAATTTTGCCATACAAAAATATTTTAGTTTAATTATCTTTCTGATTATTACAGTATATTTAATGCTATTTGCTATGAACATATTAAGTGCTGTACACCTGTTTCTGTTTACTGAATTTATTTATATTTAATGGCATATAGAAAATAAAAATCATATTCATTAAAAAAATATTTCAAGTTTATGCATATGATATGACACATAATGATTACATAGAAATTTGTGGGCAAGGAGTAATAGGAGTTATGTTTACTTTATTTACACTTGGTATAAAAAGGATAGTCTGCAACCCTGCGTTAAGTATGCTAATCACAAGCTTACAACAAATGTAAGCATCAGTACCCTAATAGAAATATACTATAACTATTAGGCTTAGGAACAGTAGGCTTAGAATATCCAGGTATTCTCTATCTGGAATGTAAAAAAGTACTAAAATTCTGCTGTATTTGCCATTTTTTCATTTTATGACCATTTATTCATTTAAAACTTCTAATACAGAGAGCACAGAAGCATTGAAGTTATATTTTAATGTGGTTTTACATACTTAAATCAAGACACATGTTATGTGTATTTGCTTGCTCCATAAATAAATATTTTTCTCCATTTAACTATTTGGTTATTTCTTCAAATGGTTTGAATATTATGCATTTCAGCACAGTTCCTATTCCTACTGTGATAGTTTAGGGAATTTATTACTACTCAATGCTTTTGTTACTCTTAACATGTCCAACATTTCTACAAAATGACTGAACATGTAGAATTCAGTTCTACCGTGTGCACAACAGTATTTTTCACATAATGAATTTATAATTTTTAGTGCCTCTTGAACAATTAAATGAGATAACAACTAAAATCTTCCATTTAAGATCATTTTCATTCATATTTGTAGTGTTGTCTGTAACAACTTTTAGAATATTTTCAGATAAAGTTGTCATATTTGTAGTGTTGTCTGTAACAACTTTTAGAATATTTTTAGATAAAGTTGTCTATATTGATTTTTATCTCTGCAGCCAAGCTATTATTGGCATATGACCCATCCAGTGGTGATTAGTCCAGTAATAAGGTATTTTGCTCATAATTTTCAGTTAGAAAATGAATGGTAACAACCAAATATAAATCATTATTTTTTTAATTCCATGAATTTCTTATGAGACAAACACAATAAATAATTTTTGCTGCACATTTGTGATACATTACTCATATGTCATTGTTAGAAAACTTGGGGTATTATTTTTCTATTTGATGAATACAAATCATTTACAAATTTCTTAACTCCACAGTTCTCCATTATGGAAAAATACTGAAAAACTAACACATTTGAGTTTGGCTGATCTTTTCTTTGGAGGAAACACTGAAATGTGCACCTATTCAACTGTACTTATTTATTATTATTGCACAATACATTTATAGTTTTACAATACTTCCACGATCCTTGAGTTCTTGTTAATTCATGATCCTATACCACTAGCAATGCGGTTGTTGTGTACATGGATCCTACATCACTCTAACTACACACATTATCAGGTGAACTTTACAAATACTTCCCTAAAGCTGATCATCTTCCCTCATTGATACTTTATTACCTTCTTCCTTTGCCTTGATCACTTTCCTCCACCACTTTTCTTTTACTTTCCCTACATAATTTCCAATCTGATGCAAAAATTCTTTTCTGCTACAAAAATCTTGAGTGTCAGCATTTCTGTCTCAAATTGTCTGACTTCTTGTTGCCTATTTCCTCTCTCCATGCTTTAACTTATATCCTATTACACAGTGCAAGTTCTTGTCTACTTTACCATACAGTTCTTTGTTAACTTTTACTGCACTTAACATCATTGTTCCTGCTCATGCCCATGCTACACCCTCCCTGCTCAATTTGTCAAAATCTCAATACATTTTTCTCTCCCTTGCTCTTTCTTAAAACTCCTTTAATATATCACAGTCGTCTTGTCTCTTAGGCTACGAGATATCTCCTGCTTCTCTATATTGTCAATCCTTACTTTCACTTTATTCCACGTACCTTGCCCATTTGGTGACTGTACACTATCTATATTTCCCAAAACAATTTCTCTTACAATTTCCTTTAATCTACCTACCCAACTTTCTCCCCATTTACTTTTTTCTTGCATCCCCAAGCAGTCTTTGAGAATATTTCCTTCCCCTAGTGGTTGTATCCTCTGCCAGTATTTCACAATGCATTTTATTACTAGACCTTTTTGGCCTACCCTTCATAGTGCCATCAGGGCTACTCCACTGGGTGCTGCTCCAGGTAATCCCAATATCATTTTACAGACTGCTCTGTGAATCTGATCTATACATTCCCTCCCTTTTTCTCTCCCCCATATTTCTATCCCATTCATCATTTTCAATTCACCTCTAGCTGAATATATTCTCTCTAACCAGCTTACACTCATATTTGGTATATTCTTCAAGCATATTCTTGTAGTATTGGTAGCTAATTTTCCCTTCCCTAGTGCATTTTTGCTTTCTTACTTGCATTTTCATTGCTGTTCAGCGTTACCCCCAAATAATCAAATTTGCTAATCATTTCAATTTCACTGCCCTCTAGATATCATTTATCATCTCTGCTGAGCTTGTTCCCTTATTTACATATCAAAATATTTTATTTACTTTTATTGATCTTTAAGCTACTTGTCGTGGTTCTTCATTGGAGCTTGGACCTGAATAGCTGTTGAAGTCAAAGGCATATCTAGGTCATGATTATAAGACAGGAAGAAATAGAGGATTAGGCATATGTTAATAATAATAATTTATTTATAGCCAATAGACTTGTAATACATGTTTCTGACATTGTCAAGTGTTGGGTTACAATACTGTATACAAAATATAACTTACAATTTGACCATTGAATATAAACATCCATTCATGAGATACTTCTTAACTGATACTTAAATTTTGATTTTTCTACAAATTTGATCTCTGCTGGTAATTTATTAAAAAGGGTACACATTATCATTTACATATATTAAAAACATTAATGCCCAAAACCTTATGGTACTCCATATTTTACTAAACCATATTCAGAACTTACTTTAGATAAGAGATCATCTTTTTTAATTATAAATTTCAGTTATTTGTTTTCTATGCATAAGATAAGATTTACATATTTCATGGGAAATTGCTCTAATCTCATAAGATTTCAACTTATATAACAAAAGATCATGTTTCGCATTATCAAAAGCTTTTGATAAATAAAAGTATAAGGTACCCACCTTTTATTCTGTTGTAATAACTCAAAAACTTGATGAACATATTCACTAACAGCAGCTATATTTAAGGAGTATTTTCTAAAGTCATGTTGAAAGTTACAGAGAACCTTTCTATCATTAAAAAAAATCTACGATCTTAGCTAGAATTTTTTCATAAATTTTTACAATCTCAGAGGTTAGTGTAATTGGCCTATAATTACTAATATTAAATTTATCAACCTTTTTAAATACAGGTCTTACAATACCCATATTAAACAGTTTGAAAATTTTCCTTTCTCAATTCAGGAATTTATGAGATATTCTAAGGGTTTTGCTAATTCATTTTTACAGTATTTTAATATTCTAGGACTAATTTTATTCAAACCAGATGTATTTTTACTCATAAGATGAGTTATTATTTTAATAATTTCATCCATTTTTGTGGATTTTACATTCATTGTGTATTTACAGTATTCATAATAACATAATTTTGATTATTTTATGATAGTTGAGGTATAACATTCAGATGATTGTTTTTAATATATTAAAAGTTTTAATTGGTTCTTTTGTATATTTCCCATTGATATTTATTTATAAGTCTTTCGATTCAGTTATACTATTCCTTTTTTAGATTTAAAATTTTCCATAAAGATTTAGGCGTGGCTTTTAGATTCTCTGCATAAATTCTGTTTATATATGCTCTTTTAATTGTTCTAAATATTCTTTCCTAAGTTGTTTATATCTAGTTTTACAAAATTCCATTCCAATTTATACAATTCATAGTATGGCTTTTTGTTTGGTGGAATAGTTTGGGAGATTTATTTTAGAACAGTTAACCATGGAGTGCCTTAAGGATCTGTTCTGGGGCCTCCTCTTTTTCTGATGTGTATAAATAATCTCAAGATGCAGGTATTACTGTTCTATTTGCAGATTTCACAAGCATATTGATAAATGGAAACGGTCTGAATAATTGTGCCATTGAATTAAATCTAGTTCTGAGCTCCTTGTTTGTGTGGTTCAAAGTTAACAACTTGTCTCTAAATCTAGATAAAACAAATGTTATGACATACACCGACAGATCTCCAACACCCCTAATGCAGATAGGATATCGTAGCAATGTCTTCTACAAACCAAATATATTAAATTCCTAGGTTTAATAATTAATAATCTTGTGAATTGGAAAGATCACATCAATCTTATCATTCCTAAACTTACCAGTGCATGCATGGTATGCAATACTTACATTAGTAATCTAAATTCAATGAAGACTTTAAAATTAGTTTATTATGCTTATTTCAACTTAATAATGAAGTATGATTATATATTTTGGGGAAACTTATCTAAAAGTGAGTGTGTCTTCCTGTTACAGAAAAAAGTCTTAGGAATAATCGCTGGTACACATGCCTGCTCATTCATGCACGAATCTCTTTAGGCAATTTGAAATTTCAACTCTTCCATGTCAATGAATATTATCCCTCTTGAACTGATATGTAAGAAATAAAGAAAAATTTGTACAAAATCAAAATGTGCATGACAATGCTACTAGACAAAACAAATTTACATAGACCGATTTCAGCACTATCCTGATATCATTTTCATTATTGTGACAAAGAGAAAACAAATGAATGCATTTGAACATTTAAAGCTCGCGGTAGTGTTGTTCAAACATCTTTGTTAGTTCGGAGACAACCGATAGGCCCAGTAGTGCCAGCCCTTCATTTGGGCTACAGTACAGCGACTTTGTGAAACGTTTCAAAGTAACTGCTGTGTTTTTGTTGTCACCACTAAGCAATCGTAACCAGTTGGTTTCGCTATGACTCGCCACTTTCCGTTCGGGAGATATTAACAGGCCGTAAAGTTAGTTCATGGGATATATTGTTTTTTTTTTTATTTAAATTCTAAAGTAACAAATTTAAGGCATTAGAATCATAATAATCTACAACACCAATTAAATACAATTATTAAAACACAATTTTGAAAATTAAATTACATTGAAATTCTCTTTTCTTGATATATGATGAATGCGGGGTAATTATAGGAGGTAAATTATTTATTTCTAGTGCAAATTGATGTTTAGGTCGAAGAAATTATAAAAAATATTTCAGTGCGCTATTCTGATGAATTTGCACAAAATCAATTGCACGCAAGTGCAATAAAATGAAAGTTATAAAATGGAAACGATAAGATTGTGGCCATAGCAGCCGTGATTAAAACTCCTGATATTTTTATACTAGATTGATGACTGATTCATTAACAAATAGCTACAAAAATGTTTAAGGTGTTGGAAAGAAAACATGATCAGAAAAAAAAATAGATTTCTAATATTTTGAAAGCTAGTTAAAATTACAGGCCTATTAACGTAACTTAAGGGAACACCAAAGTGAAATTTTGAATAATTAAGCCTAGAGATTATAGATTTTGCACATGTGCTGTTCAGGTTTTAGTATTAACTATACAAACTTTCGGTTTAATTGAACAATATTTTTCACTGTTGTTTTACACAGTTATTGCAATTTTTGGTAATGCAAAAATTCAGATTTTTCTGCAAGACTTTTTAAATGTTTTCTAAATATTTTCTTATATTACATTAAAATGGTTTGGAGTTATGACTTTTGATAATGTACCAAAATGCAAATTATGAAAATATTAGTAATTGTACTAAACTTTTCTTTAAAAAGTCCATTTCTGTTTTTACAGAAAAATGCATGCCAACGATTATTAGTAAATTCTAGAGAAGGCCTAAAAGTTTTATGCATGTACATGAAAAATTGTGGTACAAGAATTGGTTTTAAGTGCAGACAAACATATTAAAATTTAAAACTGAGAAAAACGTTTTTGACATTTTGGGTGCATAAAAGACCAAATGATTCGGTTTTAAAGGGTGCAGACATTTAAAAATGCCTGCTAAACAAATATTTCAAAAGGCACAAGCATGTGAAATTTCTCTGAGGTTCAAAGTAATGTTTAAGAGCAAATACAACAAATTAAATTTTGGACAAAAATGTCATTTTTTCACTTCGGTGTCCTGTACTTACAGAACTAGAAGCCATAAACATGGAAATTTGAGAAATAAAACATGGAAGGACGCATTAACTACTTCATCTATCAAAGTTCTTAAGCAATATCTGGAATATATTTTCTCTGCGTACAAACTTAACAGATAATGGAAGGTTTTCACTTTTGCTGATCGCCTTAAATTAACTGTGCACTTCTGTGCAGAACGAATTTAAACAAAACAGATCACCAGGCAACGAATATACAGAGACCACTAAAGTTTCAAGCCGAGCGAATTCTTTTGAATGCCTGGGGATGTCGAGGAGTGCAGTATATGCCTCTAATGCCTTACTCCTTTTTCGTTAATACAGGAATACAGACAGCTTCAGGAAATCTTTATTTCTCTTTATGCTGCAATCGATCCTTCCTTTATTCCCATGTTCTTGCTCTTCGGATACAAAAGTGTTCCGTTTTCCTGCCTTTATTTCCAAGCTGGTCGTAAATGAACGTCCTTTATAGCTTGCTATTTATTACTTGGTTATACATATTTCCTTCTCTTAAATTTCATTTTTTTACAATTCACTCTCAGACAGCAAACAAGTCAAAGTTTGGTTATAAAATTAAGTTTTATTCTCTTTTGTGATTTTATTTCTTCTTTGGCATTGTTTCACGACGTAAAAGTTGACTGTTCAGAACTGCACGTAAAACAGCAAGAAAATTAAAATGTTTAAGTATTTAGCAAGTTGCTTGGTAAAAAATTAATGCATTACATCTGCAATAAAGCATTTCTCTCTATGGGATGACATATATATATATATATATATATATATATATATATATAGAACAAAACAAGGCTTTTATATTAGTGGTCGCTTGTAACGAAACGAATATTGACTTTTACAACAGTATAAACAATTGAATTGTTGATAGCGAGGGCAATATAAAGGGCAGACATAGTAGTGAAAGTACAAGAAAGTAACAAAAACGTTTTTTTACACTGAATGAAACATGTATTTATTTAATTGGTTTGCAAGTAGCAGAATAAACATAAAACAATTAATAAAACTCGTACAGGCCATTTCTGTGGTTCTATCCAGATCTATATTATAGCTCCTGTGCTATTCCTTTATTTTATATGCCTTTTAACTATTGTCAAATTTTCCGATGCATATATAACGTTGGTATCCCGTCAATTTATATAATTATATTATGGAGTCTATGTGCTGCTGGGAGCTGGATAGATTGCTAGCTACATTTGCGGGGAAGGGCATTGTCTGCCAAGTTAAACATTACGCACAGCATAATACTTAAGAGTCGTCCATCTCTTTACATTAACAAAAGCAGAATATAAATAGGCCACAGTTGGACGTTTATCAACACATTCCTCTGACAAGCCATCCCCCCAGCTCCAGTAGTGTACATGTACGAGATGTGATCAAAAAATAACGGAAATATTAGTTTTTTCTTAGAGAATTTTTATTTATTCATCAACCTTAATTCTCTCCCCTTCAAAGTAACCCCCTCCAGATATAATACACTTGTGCCAGCGCTTTTTCCAATCTTGTAAGCGCTTCTGGAACTCACTTTTCGGCATGCCCTTCAGCTCCTTTAAAGAATGTATTTTTACCTCATCAATGGTGGCAAAACGTCGTCCTTTCATGGTTTGTTTCAGCCTCGGGAATAGAAAGAAGTCGCAAAGGCCATGCCCGGCGAATATGGTTTTGTTTTTTGCCAAAAAAAAATCACGAAGTGATTTGTGAGGTGTGAGCAAACTCGGAACAAACTTTGCTGCCTCACGTTTCATGCCCAAAATGATATACCATCATCAGCAACCTCTCTGATAGTGATGCAATTTTCCAGAATCATTTTCTTCACTTCTTCGACATTGTCGGCGGTTATTAATGTGCTAGGACGTCCAGGGCGGTCTTCATGGCCCTCTTTGGAACGTTTGTACCACTCGTAAGCTCCTGTCTTGTAAATAGTAGATTCCCCAAAAGCCACAGTCAACATTTCAATACTTTGTTGCACTTTTTCCAGTTTTCAAGCAAAGATTCAAGCAAAATTTAATATAAAATTCTTTGATCCATCTTTTTCGAAAGTAAAAACTCACCACACCGAAACCAACACCACACGTTTAACCTTTTCGACTGTCAACAATGAACTAAACATTCAAAACAAGTGTAAAAGCCAACATTGGTCAGAAACATGTTTATCAACGAGCTGAAAGAAATTGAAAATCGGATTTGTGAAGCTCGCGAAATAAAAAAATTGCCTTTTTCTTCTTTTTTCTTTTCTTTGTTGTTTCTTTTCTTTTGTTTCTTTTTTTTTTTTTTTTGTCTCATCTAGTATGTGAATATATCGATTTAACTCAAGTTCACAGTTTGAAACGATTATATATTTTATACATATGACAGTTTAGATCCTTAGAAATGCCATTATGTATTGCACGTATTGGATATTTTTCCATACGCATTGTTAAATATCGTTCCTATGGTACGCTTGTATAAACAATACAGAAGTTTTCGAGCAGTACATTTTAGAATGGTTTTACCTTTACCGGTTGGTATTGGCCTCATTTAGTTCTATTACGAATGCAATATCCCAATACATTGAGAAAACTTCGAACGTTATATGGACCCTGTTTTGTAAAATTATTTAGCAAATTATAATTATTAATATTACAGTATATGTCGGAACTACTGCTTTTGGATAATTTATTCCCCTCTCCCCTGTTTTGTGTGAAATTCTTAAACATAGTTTTCCTTTCTCAATGCGCAATTAAATATTCATTAGTGATTCTATAGTAACATGTGTTTGTGCATAAACATCATTTAAAAAGGGAACGGTTTATCCTAATTCACATTGTAAATTCTAACATATTTAAGGAACATTTTCTCCAGAATTTGCAAGCTAAATATTTGAATATTTTCACATTTTTAAAATTTATTTACTATTATATTACTTTCAGAATAAATGCTTTTCTTTGTTTGTAATTTATTTTCCGCATTTTACAGTACAGATTAGTTTATAAAGTGCTTAAATGTTAACAATTTAAAAATCCGTTATTTTAGTTTCTGTAGAACATTAGAAAATATAATTACTGAACATTTAACCGTCTTAGGACAAATACAAGGTAAGAAAGTTTTGAAGAAAAACTTACTTTAAAGTTGAAACTAAAAAAAATAATACTAAAATATTATCCTGCATCATACTGTATGGGACTATATGAGATCTAAGTCACAAGTCATGGCAACTATTTTTTTTTTCACTCGCGAAAGAGAGACAACACGAAACATTTAAGATTCCTTTTTCTTTCTTTCTTTCTTTCTTTTTTTTTTTTTTTTTTTTTTTTTTTTTTTTGAATAGAGCTGGAAGTCCTGAGGCACCACAGGCGGTGGACACTGATGATACGTGAGATGAAATTATATACTGGGGAAAGGATTTTTTAAAAGGAAGGAAACGTTCCAGACCAAATTTAGGATACCTCTCGGGCATTTGCCATTTATGAGGACTGAGGAAAACGTGAAAGAAAAACCCTCAGTAGGGAGGTCGGTCCGAGTGAGAATCTAACCTCAGACCTCCCGCTCAGAGTCCATGCCTGAATGACCTCAGTCACCTGTGGTGTAAGAAATACAATTGAAAGTGTTGGAATGTACCTTGTATTGAAGCTACCAGATGGTACATATGAGCCGATCTGCGTGTCTCAGCACGCACCGAAAACCGGTTGGTGAGCGACAATGGTAACGAAGAATGAACAACGTGCGTGTGTGAAAGTAGCACTTCTCCGCGATAGCAATACACGAGAATGGCATACAAAGCTGCGGGAAGCAATGGGTGCGCGTGCCCTGCACTATGGAACAGTGCCAAGTTGGCCATAAAATTGCTGCACTGTTTTTCCGGAAATCCTGTTTGTTTTTCTCGCTCCGCAAGTGTCATCGCGTAAGCATTTTTCCATCACCATCACCTGTACATCCTTGTCCGTGGACATAGGACGCCCAGTGCAATGTAGATCGGCAGTCAACATTCTATACCCCGTTTGAGAACCTGAACATGCGGAAAATGATTGCAAAATATGTGACGCATCAATTAAGTGAGGTACGCTATGAATCATGTCACATCAATCTGACGAAATTCCAGGAAGAAATCCACCTCGCCATTGTTCTATAGGGGAGAGCTTGCGCAACCAGTGCTTGTGTGTCGTTTTCGTGCATTCCTGCCGCTCAGAAATGCTATTTTCACATACGTACGTTGTTCACTATTCGTTATCCCCATTCCTGACCTGAACTTCGGGCATGCTGAGACACGCTGCTCTACTCACACAGACATTGACTTCGTTTGCAAGTGCATTCCATACACCCACAATAATTTATTTTTGTGTTGCCCCTTGTTCGTGAGAAAAATACAGTTGCGATGACTTATGACTTAACCTCGTAGCATGCAGTTATTCTCAAAAATAAATAAATAAAATTAAGGTAATACCACTGCAATAAAATATGTAGAAATATTTAAAGCATTATTTTAAACAGATAACTTTAAAGATAAACAAAACTGTCATGTGCTTGGATAATTTATTCAGAACGCTCCTATACAGCTGCCTTATTCCAGTGTTCCTTTTGTGTACATATACTGTTTCAACTTAAAATCAAAACTCCAATGAAAACATATATTTAAAAGAGAAATTTCTAGACAAAATTGGCGCAGGTTTTGACATTGAGCCGACAAAGTCACTTCCGCAATTAACACAACTTCCATAACGATGTATTAGCGAGCGAGGTTAAATTACGAAGTAAAACGTGAGGGGACAAGGTCTGTAACTAACGCCCGTATTGACTTAGCGTCCCCACAAATACGGCAGAACTTTGCTCAACATTCTCCCGTTTCAAAATACATTATCAGAAACACAACTTAGTTGTTTCATTATAAATGTATCAAAAGTTTTCAAAATGCATTTCTCCTCTAATTGAGTCTAAAAGTATTAATCCCATTGGTTATATCAGGTTGGAAAATCAGGATAATAGAGATAATAGTCAAGGATTGTATGGCGGAAACATTGCAATATATTCGCCGTTGTTTGCGCAGCGTTAGGTTGCTTTATAATGCGGCCAAAGCAACCCGCCATACAAGTTTACTGGTGATAGCTCTGGTTTGTTTTGCCTAAACATTAAGAATGATTACTACTTTTTGTCCAGAAAGAACTGTTTCGGTTCTTAATTAAACTTGGCACACTCATCAATTAAGTCGTAGCGGCTCAGAACTTTGCACATCAGGGGCTACCACAATAGTCGCGACTCCCAGAACACAGGGGAGTAACACTGAACAGGATCCACAGTTTCTTTTTGGTACTAAGTTGTTAATTATAACACGTTTATATATCAACATAGATACCACAACATTTTAACTTTTGTTACAAACAATATACAAGTATTTAAAACCTTATTTTTTTAAGAATTTGTGCACATGACTTTAGTGAAGTCATATATTCCGGAAGTTTCTGCATTATTGCTCTGTAATCTCTTTTAGAGGGATTCTGTGGGACCGTACTAAATATTGGAACTCCCATATATGTCAATCCTGTTAGCTTCAACATCATCTCTGTTAGTATTATTATAGTAATCTGGTATGTGAAATGATTTAAATACGTGAAATTTAATGTTTCTGCACTTTGATCCACGACGTCGCAGCATTTTTTCTATTATATTTTTTAGGAAATGTGCTACCATCAACGCCTGACACCTGTTATTTGCAAACTTCATCTTATTCAAATATTCATTGCATTAGTAGTTTTATGATATGTTTTATATGGAATTTGTAAGTAACAGTTTTAATACAGTTTTACTGTACTTGTTGTACAAGTGCCTAAATACTGAGAATAGCATATACAAGGCTATACGCCACAACTAACTAACTACCTGACTTTGACGTGTTGCTTCAGACCATCTACCTACTTTTAAAAATTATTTAAAAATAATAAAAATTATAAAATTGTCCTTAATTGTACGGCAAAATGATTACCACTGTTACATTTAGGATATCCTAATGGGTCATATTACAAAACTTCAAATTGGTCTGTAATAAAGGTAGGGTACCAAAAATGTATACACACTTCAAGTAAAGAAAAAACGTGTTAACATAACAAAACTGAATTCACACAAACAGAAAATCACGAGCACTGATAATCTTAGACTTTTACAGTTGCATCAGTTGCTCAAAATACCCACCATCGACGTCGATACACTTCTGAGTACGTTGAACTACTGATTGAGCAACGTTTGCGAAAGTGTCTTCAGCGATTGCAGCACATGCCGTTTCAATTTCTTCCCGAAGTGCTGCCAATGTAGATGGTTTTCTACGGTATGCAACATCCCTAAGAGTTCCCCATATGTAGAAATGCAACGGAGTTAGATCCGGAGAACGCCGTGGAAACTCAATCGGACCTCTTCGTCCTATCCAGTGCCTTGGAAGATTGTCATCAAGGTACGCACGTACATCCCGGTGGTACTGTGGTGGCGGAGCATCCTGTTGGTTGTTTGTTTTGTACACACGTCTCCATTGCCTTTGAACTTCAACAACATTCTCGGTTTTCCAATACCGCTTCAAAATTTCTTTCCGCTGTTCAAACGATAATATTGACTCCAATTTGTTGTAGCAACGCTGGCATATGGTAATATGGGTGTATCACATCTGTTTACAGAACATCATACAATAATCTTAGTTTCATTTGTTCGTTGTTGATTTACACTGTCACGTAGCAACGCTATGTGAGTCACATCTGTTTACAGAACATCATACTACACTATACTGTGGCTTTTCAGTTCAACTTCCCAAGATCGCCGGTTCGAACCCGACTAGGACCGATGGATTTTTTTCGGGTGTAAAAATACCAAGTATGGCATCCTTCGGAAGGGAAGTAAAGTCGTGGGTCCCGTGTCGTACATTTACGGCACGAAAAGGAACCTCAAGCCTGAAAGAGAGGCCTCTGAGCAAAATTTGTCGGCCGTTTCACGCCCTGGGTTGAATGGGACACTGATGACCTGAGCTGTTAAAGAGCGTCCATAAATAAATCAATTAAAAAAATCAAATCAGTCCATCTTTGAAACATATTAAATAGATATCCACTGTGAAAGTGTGTATACAATTTTGGCACCCTCTGTGTATATTATATGTACATAATAAGCGATTAATTAAACTCTTCTATCATCAAAGTTTCATTTCCCTTACATGGTTGTGGTACAGTTTTTCTTCTAAGTGGCCTTAAAAGTTGCTATTTTGGAGTGTGTCAGTTTAGCAGACTAATACAAAATGCGCATAGCATGACCCAGTGAAGGGCGAAGCCGTCTGTGGTAGTGCAAGAAAAAGCGATATAATAAATTAGCTAAAGAAGTGGGCGCGCTCTAGTTCGAAAACGCGCCGCGCGCGTCGCTTGTCTAGCGGATGTCAACCGTCCAGACTCCCTACCGCTCCCATGGGAGCTTCTCCACTTCTGTAAAGGAAACACCTAATCGGGTAAATCGCCCGTGAAGTTTCCACTACGTCAGCAAAGGAACTCCCCACCTCCCCTCCAACTACTCCACACCACTCCACCTCGGAACGAACAAATTATACCCTTGAGAGTAATTTTATTCAACGCCTCCTTCAAGTTTTAAAGCCATTAAAATATAAGAGTGTGAAGAAGACTACCTAAGTCGGGAAGAGGAGATGGAGATGGAGGGCGAGGAAAGACAAGTGACAAAGCGAAAAAGAGAGAGAGAGAGAGGATTGCATAAAAACCACCGGTTCATTGTGGCTGTTGTAATTCAAGCCCAGACTGTACTCCTTGCACTATGCAAGATTGACACGGGCGATTGAAACTAAATGGTGTGAGGTTTTCAATTACCTCCTACAAATTCCAAACCTTGCCAAAGAGAAATTTGCAGCATAAATGGCTGCAAATCTTTTTTTATTTTCCGAAAGCATTTAATGGATTCCCCTGCAGGGATACCATGTATATCTCTGTGTCCGGTTTGCGTTTGAACTATGCGGAAGCGCTTCCGTTATCAAAAGCAATTCGTTGAAATCATGGTTGCAAGGTATATATGTTGTCATATAATTTTCCATCTTAGATGCACCCAGAAAAAAGAGTATTTTTAATTTTCTATGAATTAAAATGTAAATAATCTATTCTTTATTATGTTACAGAATATTTTTTCTGTAAATTTCATGTAAGTTTCGGGTTAGTCAATAAATGATTGTCGCTCCGGTGAGGAATTGCATCGGTTAATAAGTCATCGCTAAAGACCAGTAGCGATACACGAGTAGGGCGATCGGGATTTATCGAACTGCTACGTTGGCCTTCAAACTCACGCCACTCAATCTGTTCTTTTTTTTTCAACAGTAAAAGAGACAACATGTACCAAGTCCTAGAGTAAGGTATGTTAAAAATATATGCAAATACTAGGCCTATTTATTCCTTTCTACAACGAGAGTTTATTTTGATTTGTGTATCAGTACCTAAGTATGCTGGTCCTGTTAGGACATTATTTGAAAAGAAATTCCTTGCTGATTGAGTTCCAATTTTTAATTTGATTTATAAATGAAATAACATCCATATAGAGGTACATTTAATTTCCCAAATAGAATCAAGAAGTGTAAAGGGTAATATCCTAAGCAGATGCGAAAAAAATGTCAAAATATATACGCATTTTTACATTAGATGTCTATTTCATATATTTCATAGTTGGACTGAAAAACAACAGTAATATGTAGTATGATGTTCTGTAAACAGACGTGACTCACATGCATTATGATGGCGTTGCTACGTGACAGGTAAATCAACAAAGAACAGAGGAAGACAAGATTATCGTATTACATTCTGGAAACAGATGTGACTTACATACATTATGATAGCGTTGCTACAACAAAATGAAGCCATGATTATCTGTCGAACAGTGGAAAGCAATTTAGAAGTGATATTGGAAAACCGAGAATGTTGTTGAAATTCAAAGGCAATGGAGATGTTTATGCAAAACAGAACCGTCAACAGGATGGTGCACTACCATATTACCACGGAAATGTAAGGGCGTACCTTGATGACAATCTTCCAAGCCTTTGGCTAGGACGGAGAGGTCCGATTGAGTTTCCACCACGTTCTCCGATCTAACTCCGTTAGACTTCCACTTATGGGGAACTCTTAAGGACGTTGTATACCGTAGAAAACCAGCTACATTGGCAGCACTTCAGGAAGAAATTGAAACGGCATGTGCTGCAATCGCTGAAGACACTTTCGCAAACGTTGCTGAATCAGTAGTTCAACGTACTCAGAAGTGTATCGACGCCGATGGTGGACATTTTGAGCAATGTTGTAACTGTAAAAGTCTAAGATGATTAGTGCTCGTGATTTTCTGTTTGTGTGAATTCAGTTTTGTTATGTTAACACAGATTTTTCTTTGCTTGAAGTGTGTATACATTTTTGGCACCCTCTGTATTTATGTAAGCACAATCATAATTAATCACTTATTGTAATTACTAATGCAGATATCATATATGTATAACCGGGCATAATGCTAACACGTGAGTTGAATGTCAATAAAAGAGAAAGCTCCTTGGTGATTTTTTGCGGAAGACTGCAAAGTCAACAAAAGGGTCATAAATCTATTCAGAGGAAGGAACCCGAGGATCGCGTGTGAAGACCCTCTTTTTAAAGAAATACTACTATAGGGTTAATAAACTTATGTGCCTTTATACCGTTGGGGCTTTGCCCCCAACCAACTGTTATACTGTTAGGCTTTAAATCAACAAATGCTAACAAAAGGTTTTAACTTTTCAAAACATAGCGAAAGGCACTCCTGGCAGATGAACTGGAAGCAGCCAATGGACAATATATGTTTGAACTTTTAAAGATAGGCGTGAACATTGCGCATGCCTTTGTGACCCGGTGGCAATCGTTGAATTTATAAGGGGACTGTTGCATGCTGGGGCACGCAGTCCTAAGCTCCACACGACGCTAGATGCATTTCCTGCTTCAGTTCGGAGAAGTTCGCAAAAGCAGTTGTAAGCTCGGCGTTGCTGAGGCACGCAGTTATAAGATCTACACGCGGTAGTTAATGTTTCTTAGTTTTCGGTACACAATCCTAGTTTCAAGTTCTACACGCGGCGATACAGGCCTTCGTAAGTTTAACACGCAGCAAGATATACACTGTTTTTATTCAGTTTGAAGTTCTGCACGCGGCAAGATACACCAGTTCGTAGCACTCATTATAAGTTGGACTTTCAGTTTCACGCACCACGGCACTCATCTGAAGCTCCACACGCGGCAACTAAGTTTCGTACCCGACTCACCAAAGCACGAGAAAGATTTTGGACATAATAAAGTACCAATATGTATTATGTCGCATCGTTTGCCTGTTTATACTATTGAATCCCTCTCCCAGTCCTATTTAGTTCCAGTCAACAAAATAGTAAATTCCCCTGAGAAATTATTGCTAAAAGGGACTAATAATCAAACTACAAAACCACTTCAAAATTGGCATTACAACCTGAGGCCACTTGACGTCGACAACAACCCGCTTCAAAATAGATGCCCAACATGGGACAATCAGCTGGAGCCTACTAAACAGCTTCATAATTAGGTTCTAATTGTTGGGACCGATCACATCGTTTCATAATTTGGCGTCCAACGTGGCTGACACAATAAAACCTTCAGAATATATAGAATTACTCATTTATTCACAGAATATTTTAAGTGATAAAGTTTTTAAAACTTTTGAAAGCTACTAATAAATATTTAATATTTTTAAAAAAGTTAACATTTTTAAATGAACAAATAAAAAAGGAAACATTCAAATGTAAATAAATTTACAATCAGAAAATAATTAGTACGGTTTTTTTTCTGTATAGATCTGTAAGAGGTATTTTTAAATAATTCTTCCAGTAAATTCATGGAAAGTTTACCACCTTTCATTGTTTTTGCAATATAATTACTAGAAAACAAAATGAGATCATTCGTTCATGTAAAATGAAATCTTTGCTTAACGTGTCCCCGAGCAACTATATCGAAATAGTCACTGGTGCATGATGACCACTTATAAAACGAAAGTGACTCCCAAGACCTCAAAAAGTGGTGCTTGAAGAAATGCAAGCAGGAAGATGGCCAGAAAAACGAGCCTTGCGACTTTCTCACTTATCTTAGGCAGTTAAGCGCGGAGGCAGGATGTTGTGTTGGGCGACTCCCCCGCACGTTAATCTGCTATTAAAATCTGAGAAAGAGGGTAGCTGGAGCCGCTTAAGCTGATAAAGCTGACAAGTATACATAGTTACTCTCGCCATACCCGCTCCCCACCCGTTTGAATGTTATAACAAACCCTAAGTTACTGCCATAATTAAACGTAGTAGGGGCATTTTTCTTTTCAAATTTCCCGATTCCCTTTCTATTACCGCCCATCCTACGACTTTTATCCCGGGTACCCTCTCAGCAAATCCCTTTTTATGCTAACGGAGCCACTTTTATGAGTCATCTAGCATGACAATAAAGTTAGCTGTTTTATGTGCATGTGCATGGACCCTGACATCTTAAGGTTACTGTTGCTGCCACTTTCCACCCAGAGATAAAACTTGTTGAGTTCACAAGAGCTGCTTTAGCCGATTCCTGATTTAAAACTGAGATGTCCATACTCTACACATTCTTCTGAAAACAAACATTTCAGCTGTATTTAGAAGTCAAATCGTGATTGAGTTATTCCTAGCCATATACTATTCAGCTAATATTGACCTGGCACTCTATAGAATTGCCCATTCCTAACAGACCGAAATCTTAGCACCTCTTTCTTCGACCCTATGGGTTGGGGGGATTCTATCCTTTAAGTTTCAAATGGTTCAATCGCTCCATTTTTTTTTTCTTCAGCAGTTCACTGTTTTTTATTAATACAGAGGGCCATAAAATGTATACACACTTCCAAGCAAAGAAAAAAACTGTGTTAACACAACAAAACTGAATTCACACAAACAGAAAATGGTGAGCATTAATCATCTTAGACTTTTACAGTTACAACAGTTGCTCAAAATGCCCACCATCGGTGTCGATGCACTTCTGAGTACGTTGAACTACTGATTGAGCATGTTTGCGAAAGTGTTACAGTGCTGCATTCTCCTAGCAGGTTCGTCTTCAATTAATGCATTCAAAAGTCTTGGGACGAAAACTTTCAACCTTGCTGTTTAACAATACCATGTACGCGTTCTGCTAATCTCAGTCTTACGTGCACATTGCTTTGTAGATTTCCGCGGTGAGTGCTCAAAACTTTTCAAAACCATGGCCGAGGACGCAGGGCTTGTTACAGATCTGCCCTTGTAAACATCGCATACGGTACCGTGAGTCTCAAATTTATCTCGAATGCGTGCAACTGTTACTCACGTTGGTGGTTCTGTTCTGTACACACGTCTCCATTGCCTTTGAACTTCAACAACATTCTTGGTTTTCCAGTACCACTTCAATATCACTTCCAATACCACTTTCCGCTGTACAAACGATAATCTTGACTCCATTTTTTTGAAGCAACGCTAGCATAACGTAATGTGAGTCACATCTGTTTACAGAACATCATACAATAATCATGGCTTCATTTGTTCATTGTTGATTTACGATAATCATGGTGTCATATGTTCATTGTTGATTAATCCGTCACGAAGCAACGCTATCATAATGTATATGAGTCACATCTGTTTACAGAACACCATACTATGCATTACTAATTTACGATAATCTTGGCGTCATTTGTTCATTGTTGATTTGCCTGTCACGTAGCAACGCTATCATAATGTATGTGAGTCACATCTGTTTACAGAACATCATACTACACATTACTGTTGTTTTTCGGTCCAACTTTGAAATATATTAAATAAATATCTACTGTGAAAGTGTGTATAAATTTTTTGGTACTCTTGGTATTAAGAATGTGCCTTTGAGTCACTAAAGATACTATATTTGAGTGGCTATGAGTGTGGGGGACCGGTATGTTATCAAACTTGTGAGAAAGAGTAGGCGGTCTCATTTGCTCACCAAAATAACCTTGAGAGCTGAAAGAATTACGACGTATATAATCAGGGATTGCTGGTAGAGGATCATTTGCCTCTATAATTAAAAGAGTTTGTACAGATTTTATGAACTCCCGTACTTCAGCCACAGGCATTTTGTGCAACGCCAAACCATTCATTACAGTTCGAACTCTGTATCCTTAATAATGGCAAGAGCCTTTATTCCCATGAGGGAATCATCCATATTATTATATGGTTGTGAACCAAAGAGTCGGAACCTCTTTCTCTGCAGGACCTCACATACTAAGAATGTGTGCTTCGTATTGTTGTTTACAAAGTCTGCAAATGGGTTCTGCCTAGATGAGCCCTGTTTTCTGGAAATGTTTATTGAAACTTCCATGTCCAATAATTAATCTCACCAATTGTGTTAACTTCCTTCTGCCGAACTTCAGAAGCGTTTTAGTAGTTAGGTCTATTGACAAAGATTTCCCAAGAGTTTGTCCGGTATAATTGTTACATGTGCGGCCGAGGCGATACATTAAATTCGTAATTGGTCAAAATTATTGTGCGAACAGTTAATTTCATTTGCTTTAATATTTTATATCCTTACATTGCCCAGTTCAGTCAAAAAGTGCTAACTTATATAAATTCATTTGGTTTACCACTTCCATTGACGATTTAAAGGAATTTGCCGTGACGCAATCACCTGGTTAGCAACAAGCAGAATTATACTGGACTTCGATTCTTCCTGCACATACGTACCCTGTTCTCATTGGCTATTGTATTTCAAACTTAGGACGTTGGTATACCATAAGTGAACATTACAATACAATGCAAAGACCTCCCTAGACGATCGCGAAGCTGTATTACGAGGTAGCAGAGCCTCAAGAAGTGCCTGTTCCTTCCCTCATCGCCTGTGCTACCCTGTGATGCTGCTGGCCGCTCGTGACATTACTATTAAGGTAAGGGCCCGTTCGGCCTAAATGGTCAAACTTTTACTATGTGTTAACATCAGCCTTCAGCACTAGCTATACAGTTGCTATGTGTTAACTTAAGCCTTCAGCATTAGAGGAGGTTCTAATGTGTGCATTTTATTATCAATGTGCAATAAAAGAGGTAGCAATGGCAGTAACACTTTTACTTATACCTGTGAGTGCGCATACTCCTACGCTCCCCTGGCTCATGCCATAAGCGTGACATTTGGATCGTCGTTTCTTGTGTTGATCCCTGGTTCATAACCTTATTACGCTTCTCGCTACGGATTTTCTAACGCCGCAGACTGGTTCATGTCCAATATAAGAGCTGGACACTCCCTTCTTGGCTAGTTTGTCTGCTTCTTCATTCCTTGTCACACCTCGATAGCCTGGCACCCACAGAGTTGTCGCGTGGCAAAACCATCAGTGTTTGAAGACAGCCCCAAACCAGTTTTGAATTAAATTGGTTACAATCAAAAGGTCGAAGAGTAGCTTGACTGTCAGAATGAGTTTACTTCAGTAGCCTTTTTCAATACCTTTTGAGCACAGGTCAAGAGTGCGAAGATCTCTGTCTGAAAGACGCTGCATTATCTAATGTTGGTCTTGGGGGCTTCACCGTACATACCGGTTACATATCCTTGAGCCGTCAGTTGGCTCTAACTGTATTAAGAGAATATTTTTCTTTTGGAAACATGCTTAAAGTTAAAGAACGAATATTTAGTGCTAGAGTGTTATAGACACCGTTTGTTCAGCCGACAGCTGGTTAAGTGGCTCTCAAACCTTTGAGCAGCATTGTAATGCTGCCCAGGATGGCCAGGCCAGTACGGGTACGCCACGGCGGTTCATCGAGTAGAGAAAGGATGATCGGAAGAGCCTGCAGGATGTATTAATTGATTCGACACGTAGAATGGTCTATGATGCGAACTAACTCCATATATATATATATATATATATATATAGGAAAGGAGTAATGGAGGAGAGTAAGTGAGGTCCCGCTGATTGCACCCTCGTTAGTACGTGAGGCTTAGAGCGATCATATAAAGTTAGTCCGAAAGTCAGACATTGCTGAATGATACCAGAGGATCAATGGGTGACATGGATTGCATAATTTTAATCATTAATTAATAAGTCGTTCTTACGAACGTTTGGTAAACAGCGTCATCGATGCTGACGTGCAAGATTTTCCCGTTCCTAGCTTAAAGCGCTGGTTCTAACTTCAGCCTAGGTCGGCCTATTTATACCTGCCGCCGGATTCAAGTCACTAGCGCATAGTACCTGTGGTACTCTTTAGTTAATTGAGTCTCAAGTATATTACATAATAGCTCCGCTGTGGCGTGTGGCCAAACTATAAGTACTTATTCTACGTTGTTAGTTGTGGCGAGTTAGTTCAATAGTAGTAGCGGGTTGACTCTACAGTAATTAATCTGGGGGAAAATCCTAAAAAAGCATGTAACATGCCTAAAAATATTATGAAAGTGAAAAGTGTATTTTTTTGTTGATAAATTGAGTTAAAATTTTTATACTTATATTTTCTGTATATCCAGAGAAATCATCAAAACCACTTCTAGTGGCCACACCTGGCAACTGCCCCTCAAACATTAAAAGAAATAAAGAAATGTCCTTATCTTCTTCTTTCTGTCTTTTGAAACAGTACCTAAATACTTACAGAGGAATCTGTAGCCTTCTCTCATCCAAGAGTATGTTCGATAGAGTGCACTGTGTTTGCATGCAATCATAATAAAACAGAGAAAAACTTAATAAGATTTTTTTTTTAATTCTATAAAGATATATACGTCTAATATTATATTAGATGTTATATTGTTGTGATTATTCTATTATATCTTAGTGTATTTTGCATAATTTTAATCGATAATATTTGTAATTATTTTGCATTTAATATAGTGGTTAATTGTTTATTGCTATGACAGTTTTTACCTATAGTATATTAAAGAAAACTGGTCTAATAATATAAGAGGAGTTTTGTTTTGCATCGGAAAACAGCTTAAATCTAGAAATGTATTTTTTGTGAAAGCCATAAAATTTTATTTTAAGTCTACAGAAACTTTTCTGAAAGTGTGAGTCATTTCAGAACTTCTGCTACCACTTGTTTAGTTGTTATTTTTAAATGCTTGAGCTGTAAATTTACATTTTAAATTTCAGATGCTGCATAAATACTTTTAAATTGAGTCCTACATATAAGCTTTCTTGTAGGGGGTGGTGAGTAATCATATTTAATAATCTATAATTTTGGAAGAAATCTAACAGATGGCAACCCAAAATTTCTTATGTTAAGTGTTCAGAAAAATATATTTCTATTGGTTATGATATTTTTAAACCTTTCAACATTCTTCCTGTATGTCTAACTTTGCTTTCAAAGTCTTATTTCTATAACTTATGCAATTGTTAACATTTTTGGTTGTTTATTGTAGGAGCCATTCTGCTACTTGGTGATATTATTGTTTATGCATTAGAACATAGCGAACATTTTCTGGGGGAGATTAAAAACATATAGTGCATAAAATTTCCCATTTTACCCAGTAATTATAAGCAAAATAATCAAAGCTCTGGCTAAACTTTCCATCAGTACCTTATGACCTTCATGTTTTACAAATGATTAAATACTTGATAAAAATTTATTATTACAACTATAAATGTTCAGATTATATGAATGCATATAATGCACACAGGTAAATGGATAATTTCAAAGCAGCAACACAGTATAAACTCTGATTGGGGTGAGTAGGGGAATGAAGGAGGTCAAAATAAGAAAATGTTATCTCTCTCTCAAGTTCTGATTCCTGTTAGTTTACTAGTTGCACTTGAGCTGTAGCTTGCACTGGATTGTGACTCAATGTATTTTACTTCATTGCATATTTTTGTAGTTTGAACTGGATAGGTACTGAGTGTGTTGTATTTTATTACATACATTTGTAGCTTGAGCTGGATAGTAATTGAGTGTGTTGTACTTTATTACAATATTTTGTAGCTTGAACTGAATTGTGACTTAGTGTGTGTTGCAGTTTTTTATATATTTTTGTAGCTTGAACTGGACTGTGACTGAGTTTTATTTTTACTTTATCATATTATTTTGTAGCTTGAACTGAATTGTAATTGTGTTGTACTTCATTACATATTTTTGTAGCTTGAAACGGATTGAGACTGACTGTATTGTTCTTTATACATATTTTTATGGGGAAATATAAAGTGCAATATAAAAAAGAAGAAAATGGTAGAGCGGTGAACATTCTTCCTACCTAAAAAAAATTAGAGAATAGTATTGTTCCTGCCCATCCAGGTGTAATGAGCAGATCTTGTAATTTTAGGCATTTAAATTTGATGTTTCAGACATGTAAAATGGGTCACTAAATGATTAAATTAGGCACTATTATTTAATTTTAGGCAAGAAAATATTTTTTTCCATCAAAATCTGGCCATGATTTGATTTAATTGGGTACAACATTTTTAATTATGCATAAGAATTTTAATATTTTAAAGGTTTGGCCATAAGCACTATAAGTATAATATGGTTTTTGTTTTCATAATTTGCTGTACCCTATTTACTATCAAGATTTTCTCCAAATTTTCAACAGTTAGACTGTGGCTTTAGTCTGTTAAAATCATTTTAAAGGCTGAAAATGATCTTTCCACTAATGCAGATATTATAGGAGCAAAATGATATTTTGTTACATTTCTCGCGCCCATTTCTTGTGGAATTTCTCCACCTTCTCCCACCATGTCGTTTTGACCCCAGCTTCCCCCTTAGCAGCACTAATTTTCACTTTAGCTTCTTACCTGATCAGACAAAGGTTTTCACTATTGTTGAGGGCAAGAATAAAAAATATACCTTATGTAAACAAAATCTTGCTTTAGTGTTGAATTTTTCAACAATTGTTTTGCAGACAAAAAACCAGCTGTATTCTCAATAGGTAGCTCTTTACCACAGCAGTAATATCATCCCAATTCCCCGCATAATCCAGAACCAGGTGCCCCAGCATGTAAAACAGGTTAAGAAAGAAGAACAATTTCTTGAAGAATGCAATGCATGAATCAGCTTTGCTGAATGTTTTCTTCTTATCAGAGATTGGGGTTTTGACTAAGTAAACAATATTTATTCTAAAAATTGCTGCTTGTTTATGCACTTTTGGACACAAAATGACAGAAACAGTCACTGCCCCCAATTTAGGTTAGTTTAGGCACTATAAAAGCACTCCCAATAAGTATAATTTGTCATAAATTGCAAACATATACAATTATTTTGCACATTTTCCTAAAGGAACTAAATAGGCATTTGCATAAAAATCTCTTCACTCATATAGAATTAAAAGGCGATGAAACTGAAGAACCTGCCTTGCGAGTAATTTCAGAAAAACCCTGTAAATAGATCAGTGCATGTATGACAATGTGCTCATATTCCTGTAGTTTTCATAACAACGTTAACAGGCGCTGTAGGAACAGAAAGTGCACAAAATCCAATGATACCTACTGGTTATATGAGACATAACAATTGAAGACTATTTGACATTACAACATGCATATGCATTTATTTTAGAGGTGTAAGTGTAAAAAAAATCAAGAAAAATATATTAAAAGTGATAAAACATCCTGACCAAATTGCAAAAAACAAGAAGAAAGTAGATCCAGGAAACATAAAATGAAAGAAGAACCACCATTTACTTCTACAGAAAAACCAGCAAATCAGGAGAGAACAAGCAATTCTTCAAACTAGAAATTTAATTAGAAATATCAGCTAAAATCTGCACCCAAGAGCTACTTAATGGAAATGCTCCACATAGATGAGAATTCCTGTTCCAAAAGTTTCCAAAGTTACAGGTGTATCTATCAGAAGAATTCCAGAAATTGCAGATTATGAACTAGTACTACGTGATGACGGGAGTAAAATTAGCAGAGTAAATTTCAACAAAAAAGCAAAGAAAAAACATGGTGTTTTGTGAACAGAGGAATTAGAATATATTGGAAATTTAAAATTTATTTAAAGTGCTAAGAAAAATACAAACTACAAGAGATCTCTACCTATCTGGCCCAGGCCATTTTAGATGTATCTCTTTGCAATTACAGAAGTTTTAATATATTGATGCTTTTATACTAATCCTTTATCTAAATTCTAAATAATTAAATAAAATACAATATTTGCACCTTGATTGCATCAGACGCTTGTCCCCGGTTCATTAGCAGTAGCCTACTGGAATTCCAGGGGTCTAGGCTCCGACACAGCCTAAGGGACTAAATTGAAATATTTCCAACTACTAATGTTTTGCTTTTTCAAATACCAATTGTAACACTATATGTATTCACTTTCTACATCCCAAGATCAGTAATTAATAAATGTAACACTTTTACTCCCAACCATTCCCTGAACAATGGCATTTTTCTTAATCATACATATATTCTTTATCATCCGAAATATATTTAAATTACATATCAATTAACTATCCATTTCCATTTCATTTTTACCTTCCATAAGAACTCCCCTAATTTGGGTATCTGCTCATGGCCTTCAAAGATCTTTCTCGATATAACTCCTTTATTTATCATTAACCATTTCTTACTAAATAAACTTTCCCTTCAAACATTTGTGGCTTTAAATTGGAAGATAATATGACTTTCATCTTCCTTCTCCCCATAGATGGAACACATTCCTGGAATAACATCTCCCCTCATTCCCCTTAATTTCCAAACATCTAATGGAAACAAGGCTATCGCTTCTCTTTCATTTTTTTTTTTTTTTGCAAATTTATATATACTTCTCCTTTTCTGGGTCATCTTTTTTTTATAGTGTTTAACGCCCGTTTTTACTACTGAGGCACCACAGGCGATGCACAATAATGGTATATGAGATGATATATTGGAAAAGGATTTTTTTTTAAGGAAGGAAACGTTCCAGGCCTAAGTTTAGGGTACCTCCCCGACATTTGCCATTTATGAGGACGAGGAAAACCTGGAAAAAACCTTAGTCAGGGAGGACGATCCTGGCGGGATTCGAACCCAGACCTCCCGCTCACGAGTCCGCGCCTTAACGGCCTCGGTTACCCATGGCGGTTTCTTTTAAGTCCTTATAATATGTCTATGAGCTTTTCTCCCTAATCGAGGAAAATAAAACTTAATTAGAGTATATAAGAACATCTCACGGTATTTATTTTAATGGTTAAAAAGGGGGGGGACAAGAAGCTATAGACAAACAAAGATAGAAGAGTGCTATGTTCCGGTTGAAATGAATATTGCATCCGCAATCCTTAAAACTTTGGAACAGAACAACGTGGCACTTTTGCATTTAATTGTCATGGGTTGTGAGGTTGTAGATAAGGCGAGATACGACTTCTCTAGAATCAGTGGCGCGTTTGTCTCTTGCTTTTCATTGCGCTCTCAGGCATCTTGTTACAAGGAATAAATGGGCGGGCAACAGGCCCTAGCGAATTTTGACTGTGAAAAACGTTCTGTTGTCGAATACAAGCAAGCTTTGTGTGATTTTGTTCCCGTGAATTTGGAAATATTTTTCTTCAGACCAGAAATATGTACTAAAATATTTCAGGCTGTTATACTGAGGGACCTGATTGACTAGAACAGGTACACTATCTGACAGCACGTTTAAAAGTTAAGGACGCTCAGAAAATGCTACAACAATGCTACAACAATGTTTTAACTTATGCGAGCTGTTGAATTGTTGCTAAGAGCGTGATGCTTATTCTTTATGTGGAAGTGGTGATAGAGACGCGTATAATCATTCAAGCTTTGTGCAAGAAAAGAATTACCTTAGTAATAGCAAGGCTAAAGCAGTCAGCTCCTAGAGGTGAGTTCTGAGCTGTATAATATTTAAATCATTACATTCAGCTACGTGATTATTTGCCTTATATTAGGGTTTTTGTATCTTTCTTGTGCCAAAATATTAAAATTACTGTACGTAGCAAGCCAAGTAATTCAGATATACATTTAAATAAAAGCTGAAGACTTCAAACTAAGTGCACCTCGGCTATTGATCACATAAAGCATCTTTTTAGACCGCTGCTTTTCTGTATTTGTAATGCTAAATCTCCCATGCACTACTTTGCTTGTACATAACTTCTGTCACTCTTAATAATTAATGCTCACTCCGTTTCTACTACTAAGGAATCACAGACTTTGAACACTTAAGATATATGACATGAAATTGTAAGCTGGGAAATAAATTTTGGGGAGAAGCTTTTAGGTACCTTCCCCGTTTTTTGCTATTTATGAGAATTTATGAACACCTGAAGTCGAGAAGGGCCATCTTGGCTGGAATCGATACCCGGACCTCTCGCCCACGAGTCCGACGATACTCTAAATAATAATATACTTTGGGTATATTATTTTGTATATTATTTTGTTTATATTTTAACACTCTGCAACAATATATCCATAAAAGAGTGCATACAACTCATTTTCTCTAGTTTTATTTTCTTTCATATTTTTCTGTATTCAAAAACCTATCACTCCGATAACCAATTTATGTGCTCAATCGTTTTTTCTCCAGTTGCATTATAGAGTTTCATATTTATTTTTTCTTTCACACTTCAATTACCGTTTTTTAAAAATGTTTTCTTCAGTCATGAGTTTTTTATTTTGCGACTTTAATTCGTCTCCCAATAATTTATTTTTAAAAATGGATAAATATATCTAACCCTTTATAAAATTGTCATCTTTTCCTAATACTAATGATTACAATTTGTCTTCCTCTCATAATCTTAACACAAGTTCTGAAACCCAGCACGTATGTTATTACATTGCACCGAACATCACTTTACTCATCATCACTGCCCGTCTCTGGAATGCATTGCCACGGGATGTCAGAGACTGCTGAACTTTAAGAGCATTTCATGAGAAAGTGTTTATTATTATCAGAAGTAATCGATTGCCCTAGATTCAGATTCCTTTTGTTACAATGCAGGTATTTATTTATTTTACCTACTGTAGAATTATTCATTATATTATTTTTATTACTATCACAAATGCTCCTATCTCCTTCATAGTTTTGTAGGGTTTAATTTTATGCTTTGCTTGTATCTTTATTTCTACTTTCAAGATTTACGTAGGTTGATAAATTGTTCTTTTATTTTCTTATTTTTTCTTCTTCTGAGGTTAATATTTTTCATTATCCATATTTATGTATTAGCGTACATTTATTTATATACATAATGTTTTACGTTGGTCTATATGTGTGCGAGTATTGACTTGACTGTTAATATTGTGATTGTAATATATTCGCTATAACTTCATGCAATTATTATTAAATTTGGTAGAGCGGAAGAGGAGGCCTAATGACCTTAGCTCTGCCAGAATAAATAAATAAAATATATAAATAAACTGTATTAATGAGTAAATACAAAATTCCTAATTTAGACTACCCATAGTATACAAAATTCATGTACCAAAAATTAAAACTCTCACTTTATGGTTAAGTATGCTTCATTTTCATTTAAGTGTTTCACGGTGTTCATAAATTTGTAGTAAGGCGAAGTAAATACCTTAAAGTAATCGGCAATAAAAGTTCATAATAAACTGCCTTCTGTTTTGCAGTTTGTTCCGACATCATGATTTTTAACACATTTCTGCAAATGTTTACAATAATAAAATGTTTTAATGTATTTATTCAAAGTAATGCTCTGTAAATTTCTGTAAAGTTTATTGGAAATTAAAGAACATATTTTCTCATTAATGTCATTTTTGCATTACCAACTAGCAGTTCCAGATTTGGAAAATTGTCTGTGTAGGTTTCTTTGAAATATTCCTGAGTTGTTTTTTATTATTAATATTGACAGTCTTGAGCAAAGCTTGGTACAATATAGGCTAGTAGAAACATATTTTTGTGTTGGCCATAATTGTGAATTTAAATATTCCAGCATACTCCTGAAGTTTTTTTTGAGTAGTGTTTAACGCCCGTTTTTACTACTGAGGCACCACAGGCGGTGACACTGATGATACATGAAATGAAATGATATATTGGGACAGGATTTTTTAAGGAAGGAAACGTTCCAGGCCTGAGTTTAGGGTACCTCCCCGGCATTTTCCAGCTATGAGGACTGAGGAAAACCTAGAAAAAACCTCAGTCGGGGAGGACGGACCTGTCGGGATTCGAACCCCAGACCTCCCGCTCAAGAGTCCGCGCCTTAACGACCTCGGTCACCCCTGGCGATCTTGAAGTTCTGAAAGGTTACATATTTGTATTCAAGCAAAAACCTTTTGAATTATGTACCTAAATGTATTTAATATCATTTTTATTTATTTATTCAACAAGAATTTTGAAAGCATTTTGTTTCTTTCTTTTTTTTTACCTTCTGCATTAGGTTTATGTTACGTTAAAATATTCCGTTATTTCGAAGAGTTGTACTGTATTGTTTACATTACTTCAGGGCATTTCTCTTGTTTAAAGATCAGAAAATCAGAAAAAATAATAACACACGCTTCCTGTTAGTCCCAAACTTATGTCAACATTTCATAGCAATACAGATTTACAGTTACAACACTGGCAGCTATTGTTTAGGTATTTTTCATTAACTTATATCTTAGGTTTATTATTATTACAAACTTTCTGTTATTCATTAAATAACATATCTACAAAACCGAAGGCAGTTTCAAATTAGTTTCTAACACAGAACTCGATACAGCGAAACAATATATAGAATGCGATGAATTATTATTATTATTATTATTATTATTATTATTATTATGAAAGCTTAGAGTTTAATTATGGTTTTTGTTTATTTGTCTTTTGCTTTTAATATCATAGAGTCTTTATGTTTTTTGATAGTAATTAAACTAGAAGATCATTAACATCAAAGTGAGCTGTGAATATGCAGAATGAACTGTGCATTCAAGAGCAATCCAGTGGGAGAAACAGCGGAAGCCGGTTATAGTGTGCGCCACTCAAAGGAAGAAATGTGGTGAAGCGTTTCGGTATTTCGTTAAGCAGTTCATAACTCGGCACGGAAGTCATTGCATCGTCCCATGAAGGCCGGATGCGTTTTATCAGCGGAGTTTGTCCTCGCTGTTTAACGCCGTTTTGCTTGCTGTAAAGCCTTTATTTGACCATATCATTTAGTTTAGACACGAGAGTAGAACTTGACAAAGCAAGTCGATTACAGCTGATAACATTTCGATTAGGAAAGGAAGGGTCCTGTATGTTGCTTACTTAAGTAATTTAATTTATTTATGTTAGTCATGGATGTTCTAACAGAAATGGATGAGGCAGTGGCGGCACGCGGACGTGAGCTAGGGACACAACTACATGACACCCAAATAGCGAGGGTGAAGGTCTTATATCAAGACTTAATACTCCTCCCCGACATTCTCTCATACCTGCAGCGTCATCGTATGTTTGTGCAATAAACTTATGGTTTATATAGAACTCTTCTAATTCAGCTGTTAAAAGTACGCCTTAAGCCTCCTGCAGTCAATTCAGATGAATTTTATGAATCTTTCAACCGATTTATCCTTCTGATATATCGTAATGTCACAAAAAATTGTGGCATGCATGTAATATCTGTCGTTTTGTTGACCTGTAAAGAAACGAAATTTTCCCTTTTTATGTCTTTTTCAATCTCATTTCTGTAGACAAGACAGTTTCTCACTTCACTATCAGCCAATGTGTTTTTTTTTCAAACTGTGTATATAAAAAACTTCTTAATTTTGTGTCGTCTTGATGAATAAGCTCCTACAGCTTTCGGTTAGTGAGATCTAAATCGTTTCACTTCCAACTTAACAGTTGAACTTACATGCAAAAATGGAGTCTTCAATGAAATGTCCACTCCATCCATTGCCACAAAAGAGATAAGCTTTTTATATCTTAACAGTTAACACCTTGAAACTGACAACCAGTGAGGAAGTAATTTCAAACAAAGTGCGAAAACTGACCCCTAGTCAGTTATGCGTGGTATCAGTAACTCTTCTGTTTCCTGAGAAAAGAGAGAATACCGAGCGCTGGCAATGGGCCGTCTTTCTGCTGGACCAAAAGAACATACCAGGATAATGTCTTACCCATTTTGGAGGAAGACAAATATAAGTCCTTGCAAATCTTTGTTGGACCATGAAGCTGTAACTGCCCTCGCTAACGGAGGACCCGCATGCTACCGCTACTACAGTAGAGAAGAAATGCGCTTATTGCTTGAGATACAGTTAAGAATTAATCAGCTCTACACCCTTATTATCATTCATTTTTTGCTTTAAAAGCTGACGAGGAGAAGTTAAAATAATAAATAACACATCTAGCCCTTATTAGTGGACTACCCCTGAGATGAGATATAATTCTATTTATTATATCAACGTACCGAGCAGGTTGGCTGGACTGTAACGCTTGGAACTTACATTCGAGAGGTCCCTGATTCAAATCCCTTGGGGTCGACAATCCTCGCGTTAGATTTTTTTGTTGTTTCCCTGTTCGCTTATGCGAATGTTGAGATGTGTGTTCTCCTCTCCCATTTTATACCATTTTCAATTCGTTGATTACATGATTGGTGGCTAGTGCGGTGTGACAGTGGCTTGTGCTTTGGAAAAGTTTCTGCCCGGCATCTAACATGAAAACGGACATTCTGAAGGGCCCAAATTTCTCCATTGGGTTCAGAGTGTTCTATTTGAAAATATTTGGAACGCCATTTATGTCCGGGCCTCACCGCCCGGTGTCTTCCTCCCTCAGGCGACTGCAATGATGGCCAGCTCGTAAACGAAGCTGAAGTTCCCATCCAATGTAAGCAATACTTTTGGATAAGGATGTAAGTGTAACTCAAAAATATTCATTTCATCTGTCTTCGCTTCATTTCTAGGAAAATTCTCATTCTGCGACTTTAAAAATTGATTTTTCTGTCTGAAACAAAACAACTTTAAGCACTTCTAACACAGGAACATTTTAGTTTTAAAAATTAATTAATATTTCATTCCAAAAATGATGTGTCATGATTATTAACACACCCATTCTTTATCTAATCTTTTCTAATGATTATGAATGGAATCTCACCATACAAGCTATGTAAACAATGATATTTAAATAATAAAACAGACTTTTCTAAGTTTAAAAACACTAAACACACAATGACAAAATATGCAAAAGTGTCCTTTTTCTCAAATTTTATTTCCTATGATGCTGTGTCACCATCTTCGCATTAACTACTGCTAGCCACCTCCTTGACATTGAGGAAACGTGATGAAGGTTTTATCTTGTGATGATGCAGACGAATGAATAGCTGATGCAGTATCTCGAAGTGTTCTATATCTTCTAAAACTCTCGTTGGAAGGTATCGATCTGTGCTCTATCAGATTCAGTTTTGGATAATGACCGTAGGTTACAAAATATTTTAAATATACAGAGTAGGCCAAATAAAATGTATGCACACTTCAAGCAAAGAAAAAAACTATATTAACATTACAAAACTGAATTCACACAAACAGAAAATGATGAGCACTAATCTTCTTACACTTTTACAGTTACAACAGTTACTCAAAATGCCCACCATCGGCGTCGATACACTTCTAAGTATTTGAACTACTAATTGAGTAACGTTTGGGAAAGTGTTCTCAGCGAATGCAGCACATGCCGTTTCAATTTCTTCCCGAAATCAGTGTAGCTGGTTTTCTACGGTATAAAACATCCATAGTCTCAAATTTGTCTCGAATGTGGCAATTGTTACTCGGTTGGCGGTTCTGTTCTGTACACACGTCTCCATTACCTTTGAACTTCCAACAACATTCTCAGTTTTCCAATACCACTTTAAAATTGCTTTTCGCTATTCAAACGATAATCTTGGCTCCATTTTGTTGTAGCAACGCTAGCATCATAACGTGAGTCACATCTGTTTACAGAACATCATACTACACATTACTGTTGTTTTTCGGTTCAACTTTGAAATGTATTTAATATATGTCTACTGTGAAAGTGTGTATACATTTTGGCACCCTTGATGTATGTTTATTTTCATTGTTCCACACAACAAAACGAAGTTTAAATTTTTGTTTGTCTTTATTCTTCCCCAGACAGTGATGGAACCTCTTTTGAATTTCTGAACTCGTGTACATATATGCCTCAATATTTATGCTTTACCTAGTTGTAAAAAAGAAATCCATCACCCAGAGTCGATGTATTTTTTCGGGCGTAAAAGTCCTAAGAATGCCTTCCTTTGGAAGGGAAATAAAGCCGTGGGTTCCGTGTCGTACATTTACGACTCGAAAAAGAATCTCAAGCCTGAAAGAAGAGGCCTCTGAGCAAAATTTGTCGGCCGTATCACGCCCTGGATTGAATGGGACGCTGATGACCTGTGATGTTAAATGTTTCACGTTTCATGTTGTGGTGTTAAATGGTTCACATTTTGCATGACACTTCTTAACAAGCCTGCAGTTGACGTGTGACCTGAAATCTGTCCGTGTAGCAATTGAAATACTTGGTTTGCCTGTATGTTGTTCCTCTGTATTCCCCAAACTCTTAATATCGCCTCCATGTTTTGTATATAACTTCTCTCACGGTAACAGCTTGTGCTGCACTATTTCTATTATTTTATTAGCCATAAACATTACATATCGCTCTTCACGATGTCTGGTTTCTCCCAACATCTTTACAGAGAAAAGTTGCTAGACTGCTACAATAAAAACACTTGTTTATTCATTCACAGTATAATAAATTAAATAAATAAAACAAACGACAATAATTTAAATAGTAACTAATTGATAGACAAACAAACAAAGTACCCATATTAATTTACTTTATTATTTGTTAAGATATAACAATAATTTTGTTTAAAATATGCGTCGTTGCACTTTTACAGTAATCCACAATGCCAAAGTTTAGACAATTCGTACAAATTATATTATTTTGCTAATATGACGGTTATTACAATAAAATATAAAGAAGATGACATTTTAGTGGTAGCCAATTCTGAATCTCTTCAAGAGATTTATCAAACTTTTGTGTTTGAAGGTTGTTTGGTTGTTCGATGGTCTGCTGTAATACATCCAAAATTTTAGTATCAATTAAACATATATACTTTTTTAAAATGTAGGTGTTGTTTAACAACAATTCCTTATTTAACTGGTCACTTTTGAGTTTTTACTTCTTCACATTTTTCAGTGCACACTAGAGGCAATTGTCTAACTCATTCTTCAGAATCCTTTTCAAACATATTAAGCGTGAAATAAATTTACCAGGCACTGTAAGCTGAGATCATCGTTAGGGGGTGTAACAAATATCCTTTGGGACAGCCCCAGGGACTGTTCTCGCTGCTATGTCAGTAGAGGTTCACTCTGCACTGGGATTTCAATACAAATCGTTACAGGGCTGATAATCCTTACGTCCTCCTGTGGCTTTGCTGTATTGAGTAGGTGAGCGTGCTGCAGTTAGCTTCCAGCCATCCATCAAACGAGATTACTGGCCGCTGATTTACTGGGCCTCACGCCCAGCTGTTGGCACAACAAGGCCATTTAACATGCGCCCTACAAACAGGATGCACTCGGTTTTTTAGATCTTTGCAGGTCATTTTTAAATCTGTTATATATTTCGAAAGTGTTTATGCTGTGCATTTAAGTTTGATTTTATACGATATAATGAAGTTAAAATAAAGGAGCGCCTTATGCTCTCTGTAGGGAATAAATATGGAACCATTTTTGCTAATTTTAGAACAGAATTTTAAATATTCAGCCATTCGAGCTACACGGTAATAAATCGTCTTAAGATTCCGTAGTATTTTAGTACTGCAGAAGAACACTGATGAAGGGCAGCTAGGTGTTTCTCCTTAAATGTTATTTTATTTCTTTGTTTTTACTCTAAATGTGCGAAAGAACGCATATCAAGTAAATATTTATGACTTTTAAATGTATTTTTACAAAAGTAAGTAAGTACCGCCACGGGTGGCCGAGGTCGTTAAGGCACGGACTCGTGAGCGGGAGGTCTGCGGTTCGAATCCCGCCAGGACCGTCCTCCCTGACTGGGGTTTTTTCCAGGTTTTCCTCAGTCTTCATAACTGGTAAATGCCGGGGAGGTACCTAAACTTAGGCCTGGAACGCTTCCTTCCTTAAAAAAAAAAAAAAATATCCTTTCCCAATTTATCATTTCATCTCATGTATCATCAGTGTCCATCGCCTGTGGTGCCACAGTAGTAAAAACGGGCGTTAAACACTACTCAAAAAAAAACAAAAAAAAACAAAAGTAAGTAAAACCATTTTTATACCTTTAATTTTTTTTCCCCTCTTTATTGCTCTGCATTTCATTCACAGCCTGCGTCATATTAACATTGCTTCAAATATCTGGCTGCATAGGAAAGCTGACATAAACACAACAAATCTCCGTACTTTGCTCCTACTCCATTGCTGCCGAGGCTTGAGGGAATGTGTTCGCGATGACGCCCGCTTAGGTTTAGATGACCCCAAGTTGGGCGTCAAAGTTTGAGGGAGCATATGACGATGTCGTCGACTTACATTTAGACGGCCCCTCACTGACCACCGAAGTTTGTAGATATTGAGGTTGGTGATGTAAGAGCTTCTCGTCGATCGCCAACTCCGTCTCACAGGTCTATCACTGTTTTCGTTGATGGGGATAAGATGGGAATTAACGAGGTATGAAAGAACACTTCACATGGAATTGCCATTTATTAACTTTAGAGCCTTTTAATAACTGACGGAGAATCTCGTCGCTTAGGCTGCCGATACGAACACAGCAATCACGAGCGATGACATGAACTTAAGTTTACTTACGACTTGTTAAGTAACGATTTGTTAAGTAAAACCGCGTCGAATGTTTGTTAGCCTTGTCTGAATCTTCGGTGATTTTTTTTTTTTTTTTTTTAATTTTAATTCTGCAATACTTACATCCTGATATTTTGGTTCTACATCAGGACGTAATACTCCAGATTTCATTTATTTATTCCTCTTATATCTTTCAATACAATTTAAATTACAATTAAATTTTACAGATTTTAAAATCTACACTACTAATACTATGACTAAACAAAATTAAAACTTCAAAAAACAAAACCGGTACTGGAATCCAGCACTACGGCTATTTACTATGACTTATAATAAATGACTTATAATAACATCTACAATTGCAACTGGTACCCAGTAGCAATTGTTACATTTAAACTTTATTAATTTACAATGTTCATGAATACCAGGCTACACTCTTAGGAATTAAAATGAATGTTCTCTCGAGAAAGAGCACATCCATCAAAATACACCTCTTGTATCTATCACCTCAGCTGTATGTACCCAATTTTGGCTCTAAGATCTATAAAATAATATATTCTCTTTCTACCCTATTCTTTTCTTGCTGAACACATTCAGCGTCTCTAAGTTTTTCTTTCTCTTCTTCAACTTTTTCTTCTGTATTAATTTCTTGTCTAATTTAATTGTATTAAAGGCAATTGAAATTATGTTTTTCAATTTTGTAAAATGGAAAGTATAATTTAAGTGTACATAATGGTTTACAAAAGCATAAAAAGTGTTTTTCTCTACGTATAGCTATGATGAATGATTTTTTTTCAATTCTCAATAGAAACAGCTTAAATCTCTAAATCGACCTAGAACGTTCAATAATTGATTTAATGGAATATGGATAATTTAGATAAGCGTAAATATGTTTAATTGAGTTAACTATTCTGTCTAAGACAATATATAGTCTAAACAGGGTGTATAGGTAAGTGAAAAACGCGCCTATCTAGAACACTCTACATAAAGTTAATTATTTGTTATAATATCCGAAATACCTTCCTTAAACAAATTTAAATTGGTTATTAAAATTATTTCGATTATAACACTAACTTTATTAAATTATAAGCAGATATTAGAACAAAACTAAAATGAGAAAAAGTTATAACAGTAGTTATCCAAATTTAGCGTAACAGAAACTTGGGTTATCCTTCGTCTTCTTCTCATTTGGCACTACAGCTCGGCGTGAGCCTGGCCTGCGCGGCGACCGCTGTTTCCTCTATCTCCGTCTTAGGACTTCATTGATAGAGGTCAGTATTGCAAGGGGAGCAGATGATCAGCATGCCGACCGGCAATTGTCCCTATTGTCCTCACGAGGCCGTTCCAGACCTACCTAACTTAGAAAATTTCTATGAATCAAAACCGGGCCAGCAGTCAGCAACGCTTACCACTACGTCAAGGAGCTGGTCGAGTTTAACATATCATAATTATTATAATATTAATACATCATTTTTCAAGTACTTTTAATGTGAAGTACATTTGATATAATAAGTAAAGGGTTTATACGGTAATTTCATAGGTAGGTACAATGAGAGAAACCAACTTGCAGGAACAATTATTTGCTGTTGCTAAACCGACTGCATTATTCTATCTATAGGAGGGCTTCTACTGTATTGTGTTATGTTAAATTATTTTACGTGATTGTTTCGCAATGTTAGCTAACCGAAAACCTATTGTCACAATAATTGAATAGAAGCTGGAGGCTTTGAAACGAAATATAAATTGACTTAATAGCAATATTGTTACTAATGATTTTTTTACGTTGTTTTATTTTCCTGCCAAAATTTCAACTGTCAAAAATCGACTTGCCTCGTTTATTTTGTATTATTGTTGATAATATTGTCATTTTAGGGTAATCAAATAATTTATCGATACTCCAGGTATGTATATTTAAAACCGAAGCGAACCACGTTCATTCATTCGCTTTTTGAGTTTATTTTTTCATCTTTGATTCAGTAGGGAATTCCGCAACGGAAGAGTATTTGCGTTTGATCACTATATTGAGCGTGTTTTTATCAGTTGTTTACTGTTTGCTTAAATACATGGTTGAATGTGCGCGATCTTATTTTGGTTCAGTTTCAATAACTATGAATTCATGTATAAAGCGTTGTTTTGTTTTGTTTTTTTTTTATATTTTGAAAGTAGGTCTGAGAAACAGGGTGAACCTTATATGTTGTTATTACTTTTATGTCTGGAAACTTTCTTACGGCGAGTGAGATGACTGTATACGCACTGTCATTGACAGCTTTTAACTTTCCATTTGTGAATGCTTTTTAAATGCCCTAATTATTTTTAATTTTGTTTGCAAGTCAAAATACTGTTAGATGACAAAAAGGGACAGCCTCTAGCTATCAACCTCATATGGGATAGAAGGAGAATTAGTAAAGCAGTAATGCTCCAGATGACAATTTTTTTGTATTTCAATGGATGCAGCACAGTTTCCAAATCATGGCATTCTAAATGGGAACCACACTACTTGATCAAGTCGTTTCCCTCATAGTTTTGTCTTCTGAAAATGTATGTATTTTCATTTTCTTGTAATATAATTAAGCTAAAATGTAAGGAGGCATTGTTCACATCAGCCAAGTCAGAGGGGCTATAGACACTCTGCTACGTTTATAAAATGTCAAGTGTCAAGGTAAGCGAATGGTCGGTCTCAAATGCGACAACTTTGAGTGGAAGAGTGTTATCGTTATCGTTCACATATTAGTCTGCGTTAGTTCCTCGTTCAATTTCTGACGGTCACCAAGGGCTTGTTTCCATCCTGCTTTCCACCGTTCATCCTTCTCTTCTCTAGTGTAATTTTTATATAACACACCATTATTATGACATTTTAAGATCTCCAAAAACTCTGAAATACCAGATATTTGGAACAATATTTCTATTCTGTAAAATACAGCGGCAAAAGGTTGACGTTCTAGGAAGCTGTTCATTTCCTTATTCCAGTTGATTCTATATTACTCTTGAGAAATAACTTAAGAGGCAGCAATAACATTTTATTAATAGAGAATAGATATGAAAATCAATCTAAAGGTAGCAAGTATTTGTGTAATTCTAAATCACATAATTACATACTTTTAGCAATGTTTTATTCCTGAGTTTTGGTTCTTGTAAGATTTTAAGCTTTCTAGTAACTAGTGGTCCTAATAATCATTGCACGAAACTTTATTTAATAATAATAATACCTTTATAATTTTGCATTTAATGTAACAATAGTAAAATATGATTCGAGGCATAAAATTCTGAGAAGGCGCCACTGAGGGGTGAAACCAAAACACTTAAATCTTAACCTCGTCGTACCAGACCTTTTTTATCTCTCAGTTCAAATAGGTCCCATGTTGTACTCACTAATAATAATAATAATAATAATAATAATAATAATAATAATAAATGGACGTTTTATTGTATCAGTTTTAAAATACAGTCAACTGTCAACATACAACTGTCGCATGGGCCTTACAGCTGTGCATGCTAATATCGTCCTTGTAACAGTCAAAATGGCCATACATACACACACGCCTATTTACTTACATACAAATATAGAAACACGTCAATATATTTATGTTTTCTATTAATAATTTTATATACAAATACATAAACATGAATGGCACCCTTACTCCTGAGCCCCCCTTTCATTTACTCAAATCTCCTATTCAACTCCCCCCCCCTCTTCTCTATAGGCTATTAACCTTTATTGTGGGGTTTTCTCTAGAAATATTCCCAAATTGTGTGAGTGTCTCGCATGCACCAACACTTTTCGGCAAATGTTCAAACTTCTATTGGAATTCAAAAATTGCGTTGATAAATGCTCATTTCTTAAATTTTCCGTTTCCCTGGATTCTGTCAAAATATGCCTCCAGGTGTAGCTTTCTCCGCACAATGGGCAAATTCTTTCCCCAAGATATTAACTGTTTGTTTCCTTTCCAAGCCCCTAATCTGAACCATGCGCAACCTCTTCTTTCTTCTCTACCACAGATATCTAAATAATGTCCCCTCCCCACATACTTCTGCGCATTGAGACTCAGTATTTTAAGCTGAATGAAATGGTTTTAAACACAATAGCTTTGAGGATTTTTCTCACACCACGCAATTTTATTTAATAAAAGATATTTCAAGAATACTTTTACCATATATTCTTGACAATGTTCCAGCTTCTGATTGTTTGGAAATGTTACGACGTCAAACACTATTACAGCATGAAGGTGGCGAAAGCTCCAGAATTAACACTAAACGGGTAATGTTTATTAAAAACTCGGTCACAGTTTTCCAGCCCAGCAAGTTTGTGAGCGTGCACATGTTATGTAGTTTAGTGTGCATGAAATGTGTTGCCAATGTTTTAACGCTTCGTTGTGGTAAATAGCACTTTGTCACTTGTGCCGTGCACTGTCTATATCTGCACAAATCCAAGTGCTTGTTTTTCCCAATGGGCCATTTTTCTTGAGGGCACTTAATACACCAACACGCACAAGACCCTCTTTCTGAGAAATCTGTTCCTGTCAACGCTTTACATACAGCCTCCCATTACTCAGCCAAACAATTTTACGGTCTCTCTCTCTCTCTCACCGAAAGAGGCATTTTCTTTCAGCATAGCTTTACCAGAATGTATAGTTCCAATTATTAAAACAAATAACGACGTAGGGCACTTAACATTCAGTATGGAGATATATATAAACCGCCACGGGTGGCCGAAATCGTTAAGGCACAGACTCGTAAGCGGGAGATCCGGGGTTCGAATCCCGCCAGGACCGTCTTCCCTGACTGAGGTTTTTTCAGGTTTTCCTCAGTCCTCATAAATGGCAAATGCCGGGGAGTTACCCTAAACTTAGGCCTGGAACGTTTCCTTCCTTAAAATAAATCCTTTCCCATATATCATTTCATCTCATGTATCATCAGTGTCCATCGCTTGTGGTACCTCAGTAGTAAAAACGGGCCTTAAACACATTCATTCATTTAGGGAAGGAAAGCCATGTTGATATAAAGAAATGCTAAACTTCAAATAAAATCTAAATCTACAAGTGATTTGTTTAAACGTGTGGAGTTCTGAATGAATTGCAATTATTAATACAAATACTTTAAATAAAATTATGCAATTTATTAGAAGAAGGAGGTTTTTTGTTAATAATAATAAAATTTCTTTTACTCAAATAGAATTGCAATTTTCAGTGTAAAAAATCTACGAAAATAGTTTGTAAATTCTAAGAAGCCATTATGGTTAATGTAGAATAATGTAGAAGCTTGATCTTTGCAAACCACATCTCCCTAAAAAAAACTGTTTTAATAACAGTCTAATCTGAAAAGAAAGTAATTATTAAATAATTTAAAGTTAAATATCTTGGTAATAAACCCACAATACATAATTATTATGAAATTAAAATGAATAAGTTTTTTAAATTAACTTTTTAAATTAACTTATGGTTATGAATGCCGGTGTAGACCCTCCTTGTCTAGTGGTTAGTATTGCTGACTGCTGGCCAGCATTTTCTTAGTTAGGGAGATATGGAACGGTACTAGACAAAATATTAATGTTAGTGTTAACCTTAATGCACACACATTTAAGTAAATCCGAGTATATTAAAAATGTTTTGAGACATCGCGCAGATAAAATATAATATTTCATCCTCGGTTATTGCCGGTGAATGCATTTATCAAGTTCACTTCTCATTCTCTATTTACTCATATGTTTAATTTTTAAAATGTATAGTTGCAATGCATAGCTTCTTTTATGTCATTTTATTCATAAAAGAACACCATATCATTATGAACATTTAAATGTATTTTATGTCTTAATTTTAAAGTTAATAATTAAACCCAAAACACGAAAACCACATTTATCTCTAGAAAATATTTAATATCGGTTGAAAACATGAGGATGTTTTAAAGTTACTATTAATCAATTTGGTATAGTATGTACTCCATATACTGAAAATTTAGTGATGCTATATGATATTCTTGAATTCATAGGAGCAACTTTTCAAAGTGGTACATTTTCCTTTTAAAAGACGCGGAATTTTACAGCTGTACAAGTGAGGCAGGCTCTCGCAGGAAGCCGACCAGATCGGCGCGCGGCAGCAAAATGGTTAAATCAGTAAGGACGAATTTTTGTGACATTTTTAAACATTCTTGGGTATAATGTTCCTATTTCAAACAACGAAACTCATCTCGTGGATCCAAGATCGCGGATTCAAACCCGGCCATGGTCAATGGATTAAAATCCTAAGTTGACTTTCTTCGGAAGAGAAGTAAAGCCGTGGGTCCCGTGTCGTAGATTTATGGCACTTAAAAACCTGAAAGAAGAGGCTTCTTAGCAAAATTTGTCGCTCTGAATTGAATGGTACACTGATGATCTGAGATGTTAATGAGCGTCCGTAAATAAACCAAATAAATAAAAAATCTCGTGGATATCCCACGAAAGCTAAACAAAATTGTGAAAGGTACTCAATTTGTTTTCGTGAGTTAAGAATATGAGAACAGCAGGTTTTTGTGTCCTTACTTTAGCTTTAGATTTAAGACAGGCGCTTCTTTGTTGAGCGAAAACTTCTGGAGTGAGGTATAAAGTTTAGTGTACTTTTGTGCCCGTTAGCTGTATTAAGTCCTTGAGTGATTTATGAAGTTAAATATCTGGGTCATGAAGCTGATGGAGAAGACAATGTAATCTCAATAGAATTCTGCAGCCTTTTCTCCTCTAACTTGAATTTTCTATAGTTACTCATAGTTTCAAACGGTTTCGCCGTATTTTAAGGGCAGCTCTGACTAGAATATGAACTTCTTTAGGTAAAATATTAAGCAGTTCCGGTGTACTTTTTATACACTTTTTGAACTTCTGAACACTCCCAGCAAGTCTTGCTTAACTCTTCTCTAGATTAAATTTGAAATAGTCTACCCAAAACTCGATAACTGACACTGTGGCGGAGACTGCATCGGCCGATTAGCTGCCGCTCACGGTCAGACAGGTTTGCTGGGTAGTGGAGGAGGTTTATGAACTGCTTCGTTGTCTGTGAGTCTCACGTCATTCAGTGCCATTTGATCCACGAAAAAAGAGCAATGTGTAACTAATCCTAGGGTAAAGTCTGCCAAGAATATTAAATGGTAAATACTAGATCTAATGTTTCCTTGCTATTTCACAACGATGTTTATTTTTAATTGGTATATCCGTATAGAGTTCGCTCCTATATACTGGGTATTAATAGCTTCAGAGATTGTAAAGAGTGTTAGATAAGCAATTTTAGTAAGGAATTTCTGTTCAAATATAAAAAGTATTGCTTTATATTCCTTAAAAAAAACAAGTACGCCCCTAAATATAATGAAACTTCCATTCGAAATTTTGCCACACAATTACGGACTTAAACCCATGGATATATCTTTTTGTCGGTACGGTACTGGCTTAAAGTAAAAAGGCATAGTGCTATCGAGTTTGACTCTCATTGATTGATTATACAGAAGGAGCCAAATATATATATATATATATATATATATATATATATATATATACACTTCAAGCAAAGAAAAAACTATGTTAAAATAACAAAACTGAATTCACACAAACAGAAAATGATGAGCACTAATCATCTTACACTTTTACAGTTACAACAGTTGCTCAAAATGCCCAACATCGACTTCGACGCACTTCTGAGTATTTGAATTAGATTGAGCAACGTTTGCGAAAGTGTCCTCAGCGATTGCAGCACATGTCGTTTTAATTTCTTCCCGAAGTGCTGTCAGTGTATCTGGTTTTCTACGGTATACAACATCCTTAAGAGTTCCCCATAGGTAGAAGTCCAACGGCGGTTCTGTTCTGTACATACGTGTCCATTACCTTTGAACTTCAACAACGTTTTCGGTATTCCAATACCACTTCAAAATTGCTTTCCGCTGTTAAAACGATAATCTTGGGTCCATTTTGTTGCAGCAACATTAGCATAACGTAATGTGAGTTATATCTGTTTACAGAACATCATACGATAATATTCGCTTCATTTGTTCATTGTTGATTTACCTGTCACGTAGCAACGCTATCATAATGTACGTGAGTCACATGTTTACAGAACATCGGATAATCTTGACTTCATTTGTTCATTATTGATTTACGATAATCTTGGCTCCATTTGTTCATTGTTGATTTACCTGTCCCATAGCAACGCTATCATAATGTATGTGAGTCACCTCTGTTTGTAGAACATATACTACACATTTCTGTTATTTTCGGTTCAACTTTGAAATATATTAAATAGATATCTGTATATATACAATACAATGTTCTCCACAGAAGCTATCTAACGTAAAATCTTCTGTTGACCTATCCATTAGACCATACACTAAGATGGGCAGGTCCCTCTAGACTAAACTATTTAACACGATAAAATCAGTTAATTTTTGTTCAGGGTCATACCATCATGTGATTAGTCCGAAATTTTAGATATTTTAATTGCATTAAATCTTGAAAAAAAATGATAATGAATGAGCTATTGAAAATTTAAATTACTTAACTAATGAAACAGGTTTGAAAAATCGTCTAAGCTAAGCGTTTATCTGATTTCGCTTTAGCACTGATTTATTGGTATTTAATTTGAACTACTTTATCAGCATGTAACTCGCTTATTTTCTTAGTGGAATATAGACTACTAGCTTGACATCCTTCTGCAATCTCAGAAATTATTGTAGTGTATATTTCATCAACACTCTGCATATATAGGCATAAGACATGCGTCTAATATTTATCTAAGCATATTAATTCCAGTTAATAGTGAACTTCAAATATATATAAAACATTGAGATTTTATTTTTGGATGTGGGCTCCGCATAAAGAAGGTAGATAAGAATTTAATTTACTTTTACAATCAATTTAAATCTATATTCCAGCTTCTACTGTTAATTTAAGAAATTTACATGCATATCAAGAAGCGAACAATTTTAGTAGCCTCTGAGCATCTCCTTGTGCTAGGTGCGTTAACATGGTAACAGCAATTAGAACAAGGACACGGCAAATCAAAGGTGCATGGTTCATATACCGTGACCTTGGCCTCGGATTTATTTTAGCTCATTATGCTTTCAACATATTGGTTATGCATGTGTTTTGTGTGAAACCTACATTATAAATTAATTCTTAACTAAAACTTTGGGCCCAAAATGACTGGACATGTGGTCTGGAACTTAGAATTTTTCTTATCTGACTCGCTTTTCAAATCTTTGCGTACAAAAGGATTTGTGTGAAAACATCCTTTGTTTCTTTAATGTGCATATTTATTTTTTGTGCCTTATCTGCATTTATAGAAGTGAATGTCGCAAAGCACATTGAAAATTTGACGATTTATACATCCTTTCCAACAATTTTCCACTTGCATTCCGGGAATAACAAAAAAAAAAAAAAAAAAAAAAAATGCAAGAGCAAATTATGCTCGCTAATGCTTCCCGACAAAGTATTACTTTTATGACGTTAGAAGCGATTTTCTACCCACACCAATCTGCGTGCTTTGGGTAACGGCACTGCCTGCGTTATTGATAAAAGCGGTAGCACCCCCCCCCCCGCGCGTGCGTGCGTGTGTGTATGTTCGCGCAGACGGGCGCGTTTTTTTTTTTTTATTTCGCCGCCCCACCTCCTACGTTCTTCTCACTAATTATTAATCGATTGCGGCAAGCAAGTGAAACTAGATTACACCATTGGTGGTAAGGGGGTGCGAGAGGGTGGAGGAGAAAAAACACTGTCGCTAATTTAAAGTTTCCTGGCTGCATGCTCCAAAAGAGCGAGGCCAGCAAGAGCAAAGAAGGTGACCCATTTTCTAGTTCAGAGGGTGGCTCTGCCTTTATGTCTATACTGCCAACAGCCCTTAACGTATATTAATTGTCTTTCTATGCTTTTTATGTTTTCCATGGCAGTTCTATTATGCAGAAGAATGATACTAAGGGGATAGCGTACTCTAAAGTTATGAAAAATGTTTTTTTGTTTGTTTTGTTTTTAGTACTAAAAGCTCTTAAGTTTATAGTTTAACAGAATAAACATTTATATAGCGCTAATACGGATTTAAACATTTTAGTGTTCTTTTAAATACACCTGGTGCCCGTTTAATTTAGAATAGCCAAGTCTCCCATCTCATGTCTCTCCTATACAGAGCTTCCACAATATGTCCTTTCCGCTTGCAAGGGGTTTTGTGTCTCGGCAACTGGGTCATGCCACAGCCGGCTGGTGTCTTAGTCGCCTGGCGATGCTCGAAAGTTCAAGGAGAGGCAAGGGGAGGGGAGCCGTCCTTGGCCGAGAGGCAAAACGTGGTGCGAGCGGTAAGGATATATTCTGGAAGCTCTGTAATAACTATATCTTTGATTTCTGATAAGATAAAGCCTTTGGGTTAAATTTACTTTATGCTTTTGAAAGTATTGGCAGCCATGCAACGTATGATGCTTGTTTACTTTACTTTGTTATGTGGACGTAGTGTGCAAAGAAAGATTGTTGCGTTTGTTGTAATTTATGGAGTTATGGTATTGTAAGAAACTTTGCTTTTGTGCCTTAACATGTCTAGAGTAATGAGAGTGTTTAAGAAACTAAATTTTTATAGAGTAATATTCTATTAAACGAGAAGTGCAAAACATAAGCCATCCCCATATGCTGAAATGATTTATTATAAGAAAACAAGCAATATAGTTGTAAATAGTGATTATATATATATTGCTAATGTGAATACGTGGTCTCCGAGAATGAACAATGACTTTTCATGAGATTATTGCAAAGTTATTATGGGTAATGAATTTATGGTGTTTTTTAATTAAGTAAAAAAAAATTGAGTATGTGTTTCTGTTTTCTGTCATCGTTGTCAAAATAAAGTAATGTATGTTAATTTCATTATTGTGTTGTTATATGTCGAAATAATTGAAAAATAAAATGTTGACTATTGTATGCAGACTGATCGATTTCCGTGCCTAGATTATTTTATGATGAATTTAACATACATTACTTTATTTTGACAACGATGGCAGAAAACAGAAACACATATTCAATCTGTTTGTTACAAGCCGCGTGTGTATTATGGTTGGCGGAACATAAATCATTGATTCTGGTACTACGTCCATTCAGAGCAAAGATCCACCACAATATCAGACGATGATAGAGACAGTCTGGGAAACCGGTGCCAAGGATATAAGAAGAAAACATTGAAGGAATCTCACAGTCCTTGAGTGTGACCAAGTCTTTGGAAGACATTACAGCTGTGCACCTTCCTAAATCAACTGCATGACGTCATTGCAGAAGAGATTGAAGTTTAGAATTTAATCTGTATACATCTCTTGAGTATATTCCTTAGGTGAACTAGTTCTATGAAGTCTTTTAAACGTTTATATAATAATTGTTACCCCCGTTCCCCTCACAATATACGATTTTCCGTTACTTTGTGTTCCTTTTACACGACTGTTCATTACTCATACTTCGTGTTTCGGGACTTCAAGCCCCGTCGTCAGTTTCTTCCACCCTTCTCTGATTTTTGCTTGTCTCGTCCATTGATTCCCCTGCTGGTGCTTGAGCATGTCCGCCCATCTGGTTCTCTGCCTGCTTAAGTGCCTCTTGCCGATCCTGGGAACCCACATGGATACCCTGTACACGTGGCAGCCCCACCGTCATTCAAGACGTTCTGCGGCATTGATTGAGTCTCTCGTTACGTTCTTGTCACTTGTAATATCTTTCGCTCCTTCTTACTCTGGCAGGTTTGTATCATGAGTTTTGTTCTCTCCAGGTTTGGCTGTCGTATAGTAGAATTGGTAGCAATTAATTTTCCAACACCTCTAATTTTAGGCTCGTCCTCAAGGATGTGTCCTTCAGGACATGCTTCAGACTCCAAAATTTATTCCAGGTTTGTCTGGTTCTTCTTTTGATTTCCTTCTCGATGTTCATATGGAAGGATATGTTTTGACCCAGTTATATTTATTGCGGTCCATAGTCCATAGTGGGTTTCCATTGCTATTTCCGTATCAGTGGTTATTAGATGTCTTCTTGGGCCCACTCCTGAGCTCACTTTTTCTAAATCTGTTAGCATTTATTCTATCTTTGCCGTTTCCATGTCGTCTGCGAACCGTAGATGGGTTAGTCTTACTCCGTCTATGTTGATTCCATATTCGTTTTCCCATTCCAGTTTGCGCAGTTGATTCTCGAGTACCTGTGCCTGTAAAGAGCTTCGGTGAAAACGGGCCCCTCTGTTTAATTCCTTTTTCCAGTAGGAGGTTCTCTACCTTTCTTTGGGTTCTGATTCATGCTGGCTATTAATGTAAATTTTCCAAGTATTCTGATATATGATTGGTGACTGCCGTGGTCCATCAGTGCTTTCCAAACAAATTCGTGCTTATTGAATCAAATGCCTTGATGTAATTTACGAAACCTATGAATGTTTTTATACTGTACTCCTATTTTTTTCTATTAATTGGTTCATCATTGGTGACCTATTACAGTTCTATAAATTCAATTCTTTCATGCAATCAAATCACGGGACAAGGTGTGCAGGTTTGAATTCGCTGTTAGCATGTCACAAATACCTTATGATGAACTAGATCAGGTCATACACTTCATAAGAGTGTTATGTAAATGGGTCGGCTTTGTGACTTTGTGACACAGGGATTTGTCGATTCTTCCTTAACCCAGAAGTGTCTGCAGCCAGCAGAGAAGCAGCTAATTAATACATTTTCCGATTTTAAGTGATATCGCATTTATATCTTGTAGCCGCACTCTTGATACTGTGAATTTGATAAGGTAGCACAGGTCACGTTTACGAGGGCAGGTCCATAGGTTTCCGGAATAACCATTTTCTAGGTATGATAAAGACAAATACATTTACTTTTCAATATAGTTACCCTTTATTGCAATACACTTCTCACATCTTTGAATTAACATTTCAATCCCCCCCCCTCCCAAATAGTCTAGTCTGCAAAATGGGCATAAACAGCATCCATCACTTCTTCGTCATTTCCTTTCTCGAAGGTCCGTGCTTCTTGAGTTTTGAGAAGAAGAAATAGTGACTAGGAGCTAGATCTGGGCTGTAGGGTGGATGGTCCATTTCATTGAAGTCACACTTCTTTTCAGCTCCCTTTGCAACAAGAGCTGTGTGCACAGGCAGGCGCATTTGATGAAAGTACGTATTCTGTACAATTGGCCAGCATAGTACTCTCCATTTACTGTGGCGTTCCTCCCCTTGAATGAAGAGTATTCCTTCACAATCCCAAAAGATTGTGGCCATGAACTTCTTGGTTGACCGAGTGACCTTGGCCTTTAGAGGCGGTACTTCGCCAGGTTACGGCACTCCGTTGATTCTCTTTTGGAAAAGAGGGATCATAGTAGAGGACTATAGTTTTATCTGCTGTAACAATGGTTTGCAAAACTCCTCTCTTGTTGCAACGGCAGAGCTCCAAAAATGCCTGACAACAGATGACTCGTTGCTGCTTTTGGACTGAGGAGGGAAGTCTAGGCACCCATCTTGCACTAACCTAAATCATGTTTAAATGTTCATGAATAATTCGAAGGAATGTTGTTTTAGAAAGGCCCAACCTTGTTGCTATTTCTATAACTTTGAGCCGCCGATCTTCCATAATTTCTCCTTCTACAAGAGCCAACGATGTTTTCAGGAGTGAGCACCTCCAAGGGCCGACTTGCATGTTCTTCGTCTTCAATGCTATCTCGGTCCATTCGATAAAGTTTGGTCCATTCTTTTACGGTAGAATATGAGGTGGATGCTTCCCCAAGTACACCGTCCAATCGCTGTTTAATTTCATTTGGATTAAAGTCCTTCTTTTGTGAAGAACTCAATAACAGCTCGAAACTCCACTTTGAACATGTTACAATTTTCTATACATGGCCTTCTTTATGCAACTATAACTGAATAACTCAACACAGCGGAGCGGAAGTTACAGGTGCAATTATTTACTTAACAGATAAGATATGACACCAGATAAGGATTTTGTGAAGGCGACAATCCTTATCGGCGAGGCCCGAAACTTATGGTTCTACTCTCGTATGTTAATTTACATTACACAAGATACTGATATGTGCGTGTAAAAGTGACTGAATCTTTTCATTTTACCAATCGGAATGCTGTTAGAAGAAACACGACATAAGCAACCAGAGTGTACAGAAAAGGACATGCGCGAAAGTATTTATGAAAACAGAACTTGCAAGACATCCTTAATCTTTGTTAGTTATATCAGATCCATTAATTTCGTGAATTTTATTTGTCATCCCTGACAGCGCCTACCACAAAATGTGAAAAGTCCGCCTAAAGAATCACAAGTAAGAAAGAATAAAGAGAGTATGAAGATTACGAGATAGGAGGAGGAGGAAGAAAACGAGGAAAGGAAGAATGCACGCTTCAACCTTCTAGTTATAAATAATATTGAAAATGACTTATAATAAGCTAGTTTGCATAATTTGTCAAATTTTGGTGGATCGCCTTTATGTCAATATCAATATTGTCTATAATAAACATAATAATACAAATACAATTAAAATAAATTAGTAAAAAATAAAGAATAGTGTTCCCGGTAGATTAGACGAATGGTTCAATGTGCAATTGTTTGTAAAAACAAGGCCGATTCGTATTAAAGAATGAAAATAATAATATTTTGTCTTCACAGCAAACGGCGACTTGGATACCCTTGACCTGCCGGTTATTTATCCGAGTGTATTGTATTACTTATACTAAATTGCGTCTTTATATTAAGAGAATTTGCATTAATATGATCATTGTGTATCTTTTCATGATAATCCTTCAAGTAATTGGTAGGCGTTTAAAGCACATAAAAACACAAAAGCTTGTATGGCTAACAGAGTAACTGGATTCGAAATACAAACAACCCATTGACAAACAGTGATGTTCATTATCACTTCATCAGCTTCCGGCATGGCAAAAGCGCCATTAATGAACTGAAATTAACATGTTAAACTCCCACTTAATGCGCGTTATTAAACAGTTTATGTAAATAAGAACGATCTATTGAAATTACAGAAAGAATTTCGTTCCTGTAGCAGAGAGTAACACACAACAGCTGATGAATAAAACCTTTTTGGAATGTGTTCCACGAGCATGAAGGTTATGTTGTGAGACACGTTGTTGCTCGAAGAGGATATCTTCATGATCATTTTAATACTAGGGTAGGTCCATCTGGCCTCGCCAATAAGAATTATCCGTTCACAAAACCCTTATCTGGTGTCATACCTTATCTGTTAAGTAAATAATTGAAGCTGTAACTTCCGCTCCCCTGTATTCAGCTGTTCAGATATAGTTGCATAAAGAAGGCTATGTGTAGAAGATTGTGACATGTTCAAAGTGGAGTTTCGAGCTGTTATTGAGTTCTTCACAAAAGAAAGACTTAATTCAAATGAAATTAAACAGCATTTCGACGGTATACTTGGGGGAAGCATCCCCTTTATATTCTGATGTAAAAGAATGAACCAAACGTTTTTGAATGGGTCGAGAAAGCATTGAAGACGAAGAACGTGCAAGTCGGCCCTTGGAGGTACTCACTCCTAAAAACATCGCTCTTGTGGAAGGAGAAATTATAGAAGACCGGCAGCTCAAAGTTACAGAAATAGCAGCAAGATTGTGCCTTTCTAAAATAACAGTACTTTGAATTATTCATGAAAATTTAAACATGAATAAGGTTAGTGCAAGATGGGTGCCTAGACTTCTTTCCTCAGTCTAAAAGCAGCAACGAGTCATCTATTGTCATGCATTTTTGGACCTCTGTCGTGGCAACGAGAGAGAAGTTCTGCAAACCATTGTTAACGGAGATAAAACTATGATCCTTTACCTTGTCCAGAAGAGAATCAATGGAGTGGCGTAAACCTGCGAAACACTCCCTCTAAAGGCCAAGGGTCACTGCGTCAACCAAAAAGATCATGGCCACAATCTTTTGGGACTGTGAAGGAATACTCTTCGTTGACTCCAAGGAGAGGAACACTACAGTAAATGGGGAGTACTATGCGGCCTACTGCACAGACCGTAGTCTTACGTCAAAGAGAAAAGGACAGGAAAACTGAGTGGTGGTGTTCGCCTTCTTCACGACAACGCGCCTGTGCACGCAGCTCTTGTTGCAAAGGAAGCTGTGAAGAAATGTGTCTTCCAGGAGATAGACCATCCACCCTACAGCCCAGATATAGCTGTGAGTGACTATTTCCTCTACTCAAAACTCAAGAGGGACCTTCAAGCAACGAAATTTCAGTATAGTGAAGAAGTGATGGATGCTGTTTATGCCCCTTTTGCAGACAAGACTTCTGACTATTTTGGGGAGAGGGGGATTGAAATGTTAATTCAGAGATGTGAGAATTTGTTGCAATAAAGGGTAACTATATTGAAAAGTGAAATACAGTATTTATCCTTATCATACCTAGATAATGGTTAGGCCGGAAACTTATGAACCTTCCCACTATTTAAATTATTTTTACTACAATAATTTTCAATTAAAAGTAACCATCTTAAAGTAAAAATAAGTAGTGTAACAAGCTGTTCCCATTCCAAAAAGTACCCAGTTTGAGTAAAATAATGGCATTTGATTGATTGATAAATTTATTTACGGATGCTCTTTAACAGCTCAGGTCATCAGCGTCCCATTCAACTCAGGGCGTGAAACGGCCGATAAATTTTGCTCAGAGGCCTCTCTTTCAGGCTTGAGGTTCTTTATTGTGCCGTAAATGTACGACACGGGACCCACGGCTTTACTTCCCTTCCGAAGGAAGCCATACTTAGGATTTTTACACCCGAAAAAATCCATCGGTCCTGGCCGGGTTCGAACCCGCGATCTTGAGTTTAGGAGGCAAGTAATAACAGCATGATGGTATGACATTGTTACTGGTGACATGACGGATATTCTATTATGGCAAACTGCATTTTTTACAATAGTGCTTGTAATTGTAACTATATTGTATGTTTAGTTGTAGTAATGTTGTAGTAATATGAATGAATAGTGCTTAACGCCCGTTTTTGCTACAGAGGCTCCACATGCGGTGGACACTGATGGATACATGAAATGCTATATTGGGAAAGGATTTATTTTTAAGGAAGGAAACGTTCCAGGCCTAAGTTTAGGTTACCTCCCCTGTATTTGCCAGTTATGAAGACTGAGGAAAACCTGGAAAAAACCTCAGTCAGGGAGGATGGTCCTGGCGGGATTCGAACCCCAGACCTCCCACTCACGAGTCCGTGATTTAACGACCTGGGCCACCCGTGGCGGTAGGTTGTAGTAAGACTCATTTCGTAGTAACAAATGATAACATAAAATCCACCCCTACTTTTTTAAATAATTGTCAAGTGAGTTCTAAAGAATAAAAATTCGATTTCCGGACTTAGGCAAAGGTAATAACATAAGCCTAAACGCTTTACTGTACTGTAGTACATTTATTTTTCATACTAAACTTAACAACTGAAACGAAAAACTTCTAAACGATACTTAATGTGGTACAGTTTTCTTGAGAGATATTAGTGAAGCCTCACGAAACACAATAGAATAGTAACTGTTTCTTTTTCTGATGTACCTCATAAACGTTTTATATTTTCATAATATTGCAGATGACTGTTTTTCATGACATTATTTTCTCGCATTCATAGGATAGAAAACATCTACCGTTGCTTATCAACGTTAATGCCTGCATTATATAACCCAAGAACTGTGGTGCATAAGGTCTAAGAATTATATTATATTTTCCCTGTAGCGTTGCAGTTAAATGTAAATATTCATTACATAATGCATATCAAAGTTAGAACTGAAATTTAGTTTAAAACGAAAACAGATTTGTTTTAAAACATTGATCGCTATTCTGTATGTGGAGATTCACGCAAAGAGTACATACAATATTCTTTTATAAGTATATAATATATATATATTTTTTTCCGTATATGTTGCACAATACGTTCCGATAACCTCTCCGCAGCAGTGATAGGCTATTCAGCCTCGTGTTCGTAGACCTTCTTGAGCCACATTTCTCTAATTGCTTATTAGAAAACACGAACTTAATAGAGCCCATAATACCGAGATCTTCTGTGGAGAAATTTTCCGAGTTCACTGTATATGCTTATGATAAAACGACATATTTAGTCGCCAGATATAACAAATCTTTTTTTTTTATTGTTACAGGTGAGTCCAGATGACAAAATAAAAGATTAAATGAACACCAGTTCTTCCCGAGGCAAGCAGATATGATTATTCGATTTCTGTTATAAGGTACGTGGCCTAGAATATGCTGAATTTTTTTCTAGTTATTTAAAATTTTATTAGTAATTAGTTCATATGTTTAAAAATAAAATTTATTTTCTGTTGTTATAAAAGATACGGTTCATAAATAAGCGTTACATACAATTCCTTGGCAATCGCTTATCATTTCTCTGGTACTGTACAGATGCTTGTAAGTTTCTTCCTAAAGGTTTCCAGAAATTATTATTTATTAATTATTCTTATTGTGCTTTACAGAATAACCAACCGTCTATCTACTATACGAAATATTCCTTGTTTATCCTTTATTAATGTGAAATTTAAAATAGGTTGTGATAAATTTATTTTAACAGTTTAAGTCCTTACAAATTCTTTACATACATAAACGGTAATCCAATATAAAAAGTAAACACTTGAAACTGTGATAAAACTAAAAACACACAATATTTCGAGCTAAGCTCTTGTATGCGCTGTAAGACTGAAGTGGGCAGTACCTCTCATGGTGAGGCATTGGGGTTTTTAACGTTGGCAGGGCCGCCAACTATAACATAGCGTAGTTGCTTGGCAAACCCGGGGAAATTAGAGAAAGAGAGATTGAGGCCTGGTGGGGTCAGACTATTGCTGCCATCTCTCCATCTATCAGTGATATAGTGCTGGAATAAAACCCCCAATTATATAAGTATGGACACGCTTTGTGGCGGAATTTGCCGACAACCGAGCTCCGTGATTGGTTCACCAGCATCAACCGCCATTTAGGGCCTGATGTCTGTGTGTTGTGCCATATGCTTACATGGGGAACATTTTTAAAACTTTATTTCAATTTAGTTAATAAGTCTGGGTGTTGTGCATTTGGCTGTACAACTCAAGGAAAGAAAAACTTGATGTTATATCGCATTCAAGGTTTAATTTGCCATGTAAACTGCATTCAAAATAAGTTTGTAATGTAATAAAATATTTGTCCACATGGTTACGTTGTATTTAGCACTGACTATTACTAAGTGTATTGTATTTACAATATTACTACTGAATGACAGTACGCTCTGAGCTTGTTATCGAATACATTTGCCATAGCTTCCAAAAATTAAGTGAATGTATGTAATTTTTGAAGGTGTTTTGAATTTTCTTTACATAAAATTTGTTTGCCATAGTCATATAGTTCATTTGCAATGCTACCATTGCAGAAAAAATAATTTAAAATTAAACATACTCCTGTAAGATGCAAGTTCAACATTGGAAAAAAATAAATAGAAAATGCAACTTTATGGATTATGAATAGATTTAAGATTTCAGGCATATAATTTAGTTTATTTATCTCTTGATTTCACATACCAATTAAAAATATCAATTTCTGGTTGTCTTGGCCATTCTCATTGAACCAAAGCAAAAAAATGTTAAACCATATATAGGTTTTGTTCTAAATTGAATTTTTAGGGAGCCCTCTAAGCCCTACAATTCTTGTAATTCATTTATAACTGACAGGTTAGCTGTAGACCTTATACAGTTTATGTCAACACTGATATAATAAATGCATTATAACAAATAATTTAAATAGTGGATAGCAAAATAAAATGAGAAATTCTTATTTTAATTTTCACGTATTAAAAGGATTAATTAATAAGGTCTACGTTTAATATTGCGATTTCTGTTTTAACTGATGACAACTTTTCCTCTGCCGGCAAATGATCCATCATTGGCCGCTGAGTTCGAATGCGGTACTACGCCAAAGTGCCGTAACTATAACTGACATTGTCTCAAAAGTGTGGCCTTTTCTGTCTAACATAGGCCTTTTAATGTAAAAAGAAGAACATGAGCAGACACAGAAGGCATCATTCAACAGTATAACACAAGTGTTATAGGAATTAACTGTATGACAATGGAGTAAAACGACAAAAATTTAACACGTAGTCTTATGGGAGTTAGAGACGGTTAGACCCAAAATGGAGCGTGTCCATACTTGTGTAATAGAGGGCTTATGGTAGAAGATGGAGCGGCGACATCTATGAGAATAAGATAAAAGCAATTGTCGAAGGGTCTCTCAGTAAAATAGTAGTAGAAGATGGAGAGGCGACTTCTATGGGAACAGGAGAAAAGCAATTGCCAAAGGAAGCTTGGTCTGCATTAGCATGCTGTACTACAGGAAATAGGGAACACAATTTTTACTCAACGCATATGATTGTTCATTCTGATGGATACGACGGTTGACGTAAGACCAGTATAGAATGCATGGATACCAGGCATCACCACGGCTTTGTTACTAGTCAGAAGTATCTTTAGGAATGTTGATTATCACTAGACCTCTTTTTCTATAACTGGTTCTTGAGTGAGTAGTAGTGTTTAACGCCCGTTTTTACTACTGAGGCACCACAGGCGGTGGACACTGGTGATACATGAAATGAAATGATATATTGGGAAAGGATTTTTTTTTTAAGGAAGGAAGCGTTCCAGGCCTAAGTTTAGGTACCTCCCCGGCATTTGCCAGTTATGAAGACTGAGGAAAACCTGGAAAAAACCCCAGTCAGGGAGGACGGTCCTGGCGGGAATAACTGGTTCTTATCCAAGCAATCGCCCTGAATGTAAGACCTGTACATTGATATCCCCATACTCATCGTTTGTTTCTCCACCTGAAATTAGAGTTTAAATTTTACTCATTTTCCAACTGTGCCTCTACGTTGTGTATTTATTCAAGTATAAGTTTTGTTTAACATTCTATATTGGTCTTACGTCAACCATGGTTTCTATCACAATGAACAATCACAGGCGTTCAGTCACAACGTGTTTCCCACTGCATGCTAATCTTCGACAGTTGCTTTTCTCTTGTTCTCATAGATGCCGCCTTTCCATCTGCTACCACTATTTCACTGATAGATCGAGAGATGGCAGCAATAGTTTTACTTAAAGTCCGGACCCAGCCAGGCCGCAATTTCTCTCTCTAATTTTCCAAGTTTTGCCAACCAATTTCGCTGTGTTATAGTTGGCGGCCCTGTCAGCCACGTTGGAACTCCCAAAGCCTCATCATGCTCACCTCAGTTCGCCTTTTATAGTGGAACGTCTCAGTGCCGTTTATATATTTTATGTCTATAGAGGACTTTTTTATTATTCTATCCATAGAGTGTATATATATATGAATTTCTTTTTCAAAACTGCAACATCACAAATGCTGCATTAAAGTTATTAAATATAACAATAAAATGTTTAATTTTATTTGGTTTAAGATTAACACAACTAAAGAATTAAAATAAACATCAGCTGTATATAAAATATTACCACTGTAAGGATAAAATTCTTAAGTTACAGAGCAACATGTTATTATTTGAAATGTCATTTACAGATGAAACAAAAGTATGAAAGGATTCAGTTTATTAGCGGTTTCCATAGGAGTTCCATAGGAATTGCGGTTGTACCCATGAAACGATTTTTGAACAAAGTCTTCAAATATCCATCCTACCTACTAGGTACCTAAAATAAAAATAAAATAATTTATATTATACATACATGCACTCACATTATATGTATATATCTGTTAACACTCTAGAGGTTACAATTTTGATTTTTTCTCAACTTAACTGGGCATATAACCATCTATTAACAAAGGATTCGTCGAGTTCGTTAATCAAAAAAATTGGACCATTAGGGGTGGAGCTTAACCTAAAGTTAAATTTAAAAATAAACAAATGAATAAAAATAACTCACCTATACAATTTTTGCTTTATTTTTCCTCAACGAAAACTCGGAATATTTCATTAAAATAAATTGATAAATGAGGGCAATCAAGCCATTAAGAATGTGAGTATAGCTGAAAACCGACATTTAAAGAGCGATTTAAAAATCACTCTAGCTGCTGCATTTTTTCCCACGAAATTTGGTATAGGCCATTGGAATAAAATATGAATTGTAGTTTCCTGAAAAAACCAGTGAAATAAAATTATTAGGAGTGAGGATTTATTAGAAACCCAAAATTTAAAAATTACTCGAGTGGTACCGATATTTGTTTTTTTTTTCACAATAAAATAAGCAAAATATTTTCTGAAAATTGGAGAAATCGATTTTTAGTAGTAGGGGTGTACTTGAAAACAGAAATTTGATAAGCGCTCTAGCGTTTAATTTTCTCTATGTTGCTTTAAAATAAAAAGACAAAGTAAATCAGTATATAAGCTATTTTATAGTGTTTATTTTGTATTTAACAAAGTTCGTCATGAAGATAGCAAATGGAATGAGAGAATAATGTTTAACGCCCGTTTTTGCTACAGAGGCACCACAGGCGATGAATACTGGTGATACATGAGATGAAATGATATATTGGGAAAGGATGTATTTTTAAGGAAGGAATCGTTCCAGGCTTAGGGTACCTCCCCGGCATTGAGGATTGAGGAAGGAAAACCTGGAAAAAACCTGTCAGGGAGGACGGTCCTGGCGGGACTCGAACCCAGACCTCCCGCTCACGAGTCCGTGCCTTAACGTCCTCGGCCACCCGTGGTGGTGGTAGCAAATGGGAAATACGAATCTAATTTCGGAGTGAGAACTATTATTGTATGAAAGAGAACACTGTATTAACCTCACGTTTTTTTTTTTTTTTTTCGTTACATGTTTTTACTACAATAATATTTAAATTAAATTTCAGAGGCATTGAAATTCTATGAAACTTTCGATTATTTATTGCTGATTGTTTTTATTTGCTTGGTACATAGATTTTTTTTAATGTTAACATTTTTTGTTTTATTAGAACATATGAACATCATCTTAAATACACAATATAAGTTGAAACTTTTTGTTATTTTAGTGAATGTGAAGATGAATTCAAGCGCTCAGTTCACAAATATGATTACATTTAAAATACCCACACAGTGTTTGTCTATCAATGGTCATATATTTCATTTAATTAATAGTATGACACTGATTTTGTGGTTTAATCTCAACAACAATAATAATAATTTTAATAATAGCAATAACTCTAAAAATGGTACTTTTATGATACTGAAAGATTGCAAGTTTTCTAATTTTTCCACCCCTAATACCATACAGTAATACTATAATTTATTTCATTTCATTAATTAATATGGCCATAATTTGGATTTAATATTCATTTTAAAGCTATTCGAGATGCTGAGGAATTCGCTTAGTTACGGACTTTTTCAGTAGCCAAGAAGCAAATTTTATTTAAAAGATTGGAAAAGTTTTGCTTTTATTTTCCACAGTTCATCTCTAGTATAGCTCATGTACATAGTTGGACTTTTTCTAATTTGTATCACAGACAGATGTGGAATTTATTAATTCCTTCCTATTACATCTCTGGGGCATTTTACCTTAAACTAGCCATGATGACATTATTCTGTTTTTGCAACATTTCGTTTAATTTTACATTGGATGTATGAGGGCTCACAGACTTGTTTTGTTAATGTCTTTAGCAAGTTTCTGCCGTTTAGTTGCCCCAAGTGCCAATATGAAATGACATCTACAATAGTGCAACGGTACAGATTCATTTTATACATCTGAAGAGATCACAAGGTATATGCACGAACTGTCTTACATCTGAGAATATCGATATGGGTTCATCGCTTAAATTAAGGGACATGAGATTTAGGGCTAAGCTTATTGCATTGAGTTTTATGTTGTCGTTACTATTATAAGTATAAAAAGTTTGTTAGCTGTCAGAGAAGAAGACACCGCCCTCTGTTCATTCGTTTTCAACTTTGTTCCCATCTTAAAGCTTTCAATAGCATCACAAAGTGGCATTGTTCACTCAGAATACCATCTACTCTCTTGATTGATTTCTTAACTGAATGTTCATAATTAGGATGGACATAAGGTGAACATTTTAAGGAGAATATATAGGTGTTTTAAGCTGGCCTTATTGTTCAGAATGCTCCTTTCATTAGCGGGGATCTATTGTATAATACTATCTCAAGGGGCAAAGTAGGAGATACAAAGGAGGCCAAGTACAATAGGAAATTGTTTTGCAATGTATTGAAGATGAACCAAAAGTAGAAGAGGAACAGAAGCAGGAAAAGTGGAAAGAAGAGAAAAGAATTCCCTAAACTTGGAGTATTTTATTCTCTTTATTTTATTCAGCGATTCTATAATCTCTTATTCCGCACAAAGAACTTTTAGCACAGATCCTTTGACGGTACTTCAGTTCTGCCTCCACTATTTCTTGAACTTTTGCCTTATGGGTTTCTTTCCTTGTTCGTATTTGTATATAAACCTCGTCGTCAATAAGGTTTGAATAGCCTGACGGAGGCAGTGTGTGTTAAGTGAATTCACTGTACAGCTGAAAATCCTTTCTAATTGAAGCGATCCTTTTATTTTTTTACTCAGCACTTCGCATTGAAAACCGGGAGAAAGCCATTTGAGCAACCCATGAAATGTTTTTAAAGAGGCAAAATGAAGAGAACTTAGACTCCTAATTAATAAAATACATTATGTGAAGTTGGTGCTGAGGATTATTTTTTGTGGAAACAAAAAGAGATCTTTTGCTTAGGGGAAAGTTAGAATGCCTATATTTTGTTCTTCGTATTTAATGGTAAAAAGGATTTATTTAAAAATAACGCCAAGTTTGCAAACGTATATCCTCACCATCTTACCGAATTTCATAAAAATCTGAGATAATCGGGTTGAAAAGTCAATTTCTCAGTGATAATGACACTTAAATGGACAATTATTAATTATGAAAGAATCGGCTTTCTTTAGATGTGTGGAAAAATAGCAGATGAAGATATGCAAACAAACTTTTGACATTTGTTGCGATTAATCGATTCTGGCCCACGGAAACAAAAAAACGTAGATTTGGCTACACTGAGAAGACAAATGCACGTCCATGTAGTAAAATGTTTCTGGTAAAAAAATTACTATCATTTATAGCGATATAAAGCTGAAATTAAAATTTTCGTTACGTTTCATTGGTAGAAAATATAATAAGGTCAAGTAAATTAATAATCAGTGTTAAAATATGATACTCGAACCAAACGTAAATGTTGAACATTCTTAACCAACCAATACCACATATATATATATATATATAAAATCCTAATTAGGCCTCGTTAATTAATGAAATGAAATAAGTTATGGCTTTACTGTGTGGTATTAGGGATACAAAATTAGAAATCTTGCTACGTATAAGTATTATAAAAAAAACTAACATTTTTACCATTATTATTATTATTATTATTATTATTATTATTATTATTATTATTATTATTATTATTGAGATTAAACCACAAAAGTTAATGGTGTACTATTAATTATATGAAATGCATAGCCACTGATAGACAAATCTATATTGTGTGAGTATTTTTAAACATTTTCAAATGTAACCATGCTTATGAACTCAGCCCTTGGTATCATTTTTACATTCACTAAAATAGAGAGAAATAACAGAAAGGTTCGAATTACATTCTGTATTTAAGATGTTCATATGTTTCAATAAAACAAAAACATGCTACTATTCACAAACAATTACAATATACAAAGCAAATAAAAGCAATCAAAAGTTACATCCATTTTCATTAACTTTGAAATTTAATTTAAATGCTAGTTCAGTAAAAACATGTAACGCAAACGTTTTCTGAAGGTTATTACAGAGCTCTCTTACATAAAAATATAATTCTTAAAGACATGTTAGATTAATATTTCACATTTGCTGTGAGAAAAGTAAACGAAAAAACTTCTTTTTTTAATTTCCGTTTTCAAGTATATCCCTCTTCTAATAGTCCAACTTCTCTAATTTTCGGAAACTATTTTTCTTATTTTTTAAATAGTACCTACCCAATTTGTTTTGAGGAAACAAAATATTGATGGCGCAAGAGCGATATTTAAATGTATTTCAGGTAATCCTCCTTAATAGCCCGATTTTTCTAATTTTTCAGAATGTATTTCTCCCATTTATTTGTTTTATGTATGGAGTTTGCGACAAAACAAATATTAATGCCGCTAGAGCAATTTTAAAATTTTATGTTTCAGGTAAATCCTTCTCTTAATGGCCCTGATTTTCAGAAACTTTATGATATACGAAATTTCGTTGCGAAAAAGCAAATATTAATACCGCTAGAGCGATTTTTAAATGTTGGGTTTCAGCCAAACTCCCTAGTAATAGTCCGTTTTCATTGATTTTTTTCGAAAACTATTATTCATATAATATTTCGGTATCATATACCAAGTTTCCTTTAAAAAAAATTAAAATTACTATTTTAATATTTCCCTTTACCCCACGCTCATCTTTCAGATATACCCCCAATCCTAATGATCCGAGAGCCCTAATTTTCGGAAACTACTTTTATCAATTTATTTTAAATATCTAGTGAGTTTCGTTGAGATAAAGCAAAAATTGTGGCCGCTAAAGCAATTTTTCAATTTTTTTTAAAAAAAATTCGCTTTAGGTTAACCTCCAACCCCCAATGGTCCAATTTAGCTGGTTAACTAACTTAATGAATCGTTTGTTAATTAGTGATTGTATGCAGAGTTTCGTAGAGGATAAAACAATTGTGACCGCTAGAGCATTATGTGTGTGTGTGGGGGGGGGGGTATCTTTTTTCGGTGACTAGTAGGTAGAATCGATACTTCATTCCTTCAGAGTTGCCTAAAAAGTCAGTAAAAATATCACGGGATGATATGGTTGATTAAATGCGCTAATTAGTTGAAGTCTTTAACATCTATCTGCAGAAAAAATATTGTTGCATTATTTATTCAGATCTATACCCTCTCAGTGTTTACTCCAGTAGGCAACTTAGCAAAACTTTGATTTTTGCTTCCATTCCGTACTCCATGCTCGAGTAGTACTTAGTATGTGTCTTTGTGTTGAAGTTAGGCCTCATATCAACATTATCTTCACTGTCATGGTCACTATCTAAAATGTACGCTTACAGGTTCACTGAAATGCAAATAAATTTATATATTTATTTGTTTGAAATTCTATTGAATGCCGAACCGATTACTCAGCATTTTCATCTGGCACAGCTGCGTGGGCGAATGCTGAACAAACAATTCATTTGGATGTTTGCCCAAAGAGAGATATTTTTCCTTTACCAAGGCTAACCACCACGGGTGGCCGAGGTCGTTAAGGCACGGATTCGTGAGCGGAAGGTCTGGGATTCGAATCCCGTCAGGACCTCCTCCCTGACTGAGGTTTTTTCGAGGTTTTCCTCAGCCTTCGTAACTGGCAAATGCCGGGGAGGTACCTAAACTTTGGCCTGAATCGCTTCCTTCCTTAAAAAAAATCCTTTCACAATACATCATCTCATTTCATGTATCTTCAGTGTTCACCGCTTGTGGTGCCTCAGTAGTAAAAACGGGCGTTAAACACTAGTAAAAAAAATTACCAAAACTGAAAAAAAATCTACATATTGTTAAATGTCCTTGCGTACGCCTCGTCTTATACCTTATGCCTTTAGGTAGAATAATCATGAGTTTTATTTTATTGCATTGCATTTTTAAGAACTTCAGAAAGTCCTACTTTAGTTTTTTTTAATGGTGTTTAACACCCGTTTTTACTACTGAGGCATCACAGGCGGTGAACACTGATGATACATGAAATGAAATTATATATTGGGAAAGGAGTTTTAGGGAAGGAAACGTTCCAGGCCTAAGTTAGGGTACCTCCCCGACATTTGCCAATTATGAGGACAGAGGAAAACCTGAAAAAAACCCCAGTCAGGGAGGACGGTCCTGGCGGAATTCGAACCCCTGACCTCCCGCTCACGAGTCCGCGCCTTAACAACCTCGGCCACCTTTGGCGGTCTCTACTTTAGTATACCACGATGGCTTTTCAATATGCAGTACCATCCATTGTTTCCTAAATGAAAGTTTGATATATATTTTCAGCCTTTTGTCCAATGTCTACAATTTCCCCATGCGTAAACTTTGAAATACGATTATATGAGGGTAGGTCCATAAGTCTCCGGCCTCGCCCATAAGGATTATCGCCTGCACAAAATCCGTATCTGGTGTCATACTTTATCTGTTAAGTAAATGATTACAGTTCTAGCTTTCACTCCACTGTGTTCAGTTGTTCAGATATAGTTGCATAAAGAAGGTTATGTGTAGAAGATTGTGACATGTTCAAAATGAAGTTTTGAGCTGTTATTAAGTTCTTCACAAAAGAAGGGCTTACAATGAAATTAAACAGCGATTGGACGGTGTATATGGAGAAGCATCCCCCTCATATTCTGTCCTAAAAGAATAGGCCAAACTTTTTCGAATGGGTCGAGAAAGCATTGAAGACGAAGAGCTTGTAGGTCGACCCTTGGAGGTGCTCACACCTGAAAACATCGCTCATGTTAAAGGAGAAATTATGTAAGACCAGCAACTCAAAGTTACAGAAATAGCAGCAAGGTTGGGCCTTTCTAACTTGACAGTCCTTCAATTATTCATGAACATTTAAACGTGAATAAGTTTAGTGCAAGATGAATGCCTAGACTTCTTTCCTCAGTCCAAAAGCACCAACGAGTCATCTGTTGTCAGACATTTTTGGAGATCTGCGATGGCAACGAGAGAGAGAAGTTCTGCAAACCATTGTTACGGGAGATGAAACTACGATCCTCTACTATGATCCCTTGTCCAAAAGAGAATCAGTGGGGAGATGGAGTGGGTAAACTTAGCGAAGCTTCGCCTCTAAAATCCAAGATCGCTGCGTCAACAAGAATATCATGGCCACAGTATTTTGAGAATGTGAAAGAATACTCTTCATTGAAAAACTGAGTGGTGGTGTGCGCCTTCTTCACGACAACGCGCCTGTGCACACAGCTCTTGTTGCAAAGGAAGTTGCGAAAAAGTGTGACTTCAAGAAGATCGATCATCCACCCTACGGCCCAGATCTAGCTCCCAGTGACTACTTCCTATTCTCAAAACTCAAGAAGGAAATTTAATTCTGACGAATAAGTGATGGGTGCTGTTTATGCCCATTTTGCAGACAAGACTTGTGACTATTTTTGGGAGGGGAGTAAAAAGGTTAATTCAAAGATGTGAGAAGTGTGTTGCAAAAGAGGGTAAGTATATTGTAAAGTGAAATATAGTTTTTGTCTTTATCATAAATAGAAAATGCTCAGGCCGGAAACTTATGGACCTACCCTCGTACCAGACTCTCTGATCGTTCGAACTTTCTCAGCGAAATACTTGGACTTATCGGCCAATACTGTGTTATCAGTTTATTTAGACATTTATACGAAAGGGAAGTTTTAATCGATATTAATCGTTTGCTTATTATCATTTGAGACACAGTGAAGCTTCTTACATGAATGGGCATTAAGAGCTAATACAGTTTTTGACATCGAAAACTTTGACTTTGCTCTTATATTGCCTGTCAAGATGCAACAGTTTTAGAAATGTCCAGGAATAGTTAATGAGTAGAAGATTGGGATTTCTCTTTTATAATTACGATATTACTAAGAGGAAAACTTTCTTACAATGGTTAAACAATAAGCATTTCCAAGATCCGCTCTGAGTCATTCAGAAATTGGGTTAAAGCGTCATTCAAAGTCGTACTAACTTCTGAAGATTGATCTCCCCTCATCTAAGACTAAATTAAGAGGTAGGAAGCAAGTTAACTAGCAATTTGTCTTTTAACAAGCCCTCTTACATTGCATGAACTTTATGCGCAGGATTTATGCGAAGGACATAATGAGTACTGTTTGGAAAAGGGGTTTTAATTGGATATTCGATATCGGATATTCGATATCGCAGTCGTTAATGCTCTCTTGTTAGCCCTAGTGAATTGACTGACTGAGATAAACTTTTATATCGTCAATGTGTCTATTTCGGGCTCCACTTCTGTTTCAAGCTGTGTTTAATTGAGCTGTGATAATGAAAGGTATTGTGTTGCTTCATTTCTCGAGGCAACATACCTGGCAATTTATTTTCTTTCACAGAGCGCAGTAAAACACGCCTCGAGTAAGCGATTGCGTCCCGTTAAAGCTCGCAAATGTTTGAATTTCTTTTACCCTTATTTAAATGAACACTTTCATCTGGTGTAATGAATCCCCGATTGGCTTTGGCTTTTAAACGAGCTACACACTGCTATGAAAAATCTCTTAATGGAATTTTGTAGGTTAACCAAAACAAAATATATTACTAGAGAAGGGAAGGGAGATGTATTAATGTTTTAATAGCAAATTGCTTAGCCTTTGAAGGCTGTCTTCTCATTTGTTGTTTTCTACAAACTAAACATTACCACAGGCATTAGGAAAATTAAATGTAAATTGAATATAGAAAACATTAATGACGGCTTGAGGGTACCTTAAAATAGAATATTTTCTCATATATAAAGGAGGTTTGTATTCATTGGATTAAAAAAATGCATCAGGGTTTTTACATATTTGTCTAGTGTTGTTCTTTCATTGTTATTTTGGAATACATGATCAAATAATGATTAAGCTTTTGCAGCTAAATGAACTTATTGGCTTATCAATAATGCAAAATTATACCGCTGGTCGCTGTTTTTCTAAGCCAATCCAAGGCCAAGAGCATTTTCGTTGCTTAGCCCATTCTTATTGTTATTTTTGAGGAAGGTTTAATTTTAAATGTTATATGGCCAATCTCCTTTAAATTCTCATCAGGTGTCCAAACAATTTCAGTCTTCTTTGATCTAATTTGTCTAACACAAATATTTCTGCATGTACCATTCTTCTAATTTTTTAATGACTACATGGTCAAACATGGAAATCTTTGCGCTTTGTCTCAAATAATCAGTTTCGATTCTTTTTTATATATATTTTTTATTAATGCTTTAAATTTTACTTCCATACTTATTACAAATTCAATCAAACAATTTTTAAAGTATTTTATCGTTGCGTACATTATAATAGACAACCACAAATTACTTGCCAAATTTTAAACTTGAAATGGAACAGCGTCAAATAATAATTATAATAAGAAATTATATACTAAGCACTACAAACTGTATTTTATTATAAATGTTAAATTATGCTGTTTTAATTTGTTATTTATATGTGAATAAAGACGAATATCACTATAAGAATTTAGAAACTTTGAATATTATAGATGCAGTTATTATATACAGAGTGCGGAAGAAAATTTTTATTGAAAAGGGGGTCGAAAATAGGCCCCTCAAGAACAGAAACAAGTGTTCTCGGACGCTTCATTGTGATGCTGCAGGCGTTGACTCCAAAAACTACAAAAGTTTTATGGATAGTCAAGAAGACTAAAAACATAATTGTTTACCTTAAGAAAATAATACTATCACACAAATATGTACCGTAATTGAAGTTCAAGTACAATAATCGTTTATTAAATTTAAACCACTCTCGTTCTCAAAACGTTTTACAACTTCCACAAGATCTGCTCACGGAATATTGTGGTTCAGTCGCTTATCACTGCGTTACCTACATTGACAAGGATTACATTTGAATGGCTAGGAACACCCGTCACATCACAACGTAGCTGTGACGTTGACCCATGTCTATATATGCCTCTATCTCTATTACTCTTAAATAGCTCGAACATATTTTTTCCTGTATTCTAGGGCTACGCATGGAATTTCGCTACAACTAAATAATATATAATGGAATATTTTGAGCTATTTACTAAGACATTCTATTTTAACCATTCTATTGCGTTACATATACAATATTCAAATATGAACATGTTTCCGTATTTTGAATAACTCTTAGCTAAGCTAAGACGTATTCTGTATTCTTTTTAATTCTCTGGTTACAGGCCGCTGCTCCAATTTGCTTTACTTGAGGTTTCAAATCTTACACTTATGTAAGAGTCATAATATAGAAGGTCTGAATAACACTTTGCGCATTATTTCTTTTCACAAGACGTGCTGTGTTATTCTTCACACAGTTTCTGCTTCAGAAATTGGAGCTTCCTAGCAAGTGAAGTCAGAGACAATAATTTAGAGCAGAACTACACGAACTGTTTCTTAAAATTTAAATTTCAGTTTATAAAAACTAATTCTCATAACTAAAAGTGAAACAATTCCTTTGGAAACAAGACTTTACGGTGCATGACGTCAGAGGTCTGGGAATAGAAACACTTGCTGATGTTTACATCGGAACGCTAGGTACAGTTCAGTGTTAGTTCTATTGCATGGTTGATGCAAATTTATATAATTATTAAATTCACACACATCTTTAGTACTTCCATAGTTTGACTTTGCTTTCCCCCCCCCCCACCCCACTTAGCTCCTTACCTCTTTATGATAGCTCTGCAGTTTACCACATATAAACATCTCTCTGGAAGGTGAAGAAGTCATTTGATGATTTATATCGCTTCTCCTGTTTTCTTCATATATCAAACGTTTATCTTACTTTAATAAAATGTATTACCGACTTTAAATCATACTTTTATTTTGACTTATTATTATTGTAATTAACTTTAATTTCATTTGTACAAATTCAACATTAACATAGACATTAGCCGATACTGTTATCAATGTATATAGCATTTAAAACTGGGTGAGCAAAAGATGCGTTAAATTCTAATTCTATAGGCATATGAGGGCAAAAGGTGTTATATTCTATAAAGATGTTTTTTATGCTTTGATTTGACGTAACAAAGATATTGGTTGTATGAGGCGAGGTCATTAAAGTTGTCCGAATTTTACAGAACTTTCGTTCCACAGTTTTTAATGTAAACATTTCACGCGAATCATCAAAGCAGGATGTAGAAGTATTAAGTAAATATTTGGTTTACAAACAAATAAAAACTTGTCTAGTCAGTTATCACTAAAATAAAATAAGAAAGCATAAAACGAAAATATTGTTATAGGATTGAATTTTTCAAATTTTAACATAACATTAATGATATATAATTTTAGAAAAACAACTTTTATAGAATAAACTAAATGGTTACTGGGACTAACATATTGAAAAAACAGAAATATAATTGCGAAAATGGTGCATAAAACGTACTTGCTAATTACTTTTTCACAAGGCACATACAGAAATTTTCCCTATATCTTTGAACATTTCGGTGTATGTAATATTTCAATAATAATAGGTATACCTACCTGCTATTTACTTTTCATCACTAAAATGCAACATGTTTTCAGCTGTTCAATTGTTAGAATTACGCCGATGTTTTCGTTATAGGAAAGCTTTTCGTGAATGAATATGAAGTTTTTATACTGGCAATTTCATTGTTAACATTATTTATATATTGGTTTCTGATTCCTAAGAAACACATCGAAGTTTACGCTCTTAAGCAGTTTACAAATCTATGTGCCAACAAACATTCTTTCTTTGATCTTGGTACCGCTTTTGGGAATATTTTGTATAATGACTAACTGGTGCTCTTTTCGTTTGGTTGGATCTATTGCTACCAGTCTAAATTATTGGTGCCCTTGTTTTTTAAATATTTAAATATGTCGCTGAAATCGTAAGATAGGCTAATTATCATGGAAGTAGATGTTATATAAGATTTTTAAATTTTATATTTTTCATCTAGCAACAAATTATTTTCATTATTATTATTATTATTATTATTATTATTGTTGTTGTTGTTGTTGTTGTTGCTGTTGCTGCTACTACTATTACTACTACTAGTACTAGTTACTATTACTACTACTACTACCACTACTACTACTACTACTACTACTACTATTACTACTACTACTACTACTACTTCTACTACTACTACCACTACTACTACTACTACTACTACTACCTCTACTACTTATACTACCACTTTTGCTACTATTATTACTCCTACTACTACTACTACTACTACTACTACTACTACTACTACTACTACTACTATTACTCCTACTACTATTACTATTACTACCACTATTGCTACTACTAATGGTACTACTATTACTACTACTAGTACTAGTTATTATTACTACTACTACTATTATTACTACTACTACCACTACTATTACTGCTACTACTACCACCACCACTACTACTACTACTACTATTACTACTACTACTATTACTACTACTACTATTACTACTACTACTACTATTACTACTACTACTATTATTACTACTACTATTACTACTACTACTATTATTACTACTACTACTATTACTACTACTACTATTACTACTACTACTACTATTACTACTACTACTATTACTACTACTACTATTACTACTACTACTATTATTACTACTACTACTATTACTACTACTACTATTACTACTACTACTACTACTACTACTACTATTACTACTACTACTATTATTACTACTACTACCACTACTACTACTACCACCACTACTACTGCTACTACTACTATTACTACTACTACTATTACTACCACCACTACTACTACTGCTACTACTATTACTACTACTATTACTACTACTAGTACTAGTTACTATTACTACTACTACCACTACTACTACCACCACCACTACTACTGCTACTATTACTACTATTACTACCACTACTACTACTACTACTACTATTACTACTACTATTACTACTACTATTACAACTACTATTACTACTACTATTACTACTACTACTATTACAACTACTATTACTACTACTAGCACTACTACTGGTACTACTACTACTACTACTACTACCACTACTACTGCTACTACCATTACTAGTAGTTACTGCTGCTACTACTACTGCAATATTTTAAAGCCCGATTAGTGTTAGTGGCACTGTTGTAGCTTTCCAAAAAGACTCTTTATTTCTGTTTATTATAATTTGAATTTATGTTTAATACGGAGACAAATGTAACTAGTAGACATTTGTTCTGTTACAGGATCTTGTGGGCGTTCTCAGCAGCTTGGATACAAGTTTATCTATCTTCCGGATGACTCAAATAAAAGATGAGAGAGGGTTCTCTGTGAGCTATGGGTAACCATGGCGTTATGTACACCTCCTTTGTTTCATTTGCCACTCCTACAACACTCGGAGCCGGTAAAGCGCCTCACTTCGCTCGTATTATGTAACTGGGTCGGAGACTGCTCATGTGCAATTTGTCTCCATTACTCTGAGTCTACCACAGAGTGGCCTGCGGCTCTTTGTCCTCTCTACTCAGCGATACGTCCTTTGCGCCAATTACATTATTCCCATGCAAGAAAGAAAGAGAAAAAGAGAGAGAAGAATTTCACTTTCAGCACATATCGAAGGACAGACAGGCTATAATCCTAATAAATCATGTGTAGTAAAATCGAGTTCAGTGTAGAGGGTAACATCGAATATAAACTTTTATTTCTTCATTCAGATGATGCAAAAGCTACTATCGTCACGAAAACTTCATCGCCATCTTTAATTGTTCTGGTCAGCTTCAGTACTGGGGAACCCCCCCCCCATAAAATAAATATCAAAAAAATGAATCTGTTACGACACATGGCATAAAAGAATTTAAAACAATTTAACGACATTGAGCAAAAATAATAATATTTCTCCCTCCTGTCTCCTTCATTGGCTTGTAAGGAGATATGGCTTGGCAGTATGCACAGAGAAGGAGCGAGTCCTAGCTTTCTAAGTTAAGCGTGAATATCGAACTCGGGACCTCCTGGTGACTACATAGACTGCTCTGGGGATTCTGGTAAAATTTCTTTCGTTTTAGCCCCTAAATCAATAAATTGTTCTGAATATTTATTAACTATTTTCGAAAAAATGGTTTTGTTCCTGAGCTTTTAATAAGTGAAATTTTATGTGGTCCAGGAGGTGCCCGATTCGATTAAAATAACGAATATACTTGTTTTAGTATGGTCCTCTTATTAATTCCTACAACATTTGATGGTTCCACTTTAGGGAAATTATGCAATATTGCTTATTTCTTTGACATGCCGTAAGGAAATTATAAAACATTAAGGCTCGGGTAACGATAATATTTGCATTGAATCTATCCATTAAAATTATTTTTCCTGTATTGTTTCCGTTTTACTGGTCCCTGTTTAATTCTGTGTTTGCTTTGTAGAATTATTGTTATAATATACTTCAATTACAATAAAGATTACTGTTAATATATTATTTTCTTATGTACTAATTTTCCCAAATGATCCAGGTTCTTTCCGGGTTTCCATTATAAGGATCCCTCCATTTGTTAAAAAGTGAGTGCTCTTCATGTGATCGATGTGAAAGTCATTGATTCCAAATGTCATAAAAATGGCTATCATAGGCAACGAAACAGCCAAATGAAATGAAGAAAAAACTGTGATAGCCAATTATGGGCAGCCAAAATGTCCTTTTTTTTTTTTACACACAAAAAAGCTAAGATGAGATATTTTATAACGAAAGGTTAAAGTGAGCAATTATTTACAGTAAAAGAAAATTTAACTACTTTTTACACAAAAAAGCTAAGATGTGCAAGGGCAAAGATATTATTTTTTAATTTTTTTTTATAGTAAAAGACAAAGATGGATGTTTTTCACAGTTAAATGCAAAGATAGGCTGTTTGCAAAAATAAAAAGGCCCAAATAAGATATTTTGATAGAAAAGGGGTAAAGATAAGGTAATTTTCTGAGTAAAATGCTAAGATATGTTATTTTTTATATAAGAAAGTCTAAAATGGGCTATTTTTGATAGAAAAAAGAGCAAAGAAGAGGCACTTTCAATAGAAAAAAAGGCAAAGATAGGTTATTGTTCATAGTAAAGAGCAAAAATAGAGAATTTTCAATATACAAAAGGCCAAATTGATTTGAAAAAAAATGCAAAGATAACCTATTTTAAACAGAAAAATAAAAAACTGGCTATTTAGCATAGTAAAACGCAAGGAAAGGCTATTTTCCATTAAAAAGGCTAAGATAAACGATTTATTAAATGAGGAAGAGATAAGCTTAATTTTAAAAAAATAAGGTAAATAGTAGCTAATGTGCGCTTATATTTGCCTGTAAAATTTCAGCATATAACTTGCCCATTGGCCGAAAAATTAACCTGAACTTTGTCTTTTCGGCAATTCATCGAAAAAATGGCCTATTTATGGCCTTTCTGACTAAACGTAGCACACATTTGCTCTTTATTTTCAATTCTATGAAAAAATAGTCTATCTTATACTATTCCACCAAAATTTTGCCTATATTTGCGTGGAAAATAAATGAGAAAATAAGCTACATTTTTCAGAAAAATAAAGGCTATGATGAACTAATTTTTTTCTAGAATTTAATTATGGGGGGACATACTTAATTTATAATGGAATTTGGTCAAGAGAGGCCATTTTTGGGAAGAAAAGCGCTAAAATATGAAAAAATTGTCAAAAAAATTAAAACAGCGATGGGCTAATTTTTGTCAGATGTGTTTGCCTTTTTGCCGACAAAATTTAGCCTATCTCTGTTTTGATCTTCTTTCAATTTTGGCCTATTTTGGTCCTTTCCTCAAAATTTATCCTATTTAGACCTTAATTGTTGAGAGACTCAGCCTAATTCACACTTTCGGCCACAAATTTAGACCAATTTTATTTTATTGCATAGAAAATTTAGTCTATCTTCATTTTTTCCCCTACAATTTACCCTACCTTAACCTTATTCATAAAAACTGGGCCTATATTGGCCTCTATTGTCTTCTATAAAATATCAGCACATAGCTTGCCCATATAATCGAAAAATTAACCTGAACAATGTCTTATCTCATTTCAACGAAAAAAATGGGCCATTTTTGGCCTTTATGGCAAAAATTAGCACACATTTACCTTTATTTTTAATTCTGTGGAACAATAGTCTATCTTATTCATTTGCACCAAAATTTTTCCTGTATATGCGTTGAAAATAAATGAGAAAATAAACCATTTTTCAGGAAAATGGAAATAAAAGGCTATGTTGGAATCATAAAAAATTATCAGCAAAATCAAAACATAGATAGGCTAATTTTTGACAAGCCCTTTTATAGGCCAAAAACATTAGCTTATCTCTATTTTGATTTTCTTGCAATTTTTGGGTTATTTTGACCTTTTTCTCAAAATTAATGCTATTTAGGCCTTATTTCGTGAGAAACTCAGCCTAACTCACACTTTCGACTACAAATTCAGCCCTAGTTTATTTTATTTCATGGAAAATTTGGTCCATCTTCGTTTTCCCCCCACTATTTACCCTATGTTTGCCTTATTTGTAAACATTTGGGCCTATATTTGCCTCTACTGTATTCTGTAAAACTTACAGCATATAATTTGCCCATATAGCCGAAAAATTAACCTGAACTTTGTCTTTACGGCAATTCAGCGAAATAAATGGCCAATTTATGGCCTTTAGCAAAAAGTACCACACATTTGCCTTTATTATCAATTCCCTGGAAAAATTCGTCTATCTTATACTATTCCATCAAAAATGTTCCCTATATTTGCGTTAGAATAAATTAGAAGATAAACCATGTTTTTCAGGAAAATAAAAATAAATGCTATGTTGAACTAATTTTTCTAGGATTTAAATATGCGAGTTATAGGCCAAATTTATGATAGTATGTGGTCAATAGTGGCTATTTTTGGGAATAAAAGGGCAAAAAATGTAAAATATTATCTGAAAAATCAAAACATACACAGGCATATTTTTGTAAGGAAATTTTTTGCCTTTTTTTTTTTTTTTATGGCGACAAAATTTAGCCCATTTCTGGTTTCATTAAATTTCATTTTTTGGTCTATTTTGGCCGTTTTACTCTAAATTTGTTCTATTTAGGCCTTATTTCGTGATAATCTCAGCTAACTCACAATCTCGGCTTCAAATTTAGCCTTAGTTTATTTTGTTTCATGGAAGATTTAGCCTATCTTCGCTTTTCCCTAATATTTACCCGTATAGTGGCCTTATTAATAAACATTAAAGCCTATATTGGGCTCTATTGTATTCTGTGAAAATATTAGCATATAATTTGCCCATATAGCCGAAAAATTAACCTAAACTCTGTCTTTTCGGCAATTCACCAAAAAAGGGCCTATTTTGACCTTTCTGGCAAATATTATTACACATTTGCCTTAATTATAAATTCTGTGGAAAATTTGGTCTATCTTTACTATTTCGCCTACATTTTGCCTATATTTGCATGGAAAATAAATTAGAAAATAAACCATATTTGAGGAAAATAAAAGTAAATGGTATGTTGAACTAACATTTGCTGGCATTTTATAAGGGGGTTATAGCCTTTGTTGGTTTTCCCCTATTATTCACTCAATTAATTCCTTTATTTGTAACCATTTGGGCCTATATTAGGTTCTATTGTATTCTGTGAAAATTTTAGCATATAATTTGCGCATAAAGCCGAAAAATTAACCTGAAATTTGTCTTTTCCGCAATTAACCGAAAAAACTGGCCTATTTATGGACTTTCTGGTAAACATTAGCACACATTTGCCTTTATTATCTATTCTCCGGATAAATTTGTCTATCTAATACTATTCCACTAAAATTTTGCCTACATTTGCGTGGAAAATAATTTTGAAAATTAACCTTATTTTCAGGAAAATAAATATAAATGATATGTTCATCTAATTTTCTTAGGATTTAAATATGGGGTTTATTGGCCTAATTTATCACATTATGTTATCAAGAGAGGCCATTTTTGGATATAAATGGCAAAATATATTAAAAATATCAGGAAACTCAAAACTGAGATAGGCTAATTTTTGTCAGGAAAAATTATTGCATTTTTGGCGACAAAATTTAGCCTATCTCTGGTTTGATCAAATTTAAATTTTGGGTCTATTTTGGCCCTTTCCCTTTATATTTATTCTATTTAGGCCTTATTTCGTAATAAAGTAAGCCTAACTCTCAATTTCGGCCTCAAAATTAGCCCTAGTATTTTTTATTTCATTAAAAATTTACCTGTCTTCGTTTTTCCCCAACTATTTAGGCAATTAATTGCCGTATTTGTAAACTTTTACACCTATACTGGGCTCTATTGTATTCTGTGACAATTTCAGCATATACCTTGCCCATATAGCCGAAAAATTAACCTGAACTTTGTTTTTCTGCAAATAACCGAAAAAATTGCCTTTTTTTGGCCTTTCTGGTGAAAATTAGCACACATTTGCCTTTATTATCTATTAAATTTATAAATCTGTCTAACTTAATCTATGCCCCTAAAATTTTGCCTATATTTCCATGGGAAATAAATTTGAAAAGAAACCTTATTTTTCAGAAAAATAAAAATAAATGGTATGTTGAACAATGTTTTTCAAGGATTTAAATATGGAGTTTATAGACTTAATTTGTAATATTATGTGATCAAGAGAGGCCATTTTTGAGAATAAAAGGGCCAAAAATATAAAAAAATACCAGGGAAATTAAAACTGAAATGGGCTAATTTTAGTCAGGTTGCATTTTTTTGGCGACAAAATTTAGCCTATCTTTGGTTTGAACAAATTTAAATTTGGGCCTATTTAGGCCCTTTCGCTTTAAATGTATCTAATTAGGCCTTATGTCTTAAATAATGTTAGCCTAACTCTCAATTTCGGTCTCAAATTTAGCCCTAGTATTTTTTATTCCATTAAAAATTTAATCTTTCTTCATTTTCCAAACTATTTTCACAGTTAATTGCCTTATTTGTAAACTTTTGGGCCTATATTGGGCTCTATTGTATTGCTTGAATATTTTAGCAGATACTTTGCCCATATAGCCGAAAAAATAACCTGAACTTTGTTTTTTTTCTGGAAATAACCGAAAAAATGTCCTATTTATGGTGTTTCAGGTGAAAACTAGCACACATTGGCCTTGAATATGTATTTTCTATATAAATTTGTCTACCTATACTATTCACTAAAGTTTTGCATATACAAATATTTTTAAAGGAACCTTGTTTTTCAGGAAAATGAAAGTAAATAGCATTTTGAACTAATTTTTTCTAGATTTAAATATGGAGTTCATAGACCTAATTTACTGTATTATGTGATCAAGACAGGTCATTTTTGGAATAAAAGGGCGAAAAGTATAAAAAAATATCAGGAAAATCAAAACTGAGATAGGCTAATTTTTTGTCAGGAAAAATTATCGCATTTTTTTGGCGACTAAACTTAGCCTCCGGTTTGATCAAATTTCAATTTTGGGCCTATTTTAACCTTTTCCGTCTAAATTTATTCTATCTAGGCCTTGTATCGTAATAATCTGAGCGAAAATCTCAATTTCGGGCTCAATTTTATCTCTAGTATTATTTATTTTATGGAAAATTAACCTTTTTCGTTTTCCCCCTAATATTTACCTATTTAATTGCCTTATTTGTAAACATTTGGGCCTATATTGGGCTCTATTGCATTCGGTGAAAATGTTAGCATACAATTTACACATAATAGCCGAAAAATTAACCTGAATTTTGTATTTTCCGTAAATAACCGAAAAAATGGTCTTTTTTTTGGTCTTTCTGGTGAAAATTAGCTCACATTTGCCTTTATTATCTATTAACTGTATAAATCTGTCTATCTTATGCTATTCCACTAAAATTTTTCCTATATTTGCGCGGGAAATATAATTGAAAAAAAAAACTTATTTTTCAGAAAAATAAAAATAAATGGTATGTTGAACAATGTTTTTCTAGGATTTATATATGGGGTTTATAGATTTAATTTGCAATATTATATGATCAAGAGAGCCCATGTTTGGGAATAAACGTGCCAAAAATATAAAAAATATCAGGAAAAACAAAACTGAGATAGGCTAATTTTTTTCAGGTTGCATTTTTTTGGCGACATAATTTAGCCTATCTCTGTTTTGAACAAATTTAAATTTTGGGCCTATTTAGGCATATATGCTTTAATTTTATTCTAATTAGGCTTTATTTCGTAATATTCTGAGCCTAATTCTCAATTTTAGCCCTATTTTTTTTATTCCATTAAAAATTTAGCCTTTCTTCGTTTTTCCCCAACTTTTTGCGCAATTAATTACCTTATTCGTAAACCTTTGGGTCTATATTGGACTCTATTGTATTCTGGGACAATGTTAGCATATACCTTGCCCGAATACCCGACAAAATAACCTGAACTTAGTTTTCCTGTAAATAACCGAAAAAAACCCTATATATGGCCTTTCTGGTGAAAATTAGCACACATTGGCCTTAAATAGTATTTTCTATATAAATTTGTCTGCCTGTACTATTCCACTAAAATTTTGCCTATATAAAATTTTTTTAAACAAACCTTATTTTTCAGAAAAATAAAAATATATGGTATGTTGAACCATTTGTGTCATTAAATATATAGTTTATATACTTAATTTATAATATTATGTGATTAACAGAGGCCAATTTTGGGAATATAAGGGCGAAAAATATAAAATAATATCAGGAAAATCAAAACAGAGATAGGCTAATTTTTTGTCAGGAAAAATTATCGCATTTTTATGGCGACAAAATTTAGCCTGTCTCTGGTTTGATCAAATTTCAATTTTCGGCCTATTTTAACCTTTTCCGAATAACTTTATTCTATCTAGGCCTTTTTCGTAATAATCTGAGCGAAAATCTCTATTTCGGGCTCAATTTTATCTCTAGTATTATTTATTTTATGGAAAATTAACCTTTTTCGTTTTCCCCCTAATTTTTACCTATTTAATTGCCTTATTTGTAAACATTTGGGCATATATTGGGCTCTATTGCATTCGGTGAAAATGTTAGCATACAATTTACACATAATAGCCGAAAAATGAACCTGAATTTCGTATTTTCCGTAAATAACCGAAAAAATGGATTTTTTTGGTCTTTCTGGTGAAAATTAGCACACATTTGCCTTTATTATCTATTAGCTGTATAAATCTGTCTATCTTATACTATTCCACTAAAATTTTGCCTATATTTGCGTGGGAAATATATTTTAAAAAAACTTATTTTTCAGAAAAATAAAAATAAATGGTATGTTGAACAATGTTTTTCTAGGATCTAAATATGGAGTTTATAGACTTAATTTGTAATATTATGTGATCAAGAGAGCCCATTTTTGGGAATAAAAGTGCCAAATATATAAAAAATATCAGGAAAAACAAAACTGATATAGGCTAATTTTTGTCAGGAATAATTATCGCGTTTTTTGGCGAAAAAATTTAGCCTATCTCTGGTTTGATCAAATTTAAATTTGGGCCTTCTTTGCCCCTTTCCCATTAAATTTATTCTATTTATGCCTTATTTCGTAATAAACTGAGCCAAACTCTCAATTTTGGCCTCAAATTTAGCCCTAGTATTTTTATTTCCATTAAAAATTTATCCTTTCTTCGTTTTTCCCCAACTTTTTACGCAATTTAATGCCTTATTTGTAAACTTTTGGGCCTATATTGGGCTCTATTGTATTGCTTGAATATTTTAGCAGATACTTTGCCCATATAGCCGAAAAAATAACCTGAAGTTAGTTTTTCCTGCAAATAACCGAAAAAAAACTCTATTTATGGCCTTACTGGTGAAAATTAACACACATTGGCCTTAAATAGTATTTTCTATATAAATTTGTCTCCTATACCATTCCAGTAAAATTTTGCCTACATAAAATTTTTTTAAAGAAACCTTTTTTTTTTCAGGAAAATAAAAATAATTGGCATTTTGAACTATTTTTTTGTAGGATATAAATACGGAGTTTATAGACCTAATTTATAACATTAATTGATCAATAGAGGCCACATTTTGGGAATAAAGGGGCCAAAAATGTAAAATAATATTAGGAAAATCAAAATAGAGATAGGCTAATTTTGTCAGGAAAATTTTTTGCATTTTTTGGCGACAAAATTTAGCCTATCTCTGGTTTGATCAAATTTAAATTTTGCACCTATTTTGGCAAATTCCCTTTAAATTTATTCTATTTAGGCCTTATTTAGTAATAATCTGAGCAAATTCTCAATTTCGGCCTCAAATTTAGCCCTAATTTTGTTAATCCATCAAAAATTTAGCCTTTCTTCGTTTTTCCCCAAATATTTCCCCAATTAATTACCTTATTCGAAAACCTTTGGGTCTATATTTATTAAGCTCTATTCTATTCTGTGACAATTTTAGCACATTCCTTGCCCAAATATGCGAAAAATTAACCTGAACTTTATTTTGCTGCAAATAACCGAAAAAATGGCCTTTTTATGGCCTTTCTGGTGAAAATTAGCACACATTTGCCTTTATTATCTCTTCCGTGGACTAATTCGTATATCTTATAGTATTCCCTTAGAGTTTTTCCTATAGTTGCGTGCAAAAAATTTTTTAAATGAAACCTTATTTTTCAGGAAAATAAAAATAAAATGTACGTTGAACTATGTTTTTCTAGGATTTAAACATTGTGCTTGTAGAACTAATTTATAGTATTGTGTGATCAAGAGAGGCCAATTTTGGGAATATAAGGGCCAAAAATATAAAATAATATCAGGAAAATCAAAACAGAGATAGGCTAATTTTGGTCAGGAATAATTATCGCGTTTTTTGGCGACAAAATTTAGCCTATCTCTGGTTTGATCAAATTTAAATTTGGGCCTTCTTTGCCCCTTTCCCTTTAAATTTATTCTATTTAGGCCTTATTTCGTAATAAACTGAGCCTAACAGTCAATTTCGGCCTCAAATTTAGCCCTAGTATTTTTTATTTCATTAAAAACTTACCTTTCTTCGTATTTCAACAACTATTTAGGCAATTAAATGCCTTATTTGTAAACTTTTGGGCCTATATTTGGCTGTATTGTATTGCTTGAATATTTTAGCAGATACCTTGCCCATATAGCCGAAAAACTAACCTGAACTTTGTCTTTTATGGAAATAACCGAAAAAATGTCCTATTTATGGCCTTTCTGGTGAAAATTAGCACACTTTGGCTTTAAATAGTATTTTCTATATAAATTTGTCTACCTATACTATTCCACTAAAATTTTGCCTATACAAAATTTTTTTAAAGAAACCTTATTTTTCAGGAAAATAAAAAAAATTGGCTTTTTGAACTAATTTTCTGTAGGATATAAATACGGAGTTTATAGACCTAATTTATAACATTATTTGATCAATAGAGGCCACATTTTGGGAATAAAGGGGCCAAAAATGTAAAATAATATCAGGAAAATCAAAATAGAGATAGGCTAATTTTGTCAGGAAATTTTTTGCACTTTTTGGCGACAAAATTTAGCCTATCTCTGGTTTGATCAAATTTAAATTTGCACCTATTTTGGCAAATTCCCTTTAAATTTATTCTATTTAGGCCTTATTTAGTAATAATCTGAGCAAATTCTCAATTTCGGCCTCAAATTTAGCCCTAGTTTTGTTATCCATCAAAAATTTAGCCTTTCTTCGTTTTTCCCCAAAATTTTCCCCAATTAATTACCTTATTCGTAAACCTTTGGGTCTATATTGGGCTCTATTCTATTCTGTGACAATTTTAGCACATACTTTGCCCAAATATCCGAAAAATTAACCTGAACTTTATTTTGCTGCAAATAACCGAAAAAATGGCCTTTTTATGGCCTTACTGCTGAAAATTAACACACATTGGCCTTAAATATTATTTTCTATATACATTTGTCTGCCTATACTATTCCACTAAAACTTTTCCTATATAAAAATTTTTTAAACAAACCTTATTTTTCAGAAATATAAAAATATGTGGTATGTTGATCCATTTGTGTCATTAAATATAGAGTTTATATGCTTAATTTATAATATTATGTGATTAACAGAGGCCATTTTTGGGAATATAAGGGGCCAAAAATGTAAAATAATATCAGGAAAATCAAAATAGAGATAGGCTAATTTTGTCAGGAAAATTTTTTGCATTTTTTGGCGACAAAATTTAGCTTATCTCTGGTTTAATCAAATTTAAATTTTGGATCTATTTTGGCAATATCCCTTCAAATTTATTCTATTTAGGCCTTATTTAGTAATAATCTGAGCATATTCTCAATTTCGGCCTCAAATTTAGCCCTAGTTTTTTTATTCCATTAAAAATTTAGCCTTTCTTGGTTTTTCCCCAACTTTTTACGCAATTAATTACCTTATTCGTAAACCTTTGGGTCTACATTGGACTCTATTGTATTCGGTGACAATTTTAGCACATACCTGGCCCAAATATCCGAAAAATTAACCTGAACTTTATTTTGCTGCAAATAACCGAAAAAGGCCTTTTTATGGCCTTTCTGGTGAAAATTAGCACACATTTGCCATTATTATCTTTTCCGTGGACTAATTCGTATATCTTATAGTATTCCATTACAGTTTTTATTATAGTTGCGTGCAAAAATTTTTTTAAATGAAACCTTATTTTTCAGGAAAATAAAAATAAATTGTACGTTGAACTATGTTTTTCTAGGATTTAAATATGGTGCTTGTAGAACTAATTTATAGTATTGTGTGATCAAGAGAGGCCAATTTTGGGAATATAAGGGCCAAAAATATAAAATAATATCAGGAAAATCAAAACAGAAATAGGCTAATTTTGGTCAGGAAAAATTATCGCGTTTTTTGGCAACAAAATATAGCCTATCTCTGGTTTGATCAAATTTAAATTTGGGCCTTCTTTGCCTCTTTCCCTTTAAATTTATTCTATTTAGGCCTTATTTAGTAATAATCTGAGCAAATTCTCAATTTCGGCCTCAAATTTAGCCCTAGTTTTTTTATTCCATTAAAAATTTAGCCTTTCTTGGTTTTTCCCCAACTTTTTACGCAATTAATTACCTTAATCGTAAACCTTTGGGCCTATATTTGGCTGTATTGTATTGCTTGAATATTTTAGCAGATACCTTGCCCATATACCCGAAAAAATAACCTGAACTTAGTTTTTCCTGCAAATAACCGAAAAAAAACTCCATTTATGGCCTTTCTGGTGAAAATTAGCACACATTGGCCTTAAATGGTATTTTCTATATAAATATGTCTGCCTATACTATTCCACTAAAATTTTGCCTACATAAAACTTTTTTAAACAAACCTTATTTTTCAGAAAAATAAAAATATGTGGTATGTTGATCCATTTGTGTCATTAAATATAGAGTTTATATACTTAATTTATAATATTATGTGATTAACAGAGGCAATTTTTGGGAATATAAGGGCCAAAAATATAAAATAATATCAGGAAAATCAAAACAGAGATAGGCTAATTTTGGTCAGGAAAAATTATCGCGTTTTTGGCAACAAAATTTAGCCTATCTCAGGTTTGATCAAATTTAAATTTGGGCCTTCTTTGCCCCTTTCCCTTTAAATTTATTATATTTAGGCCTTATTTCGTAATAAACCGAGCCTAACAGTCAATTTCGCCCTCAAATTTAGCCCTAGTATTTTTTATTCCATTAAAAACTTACCTTTCTTCGTATTTCAACAAGTATTTAGGCAATTAATTGCCTTATTTGTAAACTTTTGGGCCTATATTTGGCTGTATTGTATTGCTTGAATAGTTTAGCAGAGACCTTGCCCATATAGCCAAAAAACTAACCTGAACTTTGTCTTTTATGGAAATAACCAAAAAAATGTCCTATTTATGGCCTTTCTAGTAAAATTTAGCACACATTGTTCCTTAAATAGTATTTTCTATATAAATTTGTCTACCTATACTATTCCACTAAAATTTTGCCTATACAAAATGTTTTTAAAGAAACCTTAATTTTCAGGAAAATAAAAATAAATGCCATTTTGAACTAATTTTTTGTAGGATATAAATACGGAGTTTATAGACCTAATTTATAATATTATGTGATCAACAGAGGCCATTTTTGGGAATAAAAGGGCCAAAAATATAAAAAATAGAAGGAAAATCAAAACTGAGATAGGCTAATTTTTGTCAGGAAAATTTTTTGCATTTATTGGCGACAAAATTTAGCTTATCTCTGGTTTGATCAAATGTAAATTATGGACCTATTTTGCCCCTTTCCCATTGAATTTCTTCAATTTAGGCCTTATTTCGTAATCATATGAGACTAACTCCCAATTCGGCCTCATATTTAGCCCTAGTTTTTTTATTCCATTAAAAATTTAGCCTGTCTTCGTTTTTCCCCAACTTTTTACGCAATTAATTACCTTATTTGTAAACCTTTGGGTCTATATTGGGCTCTATTGTATTCTGTGATAATTTTAGTATATACCTTGCCCATATAGCCGAAAAATTAATATGAACTTTGTTTTTCCAGCAAATAACAGAAAAAATGGCCTTTTTATGGACTTTCTGGTGGAAATTAGCACACATTTGCCTTTATTATCTATTAATTGTATAAATCTGTCTAACGTATACTATTCCATTTTGCCTATATTTGCTTGGGAAATAAATTTGCAAAGAAACCTTATTTTTGAGCAAAATAAAAATAAATGGTATGTTGAACTATGTTTTTCTAGGATGTAATTATGGAGTTTATAGACTTAATTTGTAATATTATGTGATCAAGAGAGGCCATTTTTGGGATAAAAGGGCCAAAAATATAAAAAAATATCAGTAAAATCGAAACTGAGATAGATTAATTTTTGTCAGGTTGCATTTTCTTGGCGACAAAATTTAGCCTGTCTCTGGTTTAAACAAATTTAAATTTTGGGCCTATTTAGGTCCTTTCACTTTAAATTTATTCTAATTAGGCCTTATTTCGTAATAAACTAATATGTATTTTCTATATAAATTTGTTTACCTATACAATTCACTAAAGTTTTGCCTATACAAATATTTTTAAAGAAACCTTATTTTTCAGGAAAATGAAAATAAATTGCATTTTGAACTAATTTTTTGTAGGATTTAAATATGAAGTTCAAAGACCTATTTTATTGTATTGTGTGATCAAGAGAGGTCATTTTAGGAATAAAAATGCCGAAAAATATAAAAAAATATCAGGAAAATCAAAACAGAGATAGGCTAAATTTGTCAGGAAATTTTTGCATATTTTTGGCTACAAAATTTAGCCTATCTCTGGTTTGATCAAATTTAAATTTTGGGCCTATTTTGCCCCTTTCCCTTTAAATTTATTCTATTTAGGCCTTATTTCGTAATAAACTGAGCCTAACAGTCAATTTCGGCCTCAAATTTAGCCCTAGTATTTTTTATTCCATTAAAAACTTACCTTTCTTCGTATTTCAACAAGTATTTAGGCAATTAATTGCCTTATTTGTAAACCTTTGGGCCTATATTGGACTCTATTGTATTGCTTGAATATTTTAGCAGATACCTTGCTCATATAGCCGAAAAATTAACCTGTACTTTGTCTTTTCTGCAAATAACCGGGAAAATGCCCTATTTATGCCCTTTGTGGTGAAAATTAGCACACATTGGCCTTGAATATGTATTTTCTGTATAAATTTGTGTGCCTATACTATTCTTTAAAGTTTTTCCTATACAAAATTTTTTAAAGAAACCTTATTTTTCAGGAAAATAAAAATAAATGGCATTTTGAACTAATTTTTTCAAGGATTTAAATATGGAGTTTATAGATCTAATTTATAATATTATGTGATCAAGAAAGGCCACATTTTGGGAATAAAAAGGGCGATAAAGTAAAAAAAATATCAGGAATATCAAAACAGAGATAGGCTAATATTGTCAGGAAATTTTTGCATATTTTTGGGTACAAAATTTAGCCTATCTCTGGTTTCATCAAATTTAAATTTTTGGCTTATTTTAATCTTTTCCGTCTAAATTTATTCTATTTAGTCTTTATTTCGTAGCAATCTGAGCGTAAATCTCAATTTCGGCGTCAATTTTATCCCTAGTATTATTTATTTTATGGAAAATTAACCTTGTTCGTTTTTCCCTAATATTTACCTATTTAAATGATTCATTTGTAAACATTTGGGCCTATATTGGGCTCTATTGCATTCTGTGAAAATTTTAGCATATACTTTACACATACTAGCCGAAAAATTAACTTCAACTTTGTCTTTTCGGAATATAACCGAAAAAATTGCCTATTTATGGCCTTCCCGGTGAAAATTAGCACACATTTGCCTTTATAATGGATTGTCTGTATAAATGTGTGTATCTTATACTATTCCACTAAAGGTTGGCCTATATTTGCGTGAGAAATATATTTGAAACGAAACCTAATTTTTCAGAAAAATAAAAATAAATGGTATGTTGAACCATTTGTAGGATATAAATATAGAGTTTATAGATTTAATTTATAATATTATGGGATCAACAGAGGCCATTTTTGGGAATAAATGGGCCAAAAATATAAATAAAATATCAGGAAAATCAAAACCGAGATAGGCTAATTTTTGTCAGGAAAAATTTTTGCCTTTTTTTGGGATAAAATGTAGCCTCTCTCTGCTTTAATCAAATGTCAATTTTTGCCATATTTTGGACTTTTCCCTAAAAATTTATGCTATCAAGGCCTAATTTCGTGAGAAACGCAGCCTAACGCACACTTTCGGTCTCACATTAAGGCCTAGTTTATGTTATTTCAAGGAAAATCTAGCCTAGTTTGGTTTTTCCCGTACTATTTACCGTATAATTGCCTTTTTTGTAAATAAACGCCCTATATTAGGCTCTATTGTATTCTGTGAAAATTTTAGCATATAATTTGCCCATATAGCCGAAAAATTAACCTGAACTTTGTATTTTCGGCATTTCACCGAAAAAAAATGGTCTATTTATGGCCTTTCTGGCAAAATTTACAACTCATTTGCCTTTAGTATCAATTCCCTGGAAAAATTGGTCTATCTTATACTATTCCACCAACAATTTCCTTATATTTCCGTTGAAAATAAATTAGAAAATAAACCATATATTTCAGGAAAATAAAAATAAATGCTCTGTTGAACTAATTTTTTCCAGCACATAAATATGGGGGTTATAGACCTAATTTATAATAATATGTGGTCAAGAGAGGCCTTTTTTGGAATAAGAGGGCCAAAAATGGAAAAAAAATTATCAGGAAAATTTAAAACATATATGGGCTAATTTTGTCAGGAAATTGTTACTTTTTTTTTTTTAGCGACAATATTTAGCCTATTTCTGGTTTCATCAAATTTTATTTTTGGCCTACGTTTGGCATTTTTCCTTTAAGTTTATGCTATTTAGCCGTTATTTCGTGATAATCTCAGCCTAACTCACAATATCGGCCTCAAATTTAGCCCTAGTTTATTTTATTTCATGGAAAATTTTGCCTATCTTCGTTTTTCCCCTACTATTTACCCATATGGTAGGCTTATTTGTAATCATTTGGGTCTATAATAGGCTCTATTGTATTCTGTGAACATTTTAGCATATAACTTGCACATAAAGCCGAAAAATTATCCTGCACTTTTTCTTTTGGGCAATTCAGCGAAAAAAGGGCTATTTATAGCTATTCTGACCAAAATTAGCACACATTGGCCTTTATTTCAATTCTCTGGAAAAAATGGTCTATCTTATACTATTCCACCAAAATTTTGCCTATATTTGCATGAAAAATAAATTAGATAATAAGCTACATTTTTCAGGAAAATAAAAATAAAGGTTATGATGAATTGCTTTTTTTTTAGAATTTAAATATGGGGGAGATAGACATAAATTACAATAGAATGTGGTCAAGAGAGGCTTTTGGGGGGGGAAGAAACGGGCTAAAATAAAATAGAAAATTATCAGGAATATCAACATAGAGATAGGCTATTTTTTGTCAGGAAAGTTTTTTTTTTTTTTTTTTTTTTTTTTTGCTGACAAAATTTAGCCTATCTTTCTTTTGATCTTCTTAAATTTTGGGGTTATTTTGGCCTTTTACCCCAAAATATATGATATTTAGGCCTTATTCCGTGAGAAATTTAGCATAATTCACTATTTCAGATGCAAATTTAGCCCATATATTTATAGTAAAAGACAAAGATAGGCTATTTTTTTATAGAACATAGGCAAAGATAGGACATTTATTTATATTAAAATGCAAATGGGTTCAAAATCCATGAAAGGAAGGGGGAATACAACGACTGGATAAATATAATTACTCTGATATAAGAAGTCAATAAACCCGGTAGATTTTGAGATATATTTTATTTTATTAATTTTTCAACTGATACCCAGTAGTTTGACACTAATTTGTAGAGTCGTATTTGTATTTCTTTCTATCTTCTCTGCGCAAAGTAGTTTTATAGAACTGATGGTACCTGGAAAGAAAACAATACGGTTAGAAATAGTACACTTTTTTTCATATATGCATGTAGCATATTCATTTAGAGTAACACGTGTATTTTTAATGTAGTTTACTTTAGAATTCTTAATGATTTTTTTTTCTTATATGAGCCTGATATTTTTTAAATTCCTCAATTCTTTTTGGAATGAGTTTTGGGATGAACATTTTTTAGTTTTTTTTTTTTTTTATTGAGCAAGTGATGGTTTCTTAGTTATTACGTTATGCATTATATGGTTACCACGTATACATAGTGCTTTAATTGGACCTACAGCAACTTTCATTAGCGCAACACTATGACTCGTATCGTTACATTGCAACCTTTTCATCATGAGTGGAATTATGAAAGTGCATTAACAATCATTTGCGCGGGCTTAAAACTTTACTCTTCCTGCATATTTCCATAGTTTTCATATCTTATGAGGCAAGCTGCCGCGATAACTCTTTCCGTTGTGTTCAATATTAAGTACGCTGATTTTCAGGCATCTGGATGCTTTGCTGGAGTCAATAAGGTAGCCTGAACTCTCAGAACGAGATGCTGTTTCCTAATCCTTGCTCTACAATGTTTTTCCGCAGCACCAGGGAGGCTGCGGGCAGGGAAATTTAATTTGTATGTATGAGGAAGCATACGTGTGCTTGTACGTGCTTGAACGGTGCGTTTTTTTTTTTTACAGAGTGGCTTGCAGCTGGTATAGTAACGATACTGTTACGGGGACGAAATTGAGCAAGATGGCTCACCTTTCTATGCCTTTAAAGTATTTAAATTCCGAGAAACGTTTGAAAACTGCACAGTATAACGGTTTGCTTTGAGCCTTAATAAAGCACTTCATCGGCCTGAGCCTACCGTTGCAATGTGCGTAACAACAGTCAGCTGTTCTCTCATTAAACATTTAATTTGCCAGCAGAGCGTTTAGTTTCAATTTCGAATTGTCTCTCCCTTCTGAGCTCTATTCTATTACATTCCATGTTAATCCTGTACAGGAGCTAGACATTTTGATGTTATATAAGATTATATAGCTGAAGGTTAAACGTTGATCATATTTGTAAGTAAAAGTAAAGTGCATTTACTATTATTTACAAAATATTTGTTGCAAATCTAGCTATCCACGTCGTAAGGGTCCTGGGATCGTACGTACTTTCCCAATACACTAAGAAATACATGAAGTTACGTAAAGCAACATTTAACTCTTAAAACTCAATATAGATAATAATGAAATAAATAAATAAATGGTAAAAAAGAAGTATTAAATAATAACACTTTTGTTTTAATCGCACAAATAAAATAAACAGAAATAAAACCGTTATTTACAAAATAATACATACATACGTGTACAAATATTCCCCCCCCCAAAAAAAATATTGTGACTTAATTTCCTGGTTGTCTGCCCCTTCCGAACTGAGCCATCCCACTTTGTTTAAAATTTTACCTACTCCCTCCTCCTCCTTACTTTCTGCCAGTATAGTCCCTCTCTCCCCGTTAACAAACGGGGCCGGTTGAAGTCTCCGTTCTTCCTTGCATTACGCCAGAATATGTTGCCAATTTGCAAAATTCTTTCTCCGCACATACAGGGCATATTGTTGACGCGCCTAACCTAAACCAAGCGAGCCCCTGGTTACAGAGTTTGGCCTCTGTTTGGATGTAACGCTCCATACCTCTTTCTATTTCTATTTTCAGCTTTTCCGATTGCATCCCTAGCTAAACTTTTCGCACACTCCGAAAGAGTCAATTTCCTATTAATTCCCTCAACCGATTCTTCATTTTCCTCCAAATCCCCGTACGCCCTGCTCTGTGATCCAAATGTTATCATTCCTGTATTTTTCAGACTCCATCTTAATTTTGAAACCCAGGTCTTATTTCCCCCAGGTAGCAGATTGCTCTTATTAGGTCTGATCTACGTGAACAATGCATAGCCAGTACTTCATTGCTCTGATCCTGTATTCTATAATCTCGCTAATCGCACCATTTGGAAAATTTTAAGTTTTCACATTTTTTCATATATTCTTTCTGCGACTTGTAAGCATTAAATTTCATGGACAGTATTTTCACAGAACGAGTTCACTATCCCAGGTATAGTTTGTACTCATGTACCACTTGAAGCGATTGCCACATATAAGCTCAACAATCAACAAATATTGTTCTCGGACAAAACAAAATAGATATATACACGTCAACAATGGTCCAGATAACTGTAGCATTGATAAATTAACAAATAAGACTAAATTAGTGGGATGGTTCTGCAATAAAAATTGTGAACATGTTCAGGTGTTACCAGTTCATACAAGACATTGAAATTCTTCAACTTTGTTGAGAAACAGACGTTTTAGCATTAGAATAAGTTTGCATTTTCACGCACGTTCGCACATTACATTAATTACAGAATACAAACCAAGAGGAAAAAGGCAACACATCGGAAGGAGATCTACATGTGAATCAGAAACACTGCTACCCTACAAATTATAAAAAGATTCACCCAATTCGGCCCTCTCTGTTCATCCTTCAATGTGACGATTTGCTTCTTTATTTGTTAATGTGTGTGTGTTATATTCCTTTTTATTATTCCTATAGCCGTTACTTACAGCTTTCAGTATCACCATCAAAATTATTCTGCTGTTTAAAACACATTGATAAATACCGAGGGTGCCAAAAAGGTATACACCTTTTCACAGTAGATATCTATTTAATATATTTCAAATTTGGGCCGAAAAACAACAGTAATGTGTAGTATGATGTTCTGTAAACAGACGTAACTTACATACATTATGATAGCGACGTGACAGGCAAATCAACAAGGAACAAATGAAGCCAAGATTATCGTATGATGTTCTGTAAACAGACATGACTCACATTACGTTATGCTAGCGTTGCTACAACAATATTCAGCCAAGATTATCGTTTGAACAGCGGAAAGCAAATTTAAAGTGGTATTGGAAAACCGAGAATGTTGTTGAAGTTCAAAGGCAATGGAGACGTGAGTATAGAACAAAACCGCCAACGGGAGTAACAATTCCGTCTTACCCGCCTTTCATACACTTTATGGAAAAGAGAAATTTTACTTCCAAGAGAATGGTGCTCCACCACATTATCACTGAGATGTACGTGCGTACCTTGATGACAATCTTCCTGGATAGGACGAAGAGGTCCGATTGTGTTTCCACCGCGTTCTCCGGATCTAACTCTGTTGTACTTCTACCTATGGGGAACTCTTAAGGATGTTGTATACCGTAGAAAACCAGCTACACTGACAGCACTTCGGGAAGAAATTGAAACGGCGTGTGCTGCAATCGCTGAGGACACTTTCGTGAACGTTGCTCAATCAGTAGTTCAACGTACTCAGAAGTGTATCGACGTCGATGGTGGGCATTTTGAGCAACTGTTGTAACTGTAAAACTCTAAGATGATTAGTGCTCATCATTTTCTGTTTGTATGAATTTAGATCTCTTTCTTTGCTTAAAGTGCGTATACATTTTTTGGCATCCTCTGTAGTGGGAGCTGGAAAGATGGCTAGCGACGTATGCGGGGAGAGAGGCTTTATCTGCCAAGCAAAACATTACACTGTGCATGTGTATTATATATTCAAATGTTTAAGATTTGGTTCATTCTCATGACGTTAACGAAAGCAGAATATTAATTAATTAATTTTTTATTTATTCTGATGAAGCTAAGGTCATTAGGCCTTCCATTCCGCTCTACCTATCTAATAATAATTACATGAAGTTATAGCGACAATATTACAACTACAACATTGATAGTAAAGTTGACAATACTTGTACACATATTGACGAATGTAAAGCAATAAATAGATGTATGCAAATATATAAATATTGAGAATGAATGATGAAAAATATCAATTTAAGAATAAGAAAAAAAACTAAAAGAACAATAATATACAACAAGCACTAGCAATGATAATTTATACATATATCAACCTACGTAAATCCTGAAAGTGGAAATACGGATTCAAGCAAAACATAAAATTAAACGTTGACAATACTATGAAGGAGATAAGAGTATTTATGATAGTAATAAAAATAACATAATGAATAATTCTACAGCAGGTAAAACAAATAAATAAATGCATTGTAACAAAAGGAATCTGAATCTAGGGTAGTCGATTATTTCTGATAATATTAAACAATTTCTTATGAAATGCTCCTAAAGTTCGGCAGTCTCTGACATCCCTTGGCAAAGCATTCCAGAGACGGGCAGTGATGATGAGTAAAGTGATGTTCGGTGCAATGTAATAATAGCACGTGTTGGGTTTCAAAACGTGGGCTAAGATTATGAGAGGAAGACAGATTTTGAAAACGAGAAGATGTATTGATAATTTTGAAAAGTAGTGTGAGGCAAGAATGCTTTTTCGATCTTTCAAGCGGAACCAAGACAGCATATCGAGGGAGGGTGTTGTGTGATCGAACAGAGGCACATCACAGATGTAACGTATGCACATATTATGAACACGCTGTAGTTTTAGCGTTAGGTTAGAGTTTAAGTCTGTGAGCATAAAATCGCAGTAGTCCAAGTGAGGCATCGCCAGGGACTGCACCAAGATCTTTTAAAGATTCTGGGTAGGGACACGTTAAATCTTTTATATGTATGGATTAGAGAACTTACCTTCCTGCAGATTTCAGCAACATGGTTTTCCCGTCTGTAATAACTCCAAGGTGATAGTTGCATTATCAGCACATTTCTCTGACTAGGCTGACCATCTCTCCAGCTTCCAGCTGTAGGGACAGCATCTTTGATGTTCTTTCTCATAAACTCTGCTCTGAGTTTGGCATACTTCTCTCTGATATCGCTGCAACCTCCACAGCTAAAATAATGCATTAATTAAAATGTTAATAGAAATGAAAGCGAATTCTTTCCTTTCAAAATAGACATAAAATGATAACATTTGCTACTGAATTAAAAGGTAATTATGTAGAACACCACAATAATTAGGCGGGAAAATTGTGTTTTTTACTGGGTTTCGGATTTTATTGTTTATTTATTAATAGTTTCTGAGTGACTCAAGAATGTTATGCATTATTATTGTAGTTGTCTTTGTAGCCTCAACCCGCTACTGCAATTGCCAAATTCGCCACAGCTAACAACATAGAATAAGTACTTATAGTTTGGACTCGCGCCACAGTGGCGCTAATATGTAATATACTTGACACTCAATAAACTAGGGAGCACCATGCGGTAATGACCTAAACCCGGCGACAGGTATAAATAGGCTGACCAAGACTTTCGAGCGTCGGTTTTTAATCACGAATAAAGAACTAAGAAAGTCTCTGCGGGTGATCGCAATTGCATGAAATATACCCCCGAATATCCATATCGTCGTTTCCTAATACTGTAAACCTGAGGAACGTAAAGATATTTGCCTAACAATCAAAACTTAGGAAACGCTACTAAAGATAGCGTCGACACAATATGATGTTGATATGACGAAACGCGGCGCATGCGCTGTGAACTACTTAACCGAAATGAGCTGCGGTTGCGGCGCACGCGCTGTATACCACTTTTCAGAGGGAAGAGCTTGGGTGCGCAAGCGCTGACATGTGGACTGTCTTCCTGCCTGAACCTCTCGCAGCTAGTACACAACAATGGACCACATCAGATCCACAATTATTATTATTATTTAATTTTTGTCTGTTAAATTCTACTTTAAAGGTGACCGCCAGCAGCTAACACGCTTCATCTAGGTTTCTGGCTTAGATTTTCGTGCATGTTTTCTTGTTGGAAATAACCCCTGATATAAACATGGATCGCACAAAAACCAACCAAGATGCCGATATTTGAAGTTCGTTAAACGAACGGTGGCGGAGGCACTATCAGATGCCGGTACACGAGAACACAGGCAGTAAACACAATTTTGAGAGATGCACATTCAGCCCGCGAAATACCTTAGCTGTTGCTGCTGTGTATAATGTGCTTAGGTTCGAACAAATGGTAATACTGATTTTATAATCGACAACTGAAAAGCAGAAACTCCATTCGTCATTTCCTTTACACATAAAATATTCATATTGCTGCCACAAGATATCATATTCCTACAGCATTTTTAAATTAATGTTCCATGGAAGACATATTTAGCCAGTTCAAGGTATCCTCGTATAAGAATGCGCTTATTTTTCTTCTTTTACTTACAGTTCAGTTTGAGGCACGTATTAAATAAGAACAGAATATATCCTTTTTATTGCTTGCAGTGGAAGAGTAACCGACAGATTCTCCATTGTGAAAGAAAAAAAATCGTTTTACAAAGACTACATGTACTTTTCTCTAAATAAAGTCATAAAATATTTTTAAAGAGCTGTGGGATATAATTATCTTAAGACAATATCTGAATAACAAATTATTTAAAACGTATTTATTTTAAACAAAAAATACCCTCATTTAGATATTGAGGAGAAAGTTTAAACCCAATGTTAGTAGCATTTTAGATTTCATTCCCTCGCCCCTGTCATCTGCAATTACAAATTTCAAATGGCACCCCTCTACCTTTAAAAAGGATACAGTTCTAATCATTTATTAGTTTTATTCTTGCTGAGATCCTGCGTTGTTGTAGTTTAAATTTGGACAGAATAAAACTGCTGTTAGACATTTAATGTAATAGTTGTTTTTTGATAATAACTTGTTTCAAAGTCGTGTATGACATACAGGGGCGGGGGAAATGTAAGGGAAATAGCCAGAAGTTCTGACACCGGCTGAATTTGTGTATTACATTACCCAAAATAATAACTTATATTTCATTGTCAAAAATTGTACAGCGCATAACTTTTGATTAGGCAGATAATTTCTCCCTCATTATCTAAATTGACGTGCTTTTTTGGTTTAGATTAACTTTATTTGAAATATGTAAATGGTTTTTCAAATCGGTAAGTTTTGAAATGAAAGTCCTGCATGCACTTTTTTGGGGGAGGGTTATTTATGGACGCTCTTTAACATCTCAGGCCATCAGCGTCCCATTCAAATCAGATCGTGAAACGGTCGACAAATTTTGCTCAAGGCCTCTTCTTTCAGGCTTGAGGTTCTTTTTCGTGTACGACACGGGACCCACAGCTTTACTTCCCTTCCGAAGGAAGCCATACTTCGGATTTTTACGCCCGAAAATAATCCATTGATCCGTGCCGGGTTTGAACTTGGGTATAGAAGGCAAGTATGGTTACCACTACACCACCAGGACCGACTTCCTGTATGCACACTATACCAAATAATACACATCACTGAATATTACTCAAGGGCTGCAAACTTGTGAATGTATAGCAGATGAGATTTTCCGTTATAAAACTGACTCATAAACGTTAGTCGATTATACTGTCGGTTAAATAATTTTGGAGGAAACGAATAAAGGAGTTTTTTTTTTAACCAAATTTACGCAGCGATTCGATTTAAAGGAAGTTTCATTCAGCTTTTGTTTCTAAAACGAGGAGCCACAGTTCAGTAAGAGATATCTGTCAATTAAGAAGATGCCGACATTTTGTTTCTCTCTTCATTCATTCACTGCTGTTTTAGAATGAAGTCATTCATCTTTGTTACCTCTTGCTACTGCAGCAGAAACAGCCCAGGTTGGTAAGCACAGACGTTCTTGCACCGCAAAACAAAAGGAAAGCACCTAAATCGCTTCTATTCCGCCTCGATCGTTGTCCTGGGCGAGAACACAAAGTAGAACATACAACCGCTACGTTAAGTAGTTTTGTTGGCAACCTGCAGGTGCTCGTACGCGGTTTCCGCAGAGAATTAGAACGAATAGCAGGCTGGAAAAGGTCGGACGCTGCCAGATATTTTAACCACTTCGCTATAAACAGAGGAGTCGTCGCCACCACCTGCTACAAGTGTTGCTGTTATTATTACGTCATCAAGCGCTGAGATACATTTTAGATGTAGTGTAAAAGTGGCTCAACTCTTTACTGTAGACAAGAAATAAGCACCAGGTACACTCTGTGTGAGAAGAAAGTTTTCAGAAAGTGTTTGAAAGTTACCCACTCTACTCACTTTTGCTTTACTATTACCCGATCTGTAATAAAAGTTAGTGCGCGCTTTGAACATTAAAAGACAGGTAAATGTCCTTTCTCAAACCAAACCCTCAAAGACAGGATTCATTGTAATGGAGAGGTTTGTTTATGTTTTGTATTATAACACTTTTTATTGTAAATATCTTCAAAGGAAGCTATACATAAACTGTTTTTTGTTTGTTTATAAATGTTAACGTTTTAAATTTTAAGTTAGTAGATGTGTTATTTAGTTTGGAAGAAAATCAGAGAAGAAAGAAGAAGGGGAAAAATAAAAGAAGAAAAAAAATGGACGCAGTAACTTAAACTCCTTTGCACAGATTCTAACCCCCAATATCTGGTTATCTCAGTAAAGAAACACTTGACATAATTTAGAATAAAATATTGTAGGGGCGATAAAATGAATGTACAGAAGAGGCAGTTTCCCTCAGTGTCTACTTATAAACACTGCCTCTGTTTAGATGTGCACTGAAGGGGTTTCAACAGTGAACAGGTATTAAAGGTAGTTACATAGTAGCTTGCTTCCACTATGGCGCAATTTAATTTGTGTAATCGAATAAGTGCAAATGTAACACTCCATATAAGATGCGAATACAATTTATTTAAATTATAACGCATTCACTATTTACTCACCCCCCTTATTCTAACAGCATCAAGATACTTTTCTCCAAGAATTATACTGTGTTCGCCTGTAACTAGATTACTTGTTATGCATATTTCCGTTATTCCAAATTTCCAGTTGCATTTTCATTACTGACCATTAATACGTAATTAGTAAAATCGTTTTAATTGTCTTTAAAGTTACTACAATACACACTGCACAGTAAACGCGCCAACAAATGGATGGGCCAATTGAAGATTGTTTTACTTAAGAAACCCTAATCATTCTCAGTTATGCTTATGAAATTTTCATAGAAAAAAACATTGCCTCACGCGTACTCGTATATTATTTAGTAACCTCAATGGTGGTTTTTGGTTTGCAAATTATTGGAATATTAGCATGCTAGAGATGCTTTCAAACATGAACTGTAACATACGACGAAGAGATAATATTTATTTATGCTGTTAACAGAAAATTAACTTTCCAAAGAGCTAATTATATGTTCTTATACTACATATTTTCATCTTACCAGTGAGAAACTGTTACATCAAAATACTTATATTTGTGTAAATGTCGCCGCGATATTGATGCGAGTACACAAAGTAGGGCTTTACATCTTGAAAGTCAGTTCTTGTGATTCAGTGATTTTAAGAATATGCGCTACTAAAAATGAGAGAAAAAAAAAAAGCAATTCTGGGGTGTGATGCATGAACTTAATAACGCACATTTTAGTACAAAATGTTAGCAATTGATTTTTACTATTCCTGCCATCTGTTATGAACATACAAGTTTCCTTTTCTTGACATTAGAGGGCAATACTGTTTGTGCAGTTTACGATCCACATGTTGTTCAGTGCATGAACCCAAACAAAATGGATACAGTTGGAAGTAAGCGAACTTTAGCAGTTAGAAAATTTTATTTTTCAGTGTTCTGCAATTCTAATGCAAGTAAGACGGAAATTACATCCGTTATTTATCTTCATTATATTTTAAATTCACTTTAAATAAACACGTTAGCATTAACATTAACTACTAAAATTGGGTTGTGGAAATGAACATACATTGTCGTTTTGTTTCTTTCCTGCAGAAAGGGATCCAGGCAGTATCTTTACTTTGTCTTCTGATCATGAAGATGAAGAAGGAAACAGATATTATCATATTTGTTATTTCATTAGATCCACTGATTGCTTTTCTGATTAAAATACTGAATGTACTAGACAATAGTGAAGAGAAGCCAGGAAGTTAAAGAACTTTTAAAATTTTGTAGCAATATTCAATTGGAATTTGTAATATGAGATACTAACCTCAATGCATATAAACCTATAGAGCATACATAACTTAAGTACAATAATATTTAATTTTTGTGGGCATTAATACCTATTGTTTCCACTCTAGGTAAAGAAAGAGGCATCGGAAGAGAGCAAACAAGGTATACATGACTTCATAAAACTTTTGCCCAAATATAAAAGTCACTACACGAGAAAGGATAACCCACATTGGAAATACTTCTCCCCAGAACTTCCTGAAAAGAAACTACATGAACTCTATGTAGAGAAATGTTACCCCTGGTCATGGAACCTGTTTTTATGTTTCACATATTTTTAGAACATATTTTAATCTGTACTTTGGAATCCTAGTTTTGATACATGTAAGATATGTGATAAAATACAGATGACTGTAGAGGAGCAGAGAAAGTTAAAATAAAATGTGAATTAGAACTCCACCTAAGGAAGGCTGAAAAGTCACAGAGCGAAATGAGAGAAGATTTTGAAACTTCACAAAATAACAATAAGTAATTACTTTGGCATTTGATATGGAACAAAGTTTGCCGACTCCCCATAATGCATGTGTAACATTCTGGTAGGCAGCTTTGGACTCTAAATCTTGGTATTTATGATGCCACTGGTACAGACATATGCATATGTGGTCTGAGGACATTGCTGGATGAAGTTCACAAGAGGTCTTGTCATGTCTGAATGTGTGTCTTAAGGGGATGAAAGAGCACAACAGAAATGCAGAACATCTTATCACACTCTTGTGGTGACCAAAATAAGAACCAGAATATGGTTAGTTGTTGATACTATGCAACTTATATTTGGACATTTTTTAAAAGTGCTGAACACAAATTCCCTGTCCCAGGAGACACATTTGTCTCCTGTGATGGGATAATTGAAAAGAAAAAGAAGAAAACTCCAAGTATATATATATATATATATATATATATATATATATATATATATTCCAGAAGGGTGATACTAGCTAGGTAGTTGAACATGATAAACGGAAACAGTCGTTCGTTGTTGGAAGAATGAAACATTCATTTTTATTGATGGCATGAAAAAGTACCTCCTTTTTAGAAAAGTAGATGAAAATGGACGATCTGTAAAATTACAGAAACCAGTAAGAATATTAACAACTGAGAATTTGCCAGGTAAATACTGCATTGGCTATACCCATGAGATGTAAGAACATTCCCTTGTAAATGTATCTAGGAAAAGAAAAGTGGCACAGAAGTTTCACCTCCACCTTTACACAGATATAGGCTTTCTATTACCGCTGCTAAACTTCAGGATTTAAGAAAGCTATGTCAGTATATTCAGAGGAGCAATGGGGTTTCTATACTGGACTCAAGCAAAACACGTTCCCCAAGCAAAATTAAGAGGAAGGGGAAAATTTCCTCATCTAAACAAGGGGATGAAAGTGAAAGTTCATCATCAACAGCAATCAGCTCACTCTCCGATAACTCAACAGACTAGAACATCAACAAGGAATCAAAAGAAATTGACGTTCATCAGGTTCTTGCACTGAAAGTTTGAGAACGCCAGAAGTCAATATTCCCATTTTATTTGACATTTCACTTCAACAGGTAAAATTTTATACAATTATTATTCACTATATGCAGAATATTCACTTTGTTGCTATGCATGATGCTCATCAACGCTCTTATTTCTCTAAACATATCTTTTGTGGGTTATCAGGTTCATACACCACAGCCCAGAATTTTTTTAATGTTTTTAGATGGTGGTGGATTTACAAGTGTGCACTTCATGAAAATCCAACACCAACCTCACGTAAAGTTAAAGCCCATACAGCCATTTCCATTCCAGTCCTTACCCACATAATGCCTGTGTATTTGACCAGTTTGTTAGGTACGAGGACACACTCCGACGAGTGCCTTCATAACATGATATGGAGATAGTGCCCTAAAGAAATATTTGTGTAAAAGAAAAAGGTAGTTAGATGTAGTTGAAGTCAGTTAGTGAGTTCAATGTTTTAATATATATTTTAGTTAAGACCATGAGGTCCTCTCTTTCACTTCACCAGGGGCAGTTACAATGTATATAACACAGTTAACGGTATTAACAATTTGAGCATAGATCTGTTAAATGCTGCATGCTCCAACTAAATAATCTTCGAGCAATATTCTAAATTGTTGTGACCGGCAGTCCCTTGATATCAGAAAACAGAGTTCCAGAGACGAGTACCGACAACTATGAAGGATATACGAGGGTAGTCTCAAAAGTGAGGTCTCTTATTTTTTAAAAAATATAGAAAAACGTTTATCTTCAATACAAGGTACATAGTTTTGAAGCTTGAACATTCTTCTACTTTTTCACATAATCTCCATTTCGGTTGATGCATCTTTGTATGCCCGTGTCATACAAGGTCGCCGCCATGCTATTGAGGAAGCGTTGGACCTCAACTTCCACTCGTCGCCGTCGATAAAGCGCCTTCCAACCAAATGTTCTTTCAACTAGGGAAACAAATAGTAGTCGCTGGGTGCTAAGTCCGGACTATAAGGTGGATGGGTGATGATATTCCATCCAAACTGTTGCAGAAGATCCACGGTTTGATGGGCGGCATGGGGACGAGCGTAGTCGTGGAGAAATTTCAACACATCAACCAAAGTCCTATGAATAGCGTTTCGAGAAACCGCAGGAATAACAATGCAGAGTTTACGGAGAGTGATGAAGCACGGATTTGTTCAACCTTTGCGATTGTCTCATCCCGAATAGGCGGTCTCCCGCTTCTTTTTCGTCGTGAATTTCATGACGACCAGCTGCAAACTCTCGACACCACTTGGGGACGTTTTTGACATCCATACATTTCCATCAACTGTCGCTGAACTTCGACTTTTGCATTCAAAAACCGAATAACTGCGCGAAACTTCGCACCTGGCGGTAGCGGTAACGCAAGTTTCATTACAACTAGCTGTCAAGCTAAGACTGAGCGCCCCAGCGCCTGTGTGATGCATTTTGCAGCGAGTTGGGGAAGCAACAAACACAACAAAGCGGCCAACAGTCGCGCAAAACGTTTCCCTGCAGCCCCAGCGCTTTGGAGATCTTACTTTTGGGATTACCCTCGTAAGAGGTTCGGTGTAAGGGTATAGAGAGAATGGGATTGCTATTCGATCATGTGCTTAAATTATAATAAGATAGGAAGTGAAAACGGGTCGAAAGATAGTGTGGAGTTGAGGTAGGTACTGCAGAGACTTTGTTGGAATGTGAGATATCACTGGGGCTAGAAAAGAAGAAAATTTGGAATAATGGTGACAAGAGACGAGTTGCTGACAGTCAATGACGATCATCTGTCAAATACTGAAAGTGGAAAATTTGACAGTGGAAACCAGCAAACTGCTGAAGGAAGGACAATTTATATAGCTAAGGTACATAACTCTTTCTCATCACATGGCTTGATTTCAATTATCCGGTAAAATATGTTTTTTAAAACATTTTCAGGTACTGGAAACCATTTTTATCCTAAACCGTTCGACATAATTTAATTAAATTTTCAACACTACTTCAGAGCATACACCGGTTTTATTTTATATAAGAATACACGCTAAAAATATTTTGCTTATTTGAAAAAAAAATTAAAATTAAAAATTTGAGCTTCACTAATCAATCATAGAATGCAATGCAATGCAATTCAGGTACATATTATGATTGAGAAATGTTCATTAACTTTAATTTTGAACAACTCATATAATTTCTCATTGATTTGTCTTTTTATTCAATTAATTTCAATAATGTTTTCAAGATAATTTGTTAATATACCTTATGAAAATTGTTACCCATACGATATTACAACACGCAGGCTGTATGTTTTAAAAATTAATCACATCTAATTATAATTATAAATGTAAGAAGATATAAATTTGGTAGCGCGTACCCTTAAGAGAGTTAAATAAAGATCTAATGGAGACAAATTATAAATATATAAAGTAGAAATAAAAAGAAAAATATACAGAAATAGTACTTTCACTCTAGTCATGTGAGTACATGTGTTTTTTATTTTTTTTTTAATCGTGTTTAACGCCGTTTTTACTACAGAGGCACCACAGGGGATGGACACTGATGATACATGAGATGAAATTATTTATTGGGAAAGGATTTTTTAAGTTAGGAAACGTTCCAGGCCTAAGTTTAGGGTACCTCCCCGGCACTTTCCATTTATGAGGACTGACAAAGACATCTGTAAAAGACATCAGTCAGGGACCATGGTCCTGGCGGGATTCGAACCCCAGATCTCCCGCTCAAGAGTCCGGCCTTAACAACCTAGGCTACCCGTGGCGGTGTACATAAGTTGGAAAGAAATATCCAGACTTGAAAAATTCGGGAAATGGCCGGTATTCGAACCAACGATATTAGGCCTTTCCTGCCGACGTTCTATTAAACTGAGCTACTGTATACTCCTAAACTCGGAACCAAGAACCTCTCTCAATTGGTTGTATATATCGCGGAGAACTTCCTCAGTTGGTAAGAGCGTCGGCACGGAATGGTAAATCCCGGCCACAGAATTGTGGTGACTGAGATACCCGTTCAGATGGACTTTACAAGAGCTTTTGGGCATTAGTGAAAGAAGACTTATTAGAGCTGTATAATATCTTCGAGATTGGAGATGTGATTGACGGGATGCGGGCATGCTAAACACTTGCCCATGCAGACTATCGCCCGATCATGTTATTAACACAGATCTTAAACTGTTTATGAAGATCCTAGCAGGTAGATTGCATCAGGTTTTTGACAATGTTCAAAAGTTTAGGGCTAGATATTAAAAATATACTAACTAACTCATTTGTTGCTTTAAGAGTTTCTAGTTTAACCAACGCATTGTTGCGGTTCCCGAGAATTGCAAATAGAAAGACTAGAGAAAGCGGTGTCAGAACCGTAAGATATAATAGTTGATTGATAAATATATACCGATGGTATCAAAAATGTATACACACTTTCACAGTAGATATCTATTTAATATATTTCAAAGTTGAACCGAAAAACAACAGTAATGTGTAGGATGATGTCCTGTAAACAAATGCGACTCACATACATTGTGATAGCGTTGCTACGTGACAGATAAATCAACAATGAACAAAGAAGCCAAGATTATTGTAAATCAACAACGAACAAATGAAGCCAAGATTACCGTATGATGTTCTGTAAACAGATGTGACTCACGTTACGTTATGCTAGCATTGCTACAACAAAATGGAGCCGAGATTAAGCGTTTGAACAGCGGAGAGAAATTTTTAAGCGGTCTTGGAAAACCGAGAATGTTGTTGAAGTTCAAAGACAATAGGACGAAGAGGTTTCCACCGCGTTCTCCGGATCTAACTCCGTTGGACTTCTACCTATGGGGAACTCTTAAGAATGTTGTATACCGTAGAAAACCAGGAACACTGACAGCACTTCGGGAAGAAATTGAAACGGCATGTGCTGCAATCGCTGAGGACACTTTCGCAAACGTTGCTCAATCAATAGTTCAACGTACTCAGAAATGTATCGACGTCGATAGTGGGCATTTTGAGCAACTGTTGTAACTGTAAAAGCCTAAGATTTCTGTTTCTGTTTGTGTGAATTCAGTTTTGTTATGTTAACACGGTTCTTTCTTTGTTTGAAGTGTGTATACAATTTTTGGCACTCTCTGCATATGCGCGTGAAAACAGCGCTAAAGGGAGTAGAGACAAAACTTTGGCATATCAACAACTCTAAACTTAGATTTTTCTTATACAAAAACGTTTAGAGGAACATTTTGAAGACCTAAAACAATGCTACAATAATGAAATATTGTAAAATAATTATAATAGGGGTATTAAAGATAGTTTCATTCCACAGATTAAACTTAAATAATGTCAATAGTAATAATAAATGTGTAGCCAAAATTAATTCTCTTAAAATGTCCAAAACTTTCCACACAGTAACCATATCTACAGATCTTAGCCTACATTCAATTCGGATTTGCAATAGTTAGAAATTTCGATTTATGTATTAGTTAGTGCACATATCATTAGCGAAAACTTCACCTGAAAAAAGCAATCCAATTTGCTCATTATGTAAAGGCTTACGAGTTTAAATTTAATGGTCTCTGGAAAATTTATGCCAAAGAGAGTTTATTTGTTTTTAGCGATGTTATTACAATATTTAATATTCAGTTACATTAAAATAAAAAGCCCAGTTTATTGACAAGGCCTTGACAAGAGTGTACCAAACGTGGCAGTGACATGAAGTTACTCAAAGAGGAGCATGCACCCGGCACCAGGAGTTTAGTAGTTATCACCTCATAATCTTATTTGTGTGAGTTGCCGCCGCCGATAGCAGTAAACCTCATCCCTAACTGTTTCAGAAGCCATCCACACTTCCTCTCCTCCTTCGGGGAGGGAGGGAGGTTTAGCGAGCCTTGTTAGCGTTTTAACGATAATCGTTAAAGCATTACGATTCTTGAGAGCAAAATAGCCATAAGCGTTGTGCGCTAATGGCCCGACAGAATGTGGCAAGCGAGACTAATTGTTATTGTATTACCAACCTTCTAGCACTATATAGTTCTAACTAAGAAGCCACTGCTGCGAGAACGAATGCCTTCTGTATTGGCAACACAATTTGAAGAAGAAGGGCAAGATACCACTGAATATCCCAACTAGTTCGTTTTTACATTTCAAATATTATTTCTTAAAGTTTATTCCATCTCCTATACATTTTTATGTATATTGTGTTTATTTTGGTTAATAGTACTGATACACGTAAGTCATTTCCTGAATAAGCTACAGTATGTTCGCAAATAAGAGCATACAAACATTTGATTACATAGTTAATACGTTAAACGAAGTTGGCCACGTTTATCGTTGAAATCAACACAGTATATACAGTAGGGCCAACCTGCGTCGGTAGCTTTGATGTTCTTGCTCCTAAAAATGCTCTGAGTGGCGTTTACTTTTCTATGTGCTGCGTCGCTTCTATCGCCGCAGTTAATATACTTGTTAAGTATGGAAGTTATATATTCATTAAGTAAAATTTTAACTGTAATGAAAATGTACTTTTTTAATATATGTGCGATTTTAGTGTTTGTCACTGAATAAAAGGTAATTATATAGAACAGTACACAGATTGAGGTGGATAAATCGTCTTTTTTACTCTAGTTTATCGGTTTTACTTGTTTTTTGATGTTTTCTGAAAGACGGTCAAGTTTTTTTAAGCATTTGTTATTACCTAAATTTTCCCGTAATACAGAAAAGGTAGGTTAAGGGGCTGGGTAAGCTTAGTTTTATAATTACCGTAAATGACTGGTCTCTGAAAATCGCATATTGTGCTTTCTGCATTTGACACCATGTTTGCCTTATGATACTTATTACCCAATAAGCGCAGGAAGAAGAGAATAACATGGCAAAGAAAGGGAAGGGATGTTCTTCAAAAGTGAATTAATGAATTAAGCCACTTATGTCCCATAGGGATAGGGAAAGGACCTTCGCAAGTCGGGGGCTGATTGGTTTCTCATATGGTGAGCTAGTCCATATTAGCAATTGTCTCTTTGAGTTTGTTAAGTCTATAATGTTTCTTATTTTACAAGTTTAAAGGTTCAAGTGCTGAATGTATTAAGTTTGGTATCACTTTCACTATTGGCTTCGGTTGTTCTCTTCGTCCTGCAGCTCTTCCAGGTACTGCGGTTCCGTGCTACGCTGTCCCGGCTGCTTTCCTGAAGGTGTCTGCCCACGTCGTTCTCGGTCTCTCTCTCTTCCTCTCCTACCGATACGTGGATCACATGTAGTAGCTATATGTCCCCATCTGCTGCTTGTCCGCCCCATTTCACTTCAGGTTATTTGCACGTTTAGTCCCGACATCTTTCTTAATTTCACAGATGATACTTTATCCATGAGGGATATTCCTAGTACTTTCCGCTCTATTTTACGTTGGAGATGCTGATATTATTATTTTCCTCTTCTGTTAGACTCCAAGCTTGGCATCCATATAGTAGTGTTAGGAATATAAACCATACATAAATCCACTCTATGGATGAAGGATGCCCTAGATCCTTTTAATACTTCCTCCTGCATGCATTGCTGCATGTCCTCTGGTGTTGTTGAAATATTTTGATTAACGGTATCACTCCCCAGAGAAAAAAGTCCAGTAGCGTAATGTCCGGGTATCGGGCAAGCCAACTACCGGTATATGTGCAAACGCTAAGGAGTGCATAGTTATTGAAGAAACCGAGCTGTTTAATGCCTTGGTTGTACAAATTACTTACCAAATTTAGGTAGGTAGGTAGGTAGATAGTATGAAGGTTCGTTTCATTTCTGAATTATAATAAGTAATATGTACAGTACAATAAAAACATCCACGCTCTGTACAGTACATCCTGTTGCATTCCTAAAGTTTTGTTGATAAATGGGCCTTGTAGAGTTAAACTAAAAAAAGTTATTTATTACTTATCATTTCCATATTTACTGTTTTCTTCTTTAAAATGGTACAGTGTGATATATTTCTGAATTGCTCTTGGAGAGGGTGTGTTCTTGAATAAAATGTACATGGTATCATTTAAAAAACGATGCTCTACCCTGTATCTCCTACATTAATGGAGATACAAAAATTATTCCCTAAGCAAGAACTCCCCCATGGAATTAAATAACTTTTGTTTCAATTTTTTTTTTTTTTTCATTTGACGCGTTAGAGCAAAGTTATTTTGGGCGAGCAAAATAAGTGTATAAACATTTAAGTTAAATATTGTGACGTTTTGCATTCCAATAAACAATGTACTATTTTATAATTAAAATCTTGTTTGAATGTCTTAAACTAATACTCGTATAATACGTATTTTTTTTTTTTTTATTCTTTGCCCAAAAATGTTCATTTTTCATTTTCAAAAGAAGTAATTTTTAAAAATATTATTTTCAAAGATAAAACAGAGTTTAGAACTATTTAATACTTTTGCATATTTAGTAAATATTTCATAATCGTATCAAATGTTCTGGAAAATATTGAAAAAGAAGTTTCTTAGAGAAATAGAAAACCCAAGGGCAGCGTTTGTCCACACAGGGGTCCATATGCACGCATTAGCACACGTAACATTTTACTATACCGTATACTGACACAATCCAGAGTCAAACACATGAAATAGAATAATATAAAATATTTAATTTGTTATAGGATTTACAAACGGTAAAGAATTTCCCGCATAACTGGTAAACCATTTCAGAGGAAATAAACAAGAGGTTTTTGTATGTCCTGTGATGTTCTTCAGAGAGTCCTGTATTTACAGAATAAAGTTTCTTCAAGCCTTTGTTACAGCCGTTTGCAAATTGAATTTTCTGAAGTCATCTCTCGAAAACTAAAGTCAGTCCTTAAGCTCATTCAGAGTTAGAATTATTGAATTTCCTGCAAACAGGTTACCGCTTTTATTATTTGGTGGGTACCCTAATACAAATCCCTTAACATAAGCAACAGGATATTTTAAAAAAAAAAAACTTACATGTTCACGATACTTTACTGAATCGAGTAGAGGAGGACGATAATCAAGTTGGGCTCTGCTAGCAACCAAAGAAGGCTGCGGAGAGTAGAGGAATTTTCTGATGAAAGTGAGAGACCTTAGGTCTGAAAAAATAACAGGGCCTTCCAGGAGGAAACAAACTGAGGGAATACAGCTGTGTATGAGACATTCGTAATGTTGTTTATTTTAATTTTATTGTTATATAAGATTATTTTATATTATTTCACGGAATATTTTATCTAATATACGATAACTTACTTTAAATGAAACAGACGTGATGTGCATCCGTTGGACCGTGCGCATGTTACAGTTTCATTGTAAAGGCCTACTAGAATAAATACAATTCTAATAATAGTACTGCAGCCAAAGCAATATACCGGGTATCCCATGTACATTTCTCATTACGTACTCTAGTAATCTATCTGAAGGGGGTTCAAAAGTAAGTAAATGTTAAAATCGTATATTAGAAAGTGTTAATATAGTAACTTTAATAATTTATTATTACACCATTTACATTTCCTATTGAAAATGCCTTGCGATTCTGGGATAACAATTTTCCTCGTCTACTGATATTGTGTGTTTCGCGACTTGGAGTGTTTTTTTTTTTTTTTTTTTTTTATTGTATTTGTACACGTGAGACTGGGATTAGCAGAACCAGCGTAAGTTGTGTTATAAAACAGAGTTGAAAGTTTTCATTCCAAGACTTTTGCATGCATTTAATGAAGATGACCCTGAAACGGCATATGCTACAATCGCTGAAGACACTTTCGCAAAAGTTGCTCAATCAGCAGTTCAACGTATTCAGAAGTGTATCGACGTCGATGATGGGCATTTTGAGCAACTGTTGTAGCCGTAAAAGTCTAAGATGATTAGTTCTCATCATTTTCTGTTTGTGTGAATTCAGTTTTGTTAAGTAAACACAAATTTTTCTTTGCTTGGAAGTGTGTACACATTTCTTTTGGCACCCTCTGTATTATAACAACTTTTCTCCATTTTTAAAAGATAATGCGTACAACATTTTCAGAAAAGTTTTCCAAAACATTATACAAACATATAGCTTATTAATTTAAACTTTTAGTGTGCTGCATTGACAACGTTATGTTAAAACTACAGTCATTTCAAGAAACGATCAACGATACAATTAAAGTATGTAAGAACGCGATTTTTACTTAGCGCCATCAGCTATCAGGTTTTAATAAATTCGATCCCCAACTTTAGCGAAAGTAGCATTATGTATGGTGTATTAGAATGAATACTAAATAAATTATTATATGCAGTTTAAAACCTAATTGATAATGTTTATACTCGGTTAGTTCCCTAATCCACGAACTTAAGGTGGCTTATTACCAAACGTCTCTTGCTGGGATGAGAACACCAGAGATCGAAAAGAAGTGTAATCATAAGAGATAAATATACTGAAAAACATGTTATTGATTCATTTAATATTGTTCTGAGTGAACATTTCGTTTGGAGTTTTGGCTTGACGATTTAGTCCAATACTGTAGTTATCTGAAACAAGGCCGGTCGGTGTAGCGACTTTATTTCCATGTTCAGCACGGATAAAAATGATAAAATATGTGTCGTTATCATTTTGTTATGTGTGGCAAGTTCACACCAAAATTTCAAAGGGGAAAAAACTATAAAATTACAAAAACAATATATTACACTACTTTGGTTGCAAAATTGGTTACCCAAGATAAAGAGTGTGCCCCAAAAATTGTTACATCACTCATTCACACTTGTGCAACTAATTTTGAGAAAGCAGTTATATGGGAAATCAAAATCTTACCATTCGCAGTACATACGAGTTTAAGGAAAATAACAAAACCACTTAAATGGCTGTTATTTCTGTATAGTAAAAGTTTCAGGTTTTGCTAAGAAAACGAAATTCAGTTTTATTTATTCATATGCACCATCAACAATTATACCAGTCTGTAATAGCGAAACTGTGCCAGTACCAGTTTCCCAATGTCTTTTGAAGAAACAGCAGTGATGATTAAAATAGCCCTTAAGTTCATGCGATTCAATCTACGAGCCCTCCACCACTAAAATCGTGGTACAGTTGTTTGATCAATCAGCTTTAGAGGATTTATTACAATATTCAAACGAGCAGAGGTCTTGGGCTCGAGGTTGCAACAGCAGAATATATAGTCTATATGAAAGGGCATGATTTATTTCGCAACTGACGTACGCAAAGTTAAAAGAGCGTATTTTCTTTAGCTCAAAGATAAGAAAGTTTTTAAAATACGAATTGGCGGCTTGGCGTACTAGTGCAGAAAAGTTTCTTGGCATAGTAAGTATGTCATTATTACAGTCATTTAAGAAACGGGCTTAAAGATGTCACTAAAAGCGCATTTCCTCCATTCATATTTAAACATTTTCCTGAAATTGACGAATGCATCGATTTTTAAAAAGGGGGCTAATTAAATATGTAAAATATGTGGAAGGAAATATTTTGGAATAATTAGATTATTTATTTAAATTAAGGATTGATTAATGATTGAGATCTCCGGGGTAAAAGTTTCCTTCCTCTCCGGCGATGGTTGTTTCCGCTGACATATTTTTGCTACGGTTGTTGAGACTCTGCTGCTGGATACTTTTACGGTCCTGTGACCACAGGGAAAGGAGTCTAAGAGATTAATAATATTTTTCGTTTACAGGAAATGAAACACAATTTATTGTTCATAAACCATCCACCTAAAAATGTGCCTCCGTTATTTCCTGGAGAATATGTGCCACTTCGCACTAACTATGACGATCACTATGATGTTAACGCACGTTAATAACTCTAATACTCAGATCTGAACTCCACTAAATTCAACTAATAATGAGACCCAACTGCCTACTCCACGGATAATTTTTCACTAACGATACTCCCCGACTGCACTGAATTAAACTGATAATTGGGCTGAATTCTCTTGGCACAGATGTAACTTGAACTCAGCTGAGAATTTACCGTAGGAGTGCCTATCTTCTTCCACACTGATAATGCCCCAACTTGACTGTGCTTCCAACTGAACTGAGAGAATCTGGATCGATTGCCCCTGAATCGCAAAATTGGAAGACTAAATAAACATGGCAGTCTATCGGTCTTACGAAGCTATCTTCAATCTTTGAAATATGCTTTTAGAAACATCGGGATATGGGTAGTCTCTATTGCATAATCTGTTTCCCTCCTATTCTTTCCTGTTACTTTATTGGTCTGATGGCTTACGTGACTCATTGCAGGTCACATCTCTCACTTAATACTGGAACCGTTAGGACCTTCCTTCCAGAGGTTAATCGACCTGTCTTTTCACCCCCGTAGTCGTCATGTTCCTCATGTCTTCCTTACCTACCTAAATAACAGCAAAGCTTTCAGACAATATACAAAGAAACATCTTTTCCACGGACCCTGCTTAAGAATTTCTCCAGAAATTATCGGTTTGCCGTTTGCTTGGGCCTTCTATACAAACATTGACACAATAAGCAACAGAAATTCCCACATATCAGATTTTTATGGCTGGGGATACCTTTCTGCCCACTGGCAAAAATAACATTGCAAACAATAATCCAACACTTGTACAGGAAATAGAAACCACACTTATGACTAAAATATGGAAGTTACATAAAATTACTTACTATAATCATTCTAATTAAATTTGGGATGTGGCAGCTCATAAATACTTACTCACGAACAAGGGAGTATTTTCATCAGGACACAGCCACAATGTTGGGGGATTATTGTTGGTTTCTGTAGAGGGACTACAAGAGAAAGCCACCAGGAGAGAGCCACCAGGTAGCAAACAATTTTAGGTTCTATGAAGATATGTGATTTTGTTATTTGTATTAATATTATAATTGGTATATATATATATATATATATATATAAATTAATTTTGTTTGTATTTTGACAAACAGGAACCTTTCATTGTCCCCTAAAATAGCAAAGTTCAAAAGACATTTAATAATTTAATTATTATTGACCTAAGCTAGATGGGAAATATCGCAAAGTAATTTTCTGAACATCAGCGCAGCTTTTTTTTTACTTTGTTGGCGTGACAAAAGCGTTTTTATTCCCTAGTAATGAAGGAATTGTTTTAATTTCACGAATATAGAAAACACCACACAGCAGCACTGTTACCTTTTCAATCCGATCATTGTTTTAAATCTGTGTGACTGCTTAAAACAGGAATGTTTTGTTCGAAATCAAATGAAAGTGTCATGGAGATATCAAAATACAATCGAAAGTCTATGACTCATGACGAGGGAACGTTTGCACAAACATTCTGTTTATGTAACAAAGTTTTAAACATTCAGAAGTATAATAAGCATATCATTTGTCAGTGCGATTACACTTTTTTTTTTATTTTATCCTAACATTACATTGTTATTTTTCCCAGCTATAATTCTGTCTCTCGCCTCATTATCTGCGCCTCGCTACTCGCTGATTCCACACCGAAAGTTTGTTTAAACGTTTGTTCGCTCAACCGCCGAAATGTGACCCATTGAGTAACCCGGAGTTGTTGTTAGTGTTTAACTTCGCAATTCGTTATTCACTTGTTCTCCTTGACTGTTTTACCCAAATCATATGGTGCTTGAGAACGACAACTGCATTTGCAGTAAGTAACCAAAATTTTTGTGATGGCTGTTTTTTTTAAGAAAGTTTTCGTCAAAATTAACCAAAGGAAATCCGAAAAAAATTTGGAAGAATGTTATGCACAGCATGGAACATTTCGATGTATAAATATAGATTTATTAAGCACTAGCTGCCAGTGTTCTCCCAACTTACAGAATAAAATTAATAACACCTAAACTTAAATAACAGACTAAACTCTAATTAAAACTGGTTATATAATATAATTATATACCTAACCTCAAACTTATTCAAGGAGCAAAAAACTTTTGAAATTAAAGTCTTGGTATATGTAAACAAATCATAACAGTTGGTAAATATAAGTTATTTGTTCATTTGCCTATCTACTAATTTCCATGCCAGTAAAGTATTAGCATTTGTTTTATTTATTTAAATTGTAACCTGTGAATGAATAAATAAATCACATTTATATAAATATTATTAGTATTTAGTGTTAAAATATTGGAAGAAACGATAAGAAAAATCAGCTGTACAGCATCCATATTCCGAAAACACAAGCACATGAATGTTCACAAATTCAAAGGAGGTACCATCTGGGGAAAAATAAAGGAAAATAGAAAAAAATAGTCTCATTTTAATCCACTGAGCAATGAATTCAGCCTGTGGTTCTTCCTGTGGCTAAAGCAACTGATTTTGATCTCTTTGCATGCATGATAATGCCAGAGCATGTGTGTTTCAAAATTCGAGAGAGCATCTGTGAGATACCCTTGAACATACAGTTTTAGAAGTTAATGAAAACATGGAAATTTTGGTTGGGTAACTCACTCATTCTCATCACAAAATAAATAACAAGACGAAAACCTGCATCATATTTCCTCAAAGCCAGGGAGGTGTTAACCAGTCTAAATGCAAGCGGCAGAAATTATAACACGCATAAGTATCACAGGAAATTTCAGAAAAGGGCCAAATTTACCTAATTAGTGTCTTTAAAATTAGAAACTAGTGCTTTTATCCAGAAAAAGGATTCATTTCTACCTTCGTGAACTATTATGTTGTATTATCAACGTTAGAGTTGTAAATAATGTTCACACAACTTTTATGATCAAATTTCATGCACAATTATTAGAAAATATAAGCAAAATGCTCTGTTCTTCCAACAGTTTGATGTGGGCATGAAGGATAGGCATGAAAGTGATGACACAATTAATGAGTACTATGATGAATTGAACCACAAGGTTTTAAGGTATTACATATATTCCAAATATGTTTGACCAGAAGTGTGTAGCAATATGGCTAATATTTCTTATAGTGATTTTTTGCTCCAGAATAAAAGTTTTTACATGTAAAATATAAGTGAATAAACTGCATCGAAGGCTGCATTCAAATTATAATTTAATGTCCAAAGGCTTAGGGCCAAAATCCCTGTTTCACTTCTTATATATATATAACATAAAAGAATAGAACTTGAAGGTGTAATGTATTGCTTAAAGGTTATTTATAACCTATAAATAAGCATAATAACCTAAGATTAGCTACGGAGAGAAATATACAGCCTATTACAGACACTAACACAAAGATTAAATTTGCAGCTATCCAGTTGCACTGTTTCCAAAGAGTTTTTTTATATGAGTAGACGATTTCCAAATGAAGCTCCGATATATTTGTAAGTTTTGGAGAAGATATTTAGTATTCGTGCCAACTCATTGATTTGCTATATTTTTCCAAATATTAACCAATTTCTCTATTTCAATAGTAACACTACATAATATGAATGACATATACGAGGTACGTCCAGAAAGTAAGTTCCGTTTGGTAATAAAATTAAATTGTGTACAGATACAGATAAATTATTTATTGCACAAAATTCTATAACTCTTAAACTACTTTTCCACATAACTGGTGAAATTTTGCAGGCATTTGTCATAGCGTGGCACAAGGTTTTGATAACCTTCTTCATAGAAGTTTGCCGCCTGTGTCTTCAACCAGTTGGAAACATTTTCTTTCAGCTCTTCGTCATTGTTGAAGTGTTGACCGCCAAGGAAAGACTTGAGATGTAAGAACAGATGAAAGTCGCTAGGAGCGAGGTCAGGGCTATACGGAGGATGGTCAAACACGTCCCAGCCAAATCCCTGTAGCAGGTTTTTCGTCACATTTGCAGTGTGTGGTCGTGCGTTGTCGTGAAGAAAAACAACACCTTTTGACAGCAATCCTCGGCGCTTATTCTGTGTTGCGCGGCGCAATTTCCTAAGTGTCTCGCAATAAACATCTGCTTTGATTGTTTGACTACGCGGTAAGAAATCATTGAATAAGATGCCTTTCCAGTCCCAGAACACTGTGCACATCATTTTTCGAGGTGTCAAGATTTGTTTCGGCTTAACCTTTGCTGGGGATGAAGTATGCCTCCATTCCATTGATTGCCGCTTACTTTCAGGGGTGTCGTAAGAAACCCAAGTTTCATCTCCTGGTGACTATCTGTGTCAGAAATTCTTCGCCCCCTTCATCATAACGGGTCAAAAACTGAAGTGCACTACCCATCCGTTTTGTTTTGTGTTGCTCAGTAAGAATCTTTGGTACCCAACGTGAGCAAAGTTTACGAAATTTCAGTTTTTCGGTAACAATTTCATGAATTAGTTAGTGATCGTGAGATTTGGGGAAATTCCATAGCGAGAGCACTAATTGTAAACGTGCGGTTTTCCTGGATCTTGTCATCAATCGCGTGAACCAGTTCTTCTGTAACCAAAGATGGACGCCAACTTCGTTCTTCATCGTGCACTTCACTACGTCCTTCATTGAACTGTTGGACCCATCTTCTCACCATTGAATCACTCGTCGCTGTTTGTCCGTAAACTTCGCAAATTTGCCGATAAATTTCAATTGGTTTCACTTTCCTAGCATTCAGAAAACGAATCACAGATCTGATTTCACAAGCGGCGGGATTTTCAATCAACACCGACATTGTAAACAAGCACAACAAAGCATACGTGGCTGACAGCGATCTCAAAATGGCGCACGTTTCTTCTCCTTGATACAGAGCGTCTACCGCGCATGTGCGGAACTGCGATCGCAGCGCTGCAGCGGAGATAAATTAAAGCGGAACTTACTTTCTGGACGTACCTCGTATTACCAATATTTGCGCCTTGTGTTAACATCGGCTAATCTAAACCTCAAAAGATAAAGAATTTTTCTTTACATCTCAGTGTAGAGTCAACCCGCTACTACTATTGAACAAGCTCGCCACAGCTAACAACGTAGAACACTTAAAGTTTGGACGCGTGCCACAACGGCGGTAATATGTAATATACTCGAGACTCAATAAACTAAAGAGCACCTTAGGTACTATGCGCTAATGCACCTGAACCCGGCGGCAGGTATAAATAGGCCAACTAAAGCTGTACGGAGTTAGTTCGCATCATTAGCCCGTTCTACATGGGGACTCAATTAAGTGACCATACCGGCTCTATTTTTGACCACACTCCTCGTTCTCCCTATTGTCCTTCCTCTATTTTTGTGAACCGTCTTGGCGTAGCAGTACCCGCCTTACGATCCCGGACAGCGTTGCTGCAATGCTGCTCAAGCGGAGCCTCGTCGGTATTGGCTAAACCACAGACACTCTTTCGTCCGGTATGATGAACCCGGCGCATGTCCTGTGAGTCACATCGCCAGAGGAAGAGCTCGGGATGGGCAAGCGGTGCCATCACCGGCCTATTGGACTAGATGGAGCTGTTCCAGAGAAGACCACACCACAGCTGGAAGCAGTACGTGCCACTTCCGTTTCTCTACCGCTTTCTACAGCGAGGACTCGCAACATGGTTCTTATAGGCCGAGCCACTCTCGGCCTACAGCATCACCTCGCAGCTCACCCTTTTCTACAGAATCATCGGAAATCTTCTGCGACAGGTAGTAACCCAGATAGCCGATCTTATGACGATCCCAGGGAGACAGTCATATCAAGAACTCAAGGATCGCCTACTAGAGATCTACGCCCCGACAGGCAACTTCAACGCCTCCTGGGAGATACCCACCTGGGGGACCGCAAGCCATCCCAGCTCCTGCGAGTCATGCGCCACCAAGTCTACACTTGCACCTCGGAAGGCCTCCTGGAGCACTTGTGTATGCGCAAGCTTACGGCACAGGCACTGTTGGCAAAATAGGGGAATGAATCCTTGGACAAGATAACCCGCATCGCGAACCGCACCATGGAACAGAACGTAGAAGTTGTTGCAGAGGTCCAACAACAGGATCCCCAACGGGACATACAATTTCAAATCCAAACCTTAACAAACCGCTCTGAGGCTAGAAGGTAGGAACCTTGCACAGCCCCGGGGGAGCGACAGAACACACACGAAAGCTCCAGCGAGATCTGTTGCTACCACAGGCACTGAGACCAAGACGCACGCAAGTGCATTCCACCCTATTCCCTTTCCCGGCAATATAAGTAGGGAAACGCAATCGCACTGCAGGTACGGCGGGACGGCAGTGAACTCCCCCTCCAAACGCCTCTTCATCCAATGCAAGTGGAACCAAATTTCATTCTTGGTATCCACCGGGGCCAGCGTGTCCATCCTGCCCAACAGGACACTCCGCAGATCCCAACCCACAGAATACTTGGTATACACAGCAAATGGGTATCTGATACATACCTTTGGCACGCAGGAAGCAACATTTCAACTCGGCACTAACGGGACATACACCTGGAATTTCATGGTCGCCGACATCCCAAGGACATTCATCAGCACCAACTTCCTCTTTCGCTATGGCCTTTCCGCGAAAGCGCGGGACAACCTCGCGTACTGGATCCCGGACTCCATGGAGGTCATAGACAAGCATATCTCCTCGATCCCACCGCAGGCTCCATTCAGACGCTGTTAGAAGAGTAAATCCAGATCATCAGACCACATCAGACAGGGGTCCCCTTCTGCAATGTACGCAGAAGTTAAGAAGGAATTCACCAGGCTCTTGAAGGAATAAATCATCCGCCCCTCCATGGCACCCTGGACATCACTTCTCCATGTAGTAAAACACAGGATGGCTCTATTCCGCCCGAACTACCGCTGCCATCCACGATCAGTACGCATTCCCACATATCCGAGATTTCAATACCCTTCTATATGGCACAGCCATCTCCTCCACACTGGACAACAAACGGGCATTCCATAATATTCCGATAGTACCTGAAGTCATCCCCATAACGGCCATAATCACCCCGTTCGAGTACACCCAAATGGACTTCGGACTACGGAACGCGGTACAAACATTCCAGATATTCATGGACCACCTCATACGAGGATTACTATTTACCTTCCCGTACCTGAACGACGTCCTAATAACCTCCGCGACTCTAGCGCAACATGAACATCATATCCCCAGCGTCCTGCAGCTCTTTGCAGAGTACAGTCATGCTGCAAAGTGTGTCCCTGGACAGGCGAAAGCGCTGTTCTTAGGTCACCTGGTATCCAGTCAGAGCTCCCAGCCACTTCCGGCCAAAGTCAAAATCATTTCGGACCATCATGGAGTTGCGATGATTCCTGGGTGTGGTTAACTTCTATCGTAGGCACATTCCACGGGCAACCACCATTGAATGCCTTCGAAAGGACAAGTCACCTATACAGTGAACAGAAGCATTCATGAACGCGTTCCACACCATCACCTAGGCGCTACCTAATGTAATATTACTAGCGCACCCCTCAGGAGAAGCAGCATTATACCTATCCATAGACGCAGCGACGTTGGCATCGGCGCCGTCTTGTAGCAACACTACCAAGGGAACTTACAACCCTCAGGGCTCTTTTTAAAGACACTGAACCAGGCCCAGCATTCCTAATCAACTTTTGATCAGGAACTACTGGCCATATATGAAGTCATCAAGCACTTCCGGGATCACGTGGAAGGAAGACATTTCACGATCCTAACCGATTACAGCCTCTTACCCATGCCATTACACAGGACCAAAGTAGCAGCACACCGAGGAGAGTCCGGCAACTCGGGTTTATCTTGCAGTTCTCAACAGTCATCCATTACTGCGAAGGTGACAAGAATGGGTAGCGGACGCTCTCTGACGCATAGAGACGCTGGGCATCAGCGCCGTCGATTTCATGGCCCACGCAAGCAATGGACATGGATATCCACACCTATACCTCCACTCACAACTACCTATCCAAGATACCGACATCGTCGTCATATGTGACAACAGCACGGGTGCCCCGCCAGTGCAGAAGAGCGATCTTCATGAGCCACCTAGGAATCCGCGCTACACGTAAAATCATCATAGCAAAGTACTTCTGGCCATCCATGAACGCGGACATAAAGAAATGGGCACAGGCCTACCACCAATACCAGGATGCCAAGATTCAGCGACACACAAAGGCATCTATACAGCACTTCCCAACAGCCTCCAAGTTCGAACACGTACACTTGGACATCCTGGGCCCCCTGCCGCCCTCACCTCTTGCCTGACCCTGATAGATAAAGCAACCAGCTGGCTGGAGTGCTTACCCCTCAAACAGATAGACGCAGCTACAGTTACAACCAACTTCCTCAGATACTGGGGGAGTCGTTTTGGCACCCCAGCGATAATCACGATGGATCAAGGCCGCCAGTTCGAAGCAGAACTATTCACCGAGCTTACACGTCTACTAGAATAGAGAAGTACCACACCAACGCCTACCACCTCCAGGCAAATGGGAAAGTAAAGCGTTGGCACCGCTTTCTAGAAACGCACTGACGGCCGCCCACAGCCCCACCGCGTGGGTCAACAAACCTTCTCACCATTTTACTGGAGTTACCCACAGCCATCAGCGACAGTGACAACTAGAGCGCTGCCGAAAGGGTTTTCCAACGACCCATACGCTTCCCTATGGACATCTTCGTACCTTCAACGATGGCTCGGGAGACCCTGATGCGAGAAACCCAGGCCATTTTGTTTTGGTTTATTTAGGGACGCTCTTTAACATCACAGGTCATCAGCGTCCCATTCTAGTCAGGGCGCGAAACAGCGGACAAATTTTGCTCAGAGGCCTCAGAGGCCTCTTCTTCTTCTTGATGTTCTTTATTGTGCCGTAAATGCACGACGTGGGGCCCACGATTTACGCGATCTTGGGTTTAGTAAGCTAGTATAGTTACCACTACACCAACAGGATCGACAACCCTGACCAGGTTACAGGATTGGTGCCTACTTAGGTGTAGTATGCCATGCTTGCTTACCTGCTTTTGGCTTCCATCTGTAGGCTGTGGGCTGGTCCAATGTTTACGGCTGCCAGTAGGAGAGGGTTCTGCTCTTGGGTGGACTTTCGTGTTGTGCTGTTTATTACCTATGGAATAGATATCTATATTAGCACTGAGTAATTCTCGAGTTGAACGTATTCCTCTGTTATGTATGAGGTGTTTGGGTGTGTGTGTATTTTAATACCAAGCGCTAATATGAACAACGGGTGACTAAGCAATGTGCAATTTTAGTACACACACACACACACACACACACACACATATATATATATATATATATATTCAATGTTAAATATCTAGACAGAAGGATACTCCATTGTTAATCTATGGTCTAATATTATGTGATATATACTATATATATGTGTGTGTGTGTGTGTGTGCGTACAAGAGGTCGTCCATTGTGGTTGGCTTGGTCATCAATTGTGGGCCCGCCCCAGGTGGGGAAAAACATGCGCCCGGGGTTTTATGGGCTTGACTGTTGATGGTGGTTTCATGGGGACAAGGGAAAGTATCCTGTTTATTTGTTTCATTGGTATCTTTAGCAAGTTGGATAGTACATTCGAAATGTGACAGTAGATTTTTACACCTATTTAGTTATCAGGTGAAATTTAAGTTCATTTAGGTTTAATCTCAGTCCTCTGCAGTTCCATTGCAGATTCTATTTCTATCTCTACTTAATGGTAAGTTGACCATAATTGACCAATCTCCAGTGTGGTGTTCGTTCTAGAGGGCGTCATTTCCCAGAGTAGCTGCGAATTGAGCGAATACGTCTATATAGTGCTGAAATTGCTTTTATTGGGCTTCTACATTGGGTAATAAATATAATAGTAGCACATGAAATTGTGATAGAACTGTGAAAATAACCTGCTTCCCTGTTGCCATTGCCCAGGAGAGGCAAGCTCCTCTCTGTGGTGGGGGAATATTTCACATTTAGGCCTCCAACATGGGCTTGTGGTTATGCGTAGTGAGGAAGAGGGGGTGATGGGAATGAGGATAGGGGTCTGTTAGGTTGGCGCTGTAGTCTGTGGTGGTTCTGTTGGGTGTTGGGTGGTCGTGACAGGTTTTGCGCCCGTCTGTGTGTTGAGTACATACTCAACACACATACATTGAGGAACATACTTGCGGTGTGTGGCACAGCATTTACTGACGTGGTGGTGTCCGGCACAGTGGGGGAAAACCTGTGATTCCTCACAGTTTCGGGTGAGATGCCAAAAACGGAGACACCCACCACACTGTTCGTGACCTCTGCGGGCGACGTAGTCCTCAATTCGCACTCTAGGGAGAAAGGTTCGTGATGCATTTTATGGCCGTGGAGCACATCTGATTCGTTAACTCTCCAAGGGAAATGGGTAAATGCACCCTGAACTTTCTAGAGAATACCCTGGCGACTTTAATCACTTCAAACTTTAAGTGTATAAGCTCGGTCTTAACCTCCTCCTCGGTCATGCCGCCATACAGACCCTTAATGACGACCTTGTAGGTCCACTGCTCGGGAATGTGGAAGGTGACCTTCTTTGTGCTGCAAAACCTACAAAGGTGCTGTAATCTTCTACAGTGGTGAATTTGAGGCCATAGTAATGGTCCCTACTGATTCGTAAGTCTTTGGTCGGTAAACTTTATCAAATTCGGTTGTTAAGACCGCCAAGCTATGCGAGTAGTAATCTGGAATGTAAGCTTTGGCAAGACCCTAACTAGTCTGTGTGAAATACGTTTCACCCTGTCCGTTCCTTCCACATCATCTGCCGGCCAACTGTTCTTCAGCAGCGGAGGGCGTGGTCCGAGTTGATGGGCCAGGGACCGCAGGCTGGGCTTTGTCAATGACAAGGTGACCGTTAATGCTCAGGTCCAGATCCTGTAGTATGGCTTCCACGGGTCATTCGCACTCCCTTTGCTGTTAGTTTGTGAAGAGCTCCTAGAGTGAGTAGGAGACGTCCTCTCTTGACCATTGTTCGTTCTTAAACTAAGCTAAATAAATACTAAATCTAGAAGTAGAAGAGCGAAGAATGTACTATTTAGCTAATAAGTTACTACAGATCAAGATAGTCCTGTATGCAGTAGCGTCTACCTTATTTACTAACCTAACAGGGGAAAATTTACACTAATATAGTAAAGAGGTAGAAAGTATAGTATAAGAGAAAGAACAACTAGAGAGCGCTAAGAAACTCGAGCTCGAGGAGCAGGGGACCAAACCCGAAAGGCGCCTTAGGTTTAAGTCAGAGACTGTTGGCTTCGGTCATGCTTCCCTATTCTGCTTTACTGCGTTAGGAAGGTGTGCCTGCTCCCGTGGTGGTCCGCCTGCTAAACTCTTCTGCTCGCGTCTCAGGCCAAACTGACCTGCAGGGCTGTCGCTCGGTTTCCCTCGGAGCGCTTCGGCTTGCTCGGCTAGGTTCCGTTCTCCGTAGATACTTCCTTCTTCACTGCTGCAGCCCAACTACTGCCACATCTATGCTAACAACTTACAAAAAGTACTAATTGTTTGGACGCGAGCCACAGCGGCGCTAATAAGCAATATAGTTGACCCTCAATAAACTAGAGAGCACCACAGTTACTATGCGTTAATGACGTGAACCCGGCGGCAGGTATAAATAGGCCGGCCAAAGCTGTAGGACCTGATCAATCGCTTAGGTATAGCCAGAGGTGCGGCTAAGTACTGTAGCCTTCAACCCGCCCGTAGTGTGGCTCGTTACTGTACTGGTGTTCTGGAGTTAACTGTGGGGCTATTAGCCCTCCACCACCGAATGCGCTTCTTGGCATCACGGTGGAGAGAGCATTCATTATACTGGCCAGGCTGCCTGCCCTCTGGAGCCCCGATCATCACTCACGAGCATTCAAACTTGCCCACCTCTGGTACACAGCTCCTCATGTACAGCCTCACCTACAAGCATATCGCGAAAGGTCACTCTGCTGCACTACAACATAACCACGACCATACAAAAATTACAGGATTACCTCTCACAGCAGATCTCCGAACTCAAAGAACGAAGAGGCGCACACCACCAATCACCACGCAGATAGTATTAAACGCATGATTAACAACACTAACACCTACTCCGATAACTTGACGTTACAACGAGAAACAAATGTTGTATATCGCTGCTGTTATTGCTGCTGCTGCCACTACGGGAGTATTGAGGGGAAAAGGGAATGGGTTTCCTAGGGGGACGTCAGTTTCGAGCGACAGTTTCATAGGTAAATAAGAGCAGAGTAGCATGATAGATAAGGTTTATGGGGTGAGAAAGGCGATTTTTAATGAGAATGAATATGTGAGCAAGTTAACAGAATCTTTTCCAATTCGCAACTAATTCATATATACACACACTAACCTATGGCTAACCTTGGACACATCCTAGAAGTGGTGAACTGCTGTAATTCCAATTTGCAACTAATTCAGGAGTAAATCATTTGTAATTGTAACAAATCTCCTTAATTGGTGCAAAAAAAAAATTACATGGTAGTATTTGAACCCGCGTTAAAATTTCCACGCGTTGAGCGCAGTGCCTTAACCATCTACGCTACTACCCCTTTAAATTTCAAATGCTAATACCGGTTCTCTCGTTCGATTGGAGAATTGCTACAACCGACTTATGCGAGGCCGAGATTGCCTTGGTTTGTTATCACACGCCTTCCTTGAACTGTCGCACGTTGAACGCACATTAGACACATCCATGACACCATCACCACATGTCTCACTCAACTGGCGATGAATTTCAATCGGTGTCAAACCACGCAAATGGAGACAACGTGTGATGGATTACACGCTGTTCTTATAATGAAAACGTCTTAAATTTGAAGTATCAAAAACGCCCTCACTCTCGCCGCTGCCGCTATAATTCTATTTGCCATACAGTGCTGCCATCTCCGTCACGAATTGACAACGAGTGCTCGCGAATTTTAAAACAAACCGCATGTTTCTATCTGTTTCCAATCATAAGAAAAAATTTGAAGGTGTTATAACTTGAATGCCTCTCGTATTTTGAAACCAGGTATATACTCTACGACTGCATCCTTAAATTTTATAATACGGATTAAATATATTTAAATAATTTCATATATCATGGCTGCTTTTGCAAAATTCGTTATTCGTGAAAAACATAAATTTCGGGAAGATAAGAGAATATCCTTATATAATTATTTTTTTCCTTAAAATTGCATTTCTTTCTTTTAATACCGTTAGCAGAGTTCCGAGCCGAATACAGCTATAATAATAATAATAGTATTTAGAAGGGTATATTTGTATGCGCACTTAGCTGATTTATATTGCACTTTAATTTTAATTGGCTGTTATTTTATTTCTAAGTGGTGCTGTAGTTCATTGCTTGTATTGTTGCAATAAATGTATTAAAATATTTTATTAATAAAATTTCACATTAATTGTATAATGTGTATAAAGCGACGTAAAATACTTATAAATTAATTATATTTTAATTTCAAAAATACAAAATACCTCACAAGAAAAAATATAATTCTACTTAAAATATAGGTTATGTTTTTATACATATCGTGCTAAAGTTTCCTTATTATTTCCAGTTTGATCTTCTATTATTTTAAATATTTCATTTCATGTATCGCAGAAGACCGTAATTTACATTTTTTTAAACATGAAACGATATATATTTTTACTAATTTATTAAATTAAGCATGTATATTAAAATGTGCATTGCGATTGGCAATAATACTTTGATAAGCGTTATGGGAATAAAAATGAACAATTTTCAATCAATTTCTAAATGTTTCATTAAAACGAGTGTCAAAAAATGTATTTAATTTTATTTCTAGTTTATTATTTGTGTTTTATAATTTATTCCATGTATTAGGATTACATGCAGCAGTTTCATACACCCGACTTAACCCAAGTAATGTTTATAAACTCATCTCTTGGAAAAAAATGACTTGAGATTTTAGGCTCAATCGTTTTAAAAACTGTGCTAGCAAAAATAAATTTGAAACACATTGCACACACCGCCTATCAACAGAAATTATGCAAGACTTCACTTATCCCTTTACCGCTTCATCTGTTTCAACGACCAGGCAGCTGTATAGAATAAAGGCGAGCACATATTTCATATCGCTGTCCCGCTGTGCTCCTGTCACCAAATATCAAAAGCATCATTCATAATTTCCATTCCGCGAAACTTTATGCCTACATTGAAATACCGGACGTAATATTTTGAAGCTTTGTCGCTGGCTATTTGATGCTCGGGACAATAACGATGTATAACGCAAGCGGAAATATAAGTATTTGGTTGAGCTCTTTCCATGTCTCATTTATGTCAGAATCTTTGGACATGTTTCTCGCATAATTATTAAGACATACGTCCAATGGCGCAAGCTAGTAAAAATGATCAAATAAAGCTGTATTCACTTCCATATAATGGATGAAGACTGAGATCCATAAAACATGTCTGGAAAAAAAAAGGCGGGAATGGGTGCTTCTATTCTTTTTAGTAGTGATTAACGCCCATTTTTACTACTGAGGCACCACAGACGGTGGAACTGACGAAACATGAAATGAAATGGCAAATTGGGAAAGGAGTATTTTTTTAAGGAAGGAATCGTTCCAGGCCTAAGTTTAGGATACATTCTGGCATTTGGCATTTATGAGAAATGAGGAAAACCTGGAAAAAACCTCAGTCAGGGAAGAAAATCCTGGCTGGAATCGAATCCCAGATCTCCCATTCACAAGTCCGCGTCTTAACAATCTCGGCCACCCTGGCGGTGCAACTGAGCTTGCTATTACAAGCATCGAACACTAGTAAGGCGCTTATTTCCACGGTACACAAACTATCGCAGTTACAAATCAGATGCGTTACTCTTTGAGAAGGTTCATTAATTGTAAGTGTCTGATCACAAAGCGTGTACACGAGGGTAGGTCCATAAGTTTGCGACCTCACCGATAAGGGTTTTTGCCTTCACAAGTCCATTATCTTGTGTCATACTTTATCTGTTAAGTAAATAATTTCAGAATTGTTCAGATATAGTTGCATAAAGAAGCCTATGTATAGAAGATTGCGACATGTTCAATCCAGCTGATATTAAGTTCTTCACGAAAGAAGGACTTACTCCAGCATCCCCTTCATATTATACCGTAAAAGAATCGGCCAAACTTTTTCGAATGGGTCGAGAAACCATTGAAGACGAAGAGCGAACGTCGGCCCTTGTAGGTGCTCACTCCTGAAAACATCGCTCTTGTGGAAGGAGAAATTATGGAAGACCGGCGGCTCAAAGTTACAGAAATAGCAGCAAGGTTGAGCCTTTCTAAAACAACTATACTCCGAATTATTAATGAACATTGAAACATGAATAAGGTTAATGCAAGATGGGCGGCCAGACTTCTTTCCTTAGTCCAAAAGCAGCAACCAGTCATCCGTTGTCAGACATTTTTGGAGCTTTGCTGTGGGAACCAGAGAGAAGTTCTGCAAACCATTGTTACAGTAGATGAAACTATGGTTTCCTACTATGATCTCTTATCCAAAAGAGAATCAATGTAATGCGTAAAGCTGGCGAAGCACGCCTCTAAAGGTCAAGGTCACTCAGTCAAACGAAGAAGATTGTGGGCACAATCTTTTGGAACTGTGAAGCAATACTCTTCATTGACTTCAAGGAGAGGAATACCACAATAAACGGACAGTACTCTGCTGGCCTACTGCACAGACTACGTGCTTCCATCAAAGAAAAAAGGCGAGGAAAGCTGAGTGGTGATTTGTCCTTTCTTCACGACCCCGCGCCTTGCACACAGCTCTTGTTGCAAAGGAAGATGTTAAGAAATGTGGCTTCAAGGAGATCGACCATCCACCCATAGGCTAGATCTAGCTCCTAGTGATAATTTCCTCTTCTCAAATCTCAAGAAAGAAATTTATGTGAGACGAAGAAGTGATGGATGCTGTTTATGCCCATTTTGTAGACAAGACTTCTGACTTTGGGGGGGGGGGGGTTTGAAATGTTCATTAAAAATTTTGAGAAGTGCGTTGCAATAAAGGTTAACTATATTTCAGTGAAATAAAAGTTTTGTCTTTATCATACCTACACAATGGTTAGGCCGGAAACTTATGGACCTACCATCGTACGTCAACATATGTTATCTATTACATGACCAACATGATCTATAATTCATAAGCACTATCAGTGATGGCTCGACTTTTTAGTATAACTTAATAAAGACTTTTCGGATGTTAAAAGTTTCAGATCGTCAAGTGATTAACAATTTTCTTCTTCTCGTTCTTACTACATCAAGACCCATTTTGAAAATAAAGGTACTGTTGTTTCCATGTTGTAAGAAGTCAACCAACTTCTCGTCTTCCTTGGAATTAATAACCCTGAAATCCAAATATGACACAATGTGAGGGAACCAATGTTTCTTATACTTTTTTATTTCGTCTAAAATTTGCTTTACTTTAGGAATTTGTTCACTTTTCGGTCGATCTCTCTTGACTCTCTCATTGACTACCGTAGAAACCTTGTTTCAGTGTTTCTATTCTTCTTTTATCCTGCTATTGTATTATTCACATTTCATTATAAAATTTCAACGCTGTTTAAATATAATACTCAATACAGTAGTTCACTCCTCATGGGTTTCTCTGTATACCTATTTAGTACAACTGTTCAGTCAATTATATTTCTAAACATATCCTTCTAAATCCTCATTAATTTGATTAACCAATAGTTTAAATCCTAGATATTTAAACATTTACATTTGTTAGGTAATTTGTATACCAATATTTTAGGTCAAATAAGTCTGTATAACCCTAGCTTTAGTTATTTTTCAATGACGTCATTACTCATGTTGTTTAAGCACGTTACATTTAATTATAAATCATATTCGAATTAGCAATTTAGCACTTGATTTTTGGAGAATCACTACAGATATTCATTCCAGATAAATTCTTCTTGGATTCATTTTCAGTCATTCTTTTAGAATGTTGTTCCTGCTGTTCCCGTTCTTGCACGTGTTGTTTACCCTTGTATCTATTACCTATTTCCTTCCTTTCCATAATCCTATGCTCACGCTGGAAGCCCTTGTTAGCTTTCTTGTTCCTATTGGTTGGAGCACGCGAGGTAACATCCAGAACTGTGATGTCAGTGTTTCGAGCCCGGGCCGTTCTCCTCCTGTTCTTTTCTCGCAGAGAGGGCTCCGGATTCGTAGGGGTTACACGTTCTTGGTTGGTAATTCTAAATTGTTAGGACCGCTGTTCTCTCCGTTAGCATGACACAGTGACCGAAATGGTACAGAGATTTTGTAAGCTTTTAAAAGAATTATAAGATTTTAATGTTATTATTTTGAAGTACTTGGTTAATTTAACGTAAATGTAGTTCCTTCGTATGTAATTCCTTAGTATAAGCTAAGGTTTTAATGAAGGAGTTGTTAACTGTTTAGCTACTAAATAAATTTGTAGCCATTTTAAAGATGACTTCAATATGTCAAATTGGATGAATATTGGCAATATTATGTTGTTCAGTGCAAGGGTTGTGAGGTATTTAAAATTGAACCGCTTACAGACCAATTAACTTTATTAATTTTGTAATAAATCATTATAATTTACAATTTCCTTCTCCAGTGATTGAAAACTACCATTCCCCAGCCATGTCCAGTATTTTTTTTAATACACTTACTAAGTGAACACTTCTTTAGGTTTTAGGAGGAGGGTGTCCTTGAATATTATAAAAATACAAGAGAAGGAATTAATTAAACAATCAAGATGATAGACCACAAGCCCTGGCCTTAGTAATAGTTTTATTACCCGCGATAAAGTCTATGCTACTTTTATCATATAGTGACTTAATAGCATTGCCTAGATGAATGTCTTGATAATTCTTTCCTATCCGCTCTTCCATTTAATTTTTGTTGTGCTGCAGTCCATAAGTGCTAGAGCTAGTGCTGGAGGTTTGCGCTTAGAAAAGGTTTCTGTCCCAGCGTCCGGTATAGAACCAACTTTTCTGAGGGGCCCGACTTCTTGCAGAAGGGGGGGGGGGCTATAACAATGTCAGGAACCCGTCCTGCCTCTGTGTTCTACCGCCCAAGGATCCTAGCCGTCCGTTTTCTCCCTTATTCCATCCCTTCCTCCCGGAGGTGCTCACAATGGGATCTACGCACAAACGGCCAGCCTTTGAACAAGGCAGAAGTACCGAAAATATCCTCCTCTGACCCTAATAATCAAATCAAATAAAAACCTTGATTAAAGCAAGTGACATGTAATATTCATTGAAAATTCCCCATAAAGGAGATCTTTTTACTATATCATATGCTTTTTCGAGATACAGAAATAGGATATACACTGGCCGGTTTTAATCTGTTAATATAAGTACTAAAACTTAAGCCCCTAGGAGACCTACCTTTAGACTAACAATTTAATTATTACATAATGGAAGACGGGAAGGTTTCGAAATAAGTGAAGAAACATTAGATGACATTTGTCATCGTCCGACAACCTATCTTAAAGTTAATCGGCGCCTTTATAAATAAACCAGAGTTTCTTATATGCAAAGAGCTACTGACACATTTATTGGCAGTTTCAGCATCTCTAAAATGCCTAAGTGATTTTATTTCATGCATTTTTGCATAGGGCCACTGAACGTGTTTATAAACCACACATTTCTGGCATACTAAAAGACCTTATGATTGGTCCTGTACGATTCTTCTAGTAGAAAAGCTAAAGTGAAAGTAACAAAACTAATGATTGGTTATGAGCTTGTTATAGACATAGATACATTTAAATTATAATTTAAAACATTTATTAAAGCGTTCATTAACTTTAAGTATGTGTACCGCACTGATCAGAAAATCTTCATTCTGTCACGTATATAACTTCATCTATCACTATGCCACATATGTTATGTAGCAGAGACATTCCTCGGAGTGTTGACAGGTATGTGATTACACCAAACTCAAGGGGGAGAGGGGGTGGGCGGTAGTGCGAGAGTGAGAGTAATCGCTACTGAGTGACACTATCGATCTCGATTCTGGCTGAGATCTGTACCATGTTAATCAGTCTAGTCACGCACTAAGAAATTCACGGAGCGGTACAGAAGGGAGTTATGATCTTAATTTATATATAGTCAATGAAGCATTTTAAATACAATTACAATTATATACCCTACCGGGCATTAATTTCAGTGATATCAGCGTATGTCGCTTAGACAGTCACTACCATAAATCACACGGTATCATCAAGATAAAGCTGTTATATGTTTCTGATACATCTTAATACGGCTCCAAGAGTGGAAATATCCGCTGTGATATGGTATTAAGGTAGATAGATATGCTGATTTATCAAATTGCTTAAGAATGTGACTATCTATTAGAAAGTGCAATGCACCATTGCCTGAGACACAAATACTGGTAATGACCCAAGATTTGCCATGATCATCTAGAGTAGGAAAGTTAAAAAAAAAATGCTAGATTAATCAGAATTAATTTCACCAAATTACATTCAAAACTAGCAGAAATGAACAAAGGGACTGTGTCTGTTTCAACAGTAAAAAGAGAATTTCAGAAGCTGATCTGAAAAGGCTTGTATTGCTAAAATACATTAACATAAAGAAGAGAGACTGCAATTGGTTAGGCAGCATCACTATTGAACACCTGCTACGGGCGCTTGGATTCCAGGAAAAGGATACAGTAGTAGGTGTAGCTTTATTGTTATAAAATTCTATAAACACATTATAAAATTATTAATGCTTGGATCGTAGGCTGCACAGAGTCAGGCAGCGTTGAACGGGAGGAGAAAGCGACAATGTGGGAATATTTATAGAGAACACCCAACAAAGAAGGTTAATGGCCATAGTGAAGAGAGGGGAGTTGGAGAAGTGAATTAATGAATGAATTGTGTTTAACGTTCGTTTTTACTACTGAGGCACCACAGGTGACGGACACTGATGATACATGAGATGGAATGATAATTTGGGAAAGGATGTGTTTTAAGGAAGAAAACGTTCTACGGTAAGTTTAGGGTACCTCCCCGGCATTTGCCATTTATGAGGACTGAGGAAAACCTGGAAAAAAACCACAATCAGGGAGGACATTCCTGGTAGGATTCGAACCCTAGACCTCACGAGTCTGCGACTTAACGACCTCGGCCACCTGTGGTGGTTTGGAGAGGGGGTGTGAGTAAATGGAAGGGGGGGCTCAAAAGTAAGGGTTCCATTCAAGTTTATGTATTTGTATATAAAATTAATAGAAAACGTAAATATATGGAAGTATTTGTATGTATGCATGTAGATTTGTACGTATGTAGTTATGTATGTGTGTGTAGCCATTTTAATTGTTATAAGGACGATATTAGCATGTGCGGCCGTAAGGCCCTTGTGACATTTGTATTTATTTTAGTGTATTCTAAACCGGTACAATAAAACGCCCATTACTACTACTACTACTATTACTACAACTACTACTTACGTATGATATACAATTAGAAATGGGAACAAATAATAATACAAAAATAACAACATTAATAATAAATTAAAAATAAAATGGGAATCGTTATATATTTATATTTGTAATTTGAGTAGAAGCACTTTCCTTTCAGCAATATCTTGATAAAAATCATATTTACTTGCTTGTTGCAAAATGTAATCAGTTGTAGATACTTTATTCTATCAATTTAGGGATAAAATTAAAATATTGTTAACTCTCTAGAGCAAAATTTGCAGGTTGTTTCATAAGTATCTTCGGTGAAATAAATTTCATTTACTTAATTTGGAAACTATTTACTTGCGTCTAAGTTTTCTATAAATAGGAACCTGTAATATGTTTATGTGCTATAGCGCAGTGTCTTAATTTTCATTTGTTTTATTTCTCACAACAGCTGTATTTGTGTTCATCACGGATTTCATATGGAACTTTTTAGCGCATTTAGTCCATTTGTAAATGCCACAGTGAGTGCGGTTTACTGTGACAGTGCCACTATGTGTTACAAAGCTTGGTTATGCTGCTAACAAATTAGTCTTTACAAAGGCGTTCTAACACATAACTTTGCTTGCGTATTCCTGTAAGTAAATAAAATTAAGGGCTGGAGATCTTTTGCAGCACATTCCGGTAATGAAGTGTTGTTGAAATCCTGTTTTTGGAATTACAGCGCCGTAGCGATTTAACTACCAGCAAGTCTAGCCAGTGGGTTTCCCGTCCCAGCAGCCCCCCGCCCAATCCGCCCGTTCTCGTCTGCGCGCGCCCAACGTTTTCCCTTGCATCCTCGATTTTGGTTTCTCTTTGCCCCAGCGAAAGCATTGCTACGCGCACGATGGCCTAATTCTCACATATGCAAATAAGTTGGCCATTAATTCCCGAGTATACAAACAGCGCTGGAGTGCCTCATTATCCTGTGCAAGCAAAAGGCCATTGTCGGAATCGAGAAAGGGAGGAGAAAAATACGGGATCGGAGGGGGGAAAAAAACGAGAGTGGTAACACAACGGAAGCACGCAGATTTATTGATAATGTTGCGTCCATCATACGTCATTGTGGCTGCACCACCAGACAATTTTGTACAGCTTGCCTTCGCTCGATTTTAATGGGCGCGCTCTTCAATGAGAGACGGGTTTTAATAGCTCAGCTTAACAACGAATTTCCATTGCGATAGACGTATAAAGCCTGTTCTCTTCGTTTAGCTTTGTGCTGCCATTCTTTCTCATTTTCCATCGCCAGGGAATAAAAAGAAAAAAGTTACTGAAGTTACGGTAATTTTTCAGGAATTATCGGCCATTAAGTGATAAGGTTTCTTGCGATATTAGGAAGGAGAAAGTTACGTTCACTTACGTCTAATTTGGACTTGTTTTGTATATGATTGGTTAGCCTAACACTTAAATTGACCATCTCCTTGGTCTAATGGTTAGCGTTGCTGACTGCTGGCCGGGAGGCAGGGTTCGATTCCCGGTACTTACTTAGGAATTTTTCTAAGTTAGGAAGGTCTGGAACAGAGTCCACCCAGCCTCATGAGGACAACTGGGCAGCTGTCTGATGGAGAGGTGGCGATCTCCGATCTAGTAAGCCGCGATATAGCGATCAGCGGGATGCGGTGTGCTGATCACATGCCCCCTGCAATACTTCAATCTATCAATGAATTCACATGATGAAGGTACAAGACGCGGTAAAGCTCAGGCCCACATGGGCAGTAAAATGGCTTCACAGAGAACACTTGAATGCCAGTTTTATGTTTCGAAAATGGCTTTTACTTTTCCCTACAGCGCAATACAGTTTTTTTCACTGCCTTGATTCCATCGATGCTTTCATCGATATCTGCAAAATAAGAATGTACGACAGTTTTGACTTCCATCTGTGTTGAAAATCTCCGTCCTGCAAAGAAATGTTTGAGTGTAGGAAATAATGGAAGTCAGAGGGATTCAAATCGGGTGATATGGTTGGTGCGGAAGCAAGGGATACTTTAAAGTGTAATTATCGATCTTAGGCATTGTAGTAACTCCAGTGTCCGGCCTTGCATTACACTAGTGGAAAATGATCTTTTTGCGCGCTTAACCTAGCCTCAGTTTTTGGTTGGATATTCTAACGTCACTGTTCCAGAAGGTAAACGTAACATTCACCATATACAGCTTGTCCTTTTGGAAGATAATCGCATCCCAGAAAACTGATGCCATCGCTTTCCTCGCAATCGGGTTCCATCTACTGTTTCTATTGCCGTTTTGTCTCTGCGGTGTGGAAGCTTGAACTGGAAAACTTTGTTAAACAGGTGTAAGCGGCCGCGACAACCATCTTTCTCAAAGCTTATTCATGCCAAAATATTATTAAAATATTTTCATCGACCGACTACTTTGAGGTGTTTTCTTCCGTTTGCCAATAATATACGTGAATTTTCATGGTTATTTCTTCTTGCGCGTCCAGAAGAGTCTTTGTCTTTGTCTTATTCATAGGGCCGCGTTTGAACTTAGCCAGCCAATATTTTATAGTTGCATATGATGAAACATTTTTGCCCAGTACACTTTTCATCTGTTTAAAAGTGTCCGCATCCTCCAATCCTTTTAAATAAAAAATGCAATAACTGCGCGATATTCAATTTTGTTTATTTTTAAACAAATAGTAAATACGTTTCCTTTCAATAACTGACAAAAATATGCTAAAATATTACTGTTATATTTTCAGCGCTGCCGAAAGATTGAAGATTTATAGTGTGTAAAAGAATTTATCACTGCAGCTGAGCATAGGCCACATACTTTAAAACATATTCCAGAGTTATTTTAAATTTTAAGTTTGATTTAGAGTCACATGTTATAATTATGATTATAGAAATTATAAATATTAAGTAATTCATTAATTAAATTGTTTAAATGAATTTGACTCAGCTGAAGAATGAATTCAGTTTACCCTCAATCTAAACTGTGGCTAAGACTCGGGAACACGAAGTAAACCTCTATAGCAGGTAAATAATCACTGATCACATTTGTGCCTATTGGCCACGATGTACAATATTACAAATCTACCATGGATCTTTCCTATCTGTATTTTTTGCCCGTTTAATTAGTTTTCGAGCACGTCGCCAGGCTGAGTGGAATCCTTGAGCACTTTTGCTTAGCGGGTCATCTCTGCCAAAGGTATAGGGAAACAAGCTAAACATATTAATCTAGAGCTATATGGCACAGGCCTAAACATTCGTTACTGTACAACGCATTAATACCGCCACGGGTGGTCGAGGTCATTAAGGCGCGAAGGTCTGGGGTTCGAATCCTACCAGGACCGTCCTACCTGACTGAGTTTTTTTTTTTTTTTTTGCAAGTTTTTCTCAGTCCACATAAATGGCAAATGCCGGGGACGTACTCTAAACTCAGGCATGGGACGTTTCCTTCCTAAAATAAAATCCTTTCCGAATATTTCATTTCACCTTATGTATCATCAGTGTCCCCGCCTGTGGTGCATCAGCAGTAAAAATGGGCGTTAAACAGCATTAAAAAAACCGCATTGATACAGGTTGTGATGGCAGTATTTCTGTCAGTTCTGTGAAGTCGTAACTACTGTTGTGTGAAACGGAGCTAACCGTATTTATCTGTTAATACACCAAGTGCAATGATATTTGCCAATATCTTTCACGACGAAGTCACATTCATGGGCGTACTATAAGACGGAGGAAGAATGGAAGAAACATCTTTTAACAAGCAAATAGACATATTTTGCTCTTTGCATAGAAAGTCAGTTAAAATGGCCTTGCTGTACCCTTTTGTACTTTGTTCCTCTATCTTGCGCTATCCCACATACACACAGGATTCTTATTTCTCTACGCTGTTCAAAATTGGTTCTACTGAAGAATAGCTACTGCGCATGGCCGGCCCCACCACCAATCGAAAGAAATCATGCGGTGCGTCGGAATTCATTGGCACATTGTAGCTGCATTTCCCTATAGTATTTAATGTTGTACTCAGCACTATAGAAGATGCGCCAAGTGCCTATCCTCCGCTGCGAGATGGCTTAAATGAAATATTTTGAGACACTCTCCGCAAATTATCTTCTTGAACAGTACCGGATATTTTGTTTCAGCAGTAATTTTATATGCATGAAGATAGAGCACTAAGTAGCTTTATATGCACTACCGACAGATACACCAACTTGGTGGGCCAATAGTGTTAAAGGAGAAGTTTCTAATCAAAAGGTCTTTACATCAAGTTTCTCTGATAATTTTTTTTGGCCTCGGTTTCTTATTAATAAAAATGCTTTCGGCTGGAACTTTGTCCACCAATCTGAATATTTCACCTCTCGATGAAAATTTAGGATGAAATTTCTCCTACAGTACTTGTATGCTTTCTTTTACGCATAATGTCGGTCTCGACAGATGGATTTTTTCGGGGCGTAAAAATCCTAAGTATGGCTTCCTTCGGAAGGGAAGTAAAACCGTGGGTCCCGTGTCGTACATTTACAGCACGAAAAAGAACCTCAAACCTGAAAGAGAGGCCTCTGAGCAAAATTTGTCGGCCGTTTCACGCCCTGAGTTGAATGGGACGCTGATGACCTGAGCTGTTAAAGAGCGTCCATAAATAAATCATTAAAAAAAAAATTACGCATAATCATAACTAAATAGTCTTCGATCTGGGGTATATCTCACGTTCGGCATACTCCACGATACACAAATACCCAATTGATAGTCCAACACGTGCCTCCAACAGAAATGCAGCTGAAACAATTGACGTAGTATACACGACTGAGTAAGCTCAATGTCTGTATCAGCTAAACTTTAACGCACATTACCGAGAATTTTGTGTCCACTAAAGATCAACAGGTTTCCGGAATGTGTACACATTCCGATTGCTTAGCGGATTGCACGGTATGTTCCGTTTGCTGTGTTTGCACGGTTGAAAAAGTATAAGCTTGGTTTAAGGTGCTAAAACTTACTACTTCGAACTGTTCATGTTAATGAATTAATCCTTTCAGTTAAAATCGATTTTAATTTCCTTGTAACAATCTTTACAGTCTCCTTTCGAGAGCTAAAGTCGAGAATCGTATCACGTTTCTTTGAACAATTCTTGAGAGGACTTCCTATTAAGAGGAAAACATCTCATCGCTTTCTTCTTCTAAATTAGTAAGAAAACCAAGAATGTAAATCGATCTATTTGTATGCCATTCAAAAGGCAATATCTGAAGTTAAAACCAAAATATCCTTGAGGTATAAAACAACCTAATTATAACCGGACCATGATGAAATTTTAAAAGCTAATCCCTTCCTATACTTAAAATTAAGCATAACCAAGCAATTTATACCTAAATCACAATAGACCGTGATTATTACACCTGAACTGAATTTCAATGAAAACGACCGTGGTGTACAAAAGTACATAACTGATGACATTATGATTCACTTTTTTTTCCATTCGGCGTATTAAGGTAAAATGGTCTAGCTTGATATTCTTTTTTTTTTTTTTTTTTTTTTTTGAATAGTGTTTAACGCCCGTTTTTACTACCGAGGCCCCACAGGCGGGCTTAATATTCTGAAATAGTACTGACATTAAGAACATTAATCAGTTTTAACTCGCATATATATTCAAATATCTAACCAAGAAATATGCTTCTTTATACTCTACTATACTACAACCATTGGTAATCTGGGATGTTTTTCGTCGTAAATCAAGAAAATTCTAAAATTTAAGTACCGACAAACTTTATAGCGAAAACTCCTTCCGGGAGTTCCATAGGCTTCTCAACAACTTTCCTGAGAGAATTTGGACTGCTATTTTGGGTTTTGTAGTTATACGTTATTCCTCTCCGTTCGCGTTCTTGGACTATCTCATTATTATTATTATTGTTATTATTATTATTTGTAGTAGTAGTTGTAGTAGTAGCACTAGTGTAGGTGTATCTTAATTGTTATTAAGTACATTACAAATATATTTATACATGGATCGTACACCGTACATGCCTAAATAATACACAATTAGAAGGAGGAATAAATAATAATACAAATAAATAAATAAGCATTAAAACGAAAAGAAAGGCATTTACAGATATTTGAATTTAAACATATTACAATATTTACACTTACCTAGTTATTGCGTTTTAACCAAAAAAATAAATTTCTTCTACTTCGCGCCCTTTGGCTAGGAAAATGCCCACATTCAACCAATTAGTGTGGTTCGCAAGCAGGTCCCAGCATGCCAATCGTCCTCTAGTTGCCTTAAATTTTTTTCAGGAAACATCGTTTTTCTCATAAGTTCCCTGTGGGTACATTCAGACAGAACATATACCCATTCCTCATCCCCGCCACAAAATGGGCAGATTCTCCCACCAGAACATATTTTTTGAGCCTTCTTAGTCTAAACCAGGCCATTCCTGATATTGCCTTTTCCCCTAGAACGATTATATATGCCTCTTAACCCCAGGTTAGTTTAATTTCCTTCGATATGCTCAAGGGGGCTTCGTCTTACATTCTGCCTTGATTCTGCCATACGTGCCTGCTGATATCCTCTAGCCTTATTATAACCTCCTTCCACGAGTTTTTATTATTTGCATCGCCACGTTGCCATATTGAACCCGGGCCTCTGAGTTTTCTTTACCCCTCTGCAGCCCAAAACGTTGCAGTTACAGCACAAAACTTACAGCAAGATTTTGACGAAGATTTTCTATTCCTCTCTTGTTAATTAAAATATCTTTATTACAGATTAAAAGTTTATATATTATGAAATCTGTTCCAAAAGTTTTTAAAGTTATGCCACTTCTCCAATTAAATCTTTCAATACTGGAGAGAAAACTTCCTAACAGTCTGGTGGAAATTTTGAGAGCTAAAAACTACCCCCATGGTCAAAGTATACAGCTGGTAAATTAAATGGAACATAATAAACGCAGCATACATCTAGCATTTTTTATGAAACTCAGACAGAAAAATTCTGAAGATATTCCAAAGAAAAGTGCAGAGAAAGGTTCTCGTTTTCAACATTAGGTTAGAAAGAAATATGGAGACAAGAAAAGACGTGCACACATTACGAACAACGCTAGCCAGGCAAAATGGAAAGACTTCTGACGAAACAAGACTGTGACAGATGATTCTCCCAAACAGAAATATCTTTCAAAAACGGATGGGACATAATTGAGAGTTATAATTATGATGATGATTCTGGGCTAAGCATAGGAGATTACAAGCATCAAATAGAGGAAGGAGTGGCAAGAGTCTTGAGAAGATGGCGATTAGTGATTCGGCATTGTCTAAACAATCTTTGCCCTTATTTGCATTTTTCAGATTTAAGCGTTTAGTGAGTATGATTCACATTTACTGGGATTACAAAATAAATAAACTAAGTGGTTGTTTTAATTAGTGTATAGCAAATCATTGTTAATTACATTTCTCTTGCTATCAACTTCCGGACTAACAAAGCACAAGGAAATGAGATATGCGAGAAAGCCCGAAATATTAGCGAGGATGAGGATCTTGTCTTGTTAAGACCCTCAGTTGGAAAGTTACAAAAACGACCTTGGCCACTCGTCGCGGTATCAATGCCTATCTGAATTTTTTACCCTTTTAATTAGTTTTCGAGCACGTTACTGCTAAGTGCAGTCCTTGAGACGACCTCAGTCAGCACTTATGCTTAGAGGGTCATCTCTGCCAAAGGTATAAAGGGAAACAACCTAAACATATCAATCAAGAGCTATATGACGCAAGCCAACCCGTTCGTTACTGTACAACGCTGAAGTGAATTCTGTCGATATTGGGAGCAAATGCCGTACGAGTGGTCGGTACTTGTATGGCTCAATAAATATTATAAATTTGTCTTCCTCTTTGTCTTTGTTTCTTCTATTCAGAACAGTATTCTTTGATTCTTTAAATACCATCCCACTACACATACTAGAAATGTGCATCGTTATTTTATATATATAAGCATACATTACCTACCATGTACTGGGTACCGCCAGGGGTGGCCGAGGTCGTTAAGACGCGAATTTGTGAGCGCGAGGTCTCGGGTTCTCGAATCGCGCCGGGACTGTCCTCCCTGACTGAGGTTTAGGTTTTTCCCAGAGTTTTCTCAGTTCTTATAAATGACAAATGCCGGGAAGGTACCCTAAACTCAGGCCTGGAACGTTTCCTTCCTTACATAAAACTCCTTTCCCAATATATCATATCATCTCATGTATCATCAGTGTTCACCACCTGTGGTGCCTCAGTAGTAAAAACGAGCGTTAAACACCATTAAAAATGTTGTGGGCTATGCAGACCAGTTACATCTTAAATAAAGACTGATCAAATCAACTCTTCTTCGGCCGACCCATGGTCTTGCTTCTAGTTGGTTTATATTTTAAATTTACCCGTTTAAATGAGCCATCAATTCACCATTATACAATTTATGTCCTCAACATTTAAATTTCTTCTTATGTCGTATATTCCTTGCACATTTGTCAAACATTTCATTTTGCCTTTTTGGAGTCTTCTTTCATCTCCTACTTAAACGATCTAAAACTCTGCTTCCTATAAACAAATAGAAAACGCAATAGATTTATACATTTTTATTATTTTTTTTTTGTTTCCATCCTAATTAATTTTAAATTTTTATATTAATAGCACCATTCATTTTATAAAAAATTATGGATATTATTTTTAGAATTATATAGATTACTCCATAGCCTGGATTGTTTAATTTTAAATACTAATCTTACTTCTCTTTAGATAAGAACCTAAAAGACTATTATTTTTGTCTAGCTGGTCTAGAAGTAACGAGTTCTCCTCTGGACCCAAAGTTCGGGTGTTCAAACCCGGCTAAGATCGATAGATTTCTCGGGACGTAAAAATCTTGAGCGCAGGTCTTCCAGTATCGTAGACTTATGGCATATAAAAATTCCATATTTGAAAAAAAGAGACCCCGGGACAAAATTTCTGGCCATTCACGTCCAAGTAACACCTTACCATAACAACAGTTGATTGAAGTCATGGGCCGACCAACTATTCTGTAATTTCTAAGTTTAATTAAAAATTCGAATGATTCATCATGCCAGTCAGGAGCCGGAGTAGGTCTTAGGCCTTAATCCTTGTAGGCCCACTAAGATGAACATTACGTTTCCAAGTCATGTACATGAATATTACTATGCGCGACTTACTTTGCCGTATACTGTTTTATAGTCCTTTTCACAGTACAGTGCAAAGTCATTTAGTTCTTATATTCAGAAAACCTACCGAGCAGTACAATTTATCTACTACGTCTAAGTTGAGATGTGTATCGTATCCTAACAGAATTCATTCCAGGTAGCACAACTTTGCGGTTAAGCTGCGTGAAATGCCAGAGAGAGCGAGAGATGTGAAACAGAAATGAAGAGAAAAGGAGAGAATAGGTTGAAACATGAAATTGAACGTGACTACAAGTTGAAATATGTCACTTCTTTTTAGGCTGGCAACGTTTCTTTTGTAAACTTTTAATGGGCTTTCTTCCATTATTACCATTGCGTCTCTCTCTTTCTCACACACGGACGCAGAGGGAGGAGCCAGTACATGGGAAGAATTTTTCTAATCTGAGCAGACGTTTCTTTTACTCTTATTTTTCAACTTTCGCTGTGTTTCTAAATGCATCAGCATGAGCGGAGAGGGAGTGGGGAACAGACCACATTCCGCTTTTGTACCTCCCTCACTCGCCAGAGGTACGACACTCCAACAGTCTTCTTTTAAATTAAGTTGGTTTATTTATACCTTTTTAATTACTTAGGCATGATTACCTGCTGCCTGCAGAAAATCCATTCAAATTAGTTTGTGTAAGCGCAATGAGATCAGGGAATCAAATGGGTTGCGCAGTGAATTTAAAATCAAGTACTTGTTTGTTTGTTGCTGTGAGCTGGTAATACCAAAGTACAAAGCACTTTTGTAACTAGATATGCAATAAGTGAAGAAAACACGTGTGAACAAACGCCACCCCACCTCTAAACATGAAAATAATAAATAGCGCAGGTAGATGTGCGTTAGTAAAGCTCAGTGATAGAACTTAATTAAACTCTTAAGCATATGATATGTGAAAATATTGAACTAAAATTAGAGAATGTGAAGACAAAAAAAGGATTAATCCTTCTGCATTTTATAGTGTAACTATCAACACTTACACAACAGTTATCACACTGCTGCAGTGGGGTTATATCCAGATCTGAAGTTATGGTGGTTCTTAAACTGTAATTTAGCACACTCCAAATAGCTATGTAGTTGCTATTTCATAATTGTTTTTAAAAAGTCCATAAAGACGCATAACATTTATCATCCTTGCTGTAAATCAGTGTAACTTTAGTAATTTTAATATTTTCTGCAAATATTTTCATATTCTATATGTATCATTTTTATATTCTATAAGTAAATATATAACTTGGTACCCATGGGGTAAAAATTCTTAATATTGCAGTTTTTAAGAAAATGTCGTAAATTTTTAATAACATGCTTCACTACTAGTGAACTTGGTCACGTTTCCATGTTCATATTTCCAATAGTTTCTGAGAAAACAATATTTATTTACTTAGTGTGCTGAACGTTTCATACAAGTAGAATTTATAATTTTGATCAAATGAAAACATTTACATATTAATTTTATGTTGGGAAAACATAATTGTGATTAAGGGTTTTTTTTTACTGCCATTGTCTCAGAAAATTTTTCCCACAATTTTTAATATTATCTTTTACATCATAAATAATCAAATTAATTATCATATATCTCCAGCAACACACAAGTGCTCTGAAAATCATATGGTACTTTTTTGTTCATAATTTTTAGTTATATATCAAATTTTTGAGAAAATTGGATAAAAATGCATGGTGTGAATCATTATGAATAAAGTATATTTTGAAACTAGACATTTAAAAATGTAGGTAATTAAAGTTTTTTTACAACATTCGTGTCGTCCAATAAACATTCTAAATCCTCCAAAGTGAAAAAGCGAGCAATACATATGTACTGTACGTTGAACCGAAATGGATAATGAAAAACATTTTAAATGGTGTTAAAGCCCGTTTTTACTACTGAGGCGGTGGACACTGATAATACATGAGATGAAGTGAAATTGGGAAAAGATATTTTTTTAAGGAAGGAAATGTTCCAGATCTAGGTTTAGGGTACCTCCCCGGCATTTACCATTTATGAGGATTGAGGAAAACCTGGAAAAAACCTCAGTTAGAGAGGACGGTCCTGGTGGGATTCGAATCACAGACCTCCCGCTCACGAGTCGGCGCCTTAACGACCTCGGCCACCCGTGGCAGTAATAATGAATAAAGGTTGTGAACACTTTTCTTTGATTTGTACAAAAACCTTTTTGAAAATATGAGAAGTTTGGCAATTGCGCCTTCCTTTTGTAGCAACTGTGCAGGTAAGTATTAAGGATGGAAAGTTTGCGATTGATTGTGATTGTAGTTGTTGCGCACAGCATGCCAGAAAGCGACCCCGGTTGTGTTGCATTGTGAGAGGGGTATTAATGTTTGACACTGACAATATTTTGGGTATTTGCAGCGTAAGTTTCAAAGTATAATAAAACAACCTGAAATCAAAACACTTTTCTTTGAATTTTAATGAATGAAGGAAAATAATTATTTTGCACTTAAAAATTTACTTAAAGTAACAAGCAGTAACACAAGTTTTAGTTGAGCTTTTGGTGAGAGAAAATATAAATAAGAATGCTTTTATTAAATAATTTAAAAAATAAAAGAACTGCATTTATTTAAACATTGAGTGAATGCTACTATAATTGCGGGCGTAGGTGTAAATAGGCAAGTTGTAATTGAACCATCAACCTTTGTGTGTCAAACTCCAGTTTATTACGTAAATCTACCCAGACTCCACAGCGCGCGCATCTCCGTATATGAAACTGGTTTTGGAGGGCTTTTGTCCAGTCTATTTTAAGTTACCGTAAACGACTAGGCCTGTATTCTGCGCAAGGGGCAGTTTCCCGTAACGGGAAATCTTATAACGTGACATGCATTGATGAAGGTTTAAGGTGAAATTTTACGGTAAGAAAAATGAATACTGCAAACCAGGAAACCCCTCAGCATGTGTACACAAAACTTCGATTCAACATAAACGATGGCCTTATTTTGCTGATCAGAGGTTATTGCATCTAACCTCTATGATGATACGAATTTATGGAAAGAAATTCACAAGAAAACTGTGATCGTAACAGGGAAAAAGTTCCTTGTGTGGAGTTAAAGAAATGGATAATTTATTGAAACTATGTTATCGTTTCACAATACACAGAAACTCAATTAGTTTTATATTAGGGCTCTCTGTAGAAGAGAATCATTGTTCTGTTATAACTATTGAAGCCTCTGCTAGACATTGTAGATCCATTTTCTCAAATCGGTAATAAATTCGGCTTTCCTCGTTGGTAAATAGATTTAAATGCAGTCTTGGATTCACCATGCTGGTTGCTGGATATTTATTCTTCTATGAATATTATGTAACCTCATATATTCCTACAACTCAAGTCCAATACCTTCAAATGCTGCGATTTGTAGTAATACCTCCATATTCTACACATGCACATATGCCATAGACCGGCAAGTATTTATGCGGAAGTGACGCACTTTTAACCGGTACCAAAGCTAAGCGCAGCCGCTAGTTTTAGGTCTATATTACTGTTTTGAAGAATAATAAATATATAACGCCTAAAAATAAAGTAATAGAAAATTATCGTCCACTTTTATCTTAGAATATCTCCTTAATCATTTAACTTAGTTGCAGTTATAACAAGTTAGAAATCAATCATAATTATTTTAACCAATTCCTTTCGATCTGCAAAAAATACTATTATTTTCATGGAACTCTTTTGGATTTCCTAAACTAGTCTCAGAAAATTTCAATCCATTAAGAGACTATGTTCTCAAGTAAATCGTCCTCAATATCTGTTAATGCTGCAAGTTAAAGCAAATATTCCATTTATAGTGTTAACGCATTACTCCAACTGGGCAAAGGCTCTTTAAGGTAATCAGGAAGTGTAAATTTAGCAAATAATACAGCAGTATATTTTGCACTGTATCTCAGAAATGTATAAAGCTATTAATATAAAGTTTTATGAGATATTAGGAATACTTAACGAAAGATGCGCTGTAGGTTTTAATTCTCTAATGCTCATAAAAAGTTTTTAAACAAAAATAAATCTTTTTACCCGATAATTTAAAATTTTGGCATAAATGTGCACTTTTCTCAGAACTTGTTGAGAATTTGCACTATCATAATATATGAAAATGCGAAGTGTGGTAACTAGAAGTATTCAAACACCACCAATAATAAATTTAAAATATTTCTATTTTTAATTGAAAATTAATTTCTTTTCCAATAACTAGTATGGGCATATTATTCTAGTTCCCAGGATATCATGCTTTCTGCAGTTTGAGTAAAAAAATCATTTCAATTCCACCAATAGTTTATGAGAAAAATGCATGATTATGTAACATTGTCCTCGGTTTTTTTTTTAACAAGAGTTTATTTTGGTTTAAATAATTTGAAAAAAAAATTATGTGTATTAGAGAATCGAAATGTACAGAGCAACTTCAGTTTAAGTTTTCTTAATATCTCTTAAAATGTTCATATTCATAGCTTTAAAATTTTCTGAGATACAATGTAAAATGTATTCTGTAGCATTATTTGCTAGGTTTACACTTCCTGGTTACCTTAACAGTAAACACCGCTATCCCCTGTTACTGTTTTGGTCACGTGACTTTGTGTCATACGATAACAAAATTACGCCAAGGCAAAAATTCTCTAAATATCAGGGAGCACGTGCTCTCAAACGCCTCCACTGTCAGACTCGTACGCAACATCGAACTCCGTTAAAAATTGCGATCTATACAAAAACAAAATGCTAAGTTGTGACAAAACGAAGCGCTTAAGGAATAAAAAGAAGAGAACAAAGAATGCTGACCAGCGTGTTCTGTCATTCCTTCAGTATGACTTTTGAATTATAAGGACATGAAAGTGAGCAAAATTTATTATTTGTTGAAATACATTTTAAGGTCTAAATTTGTATTATATTTTTATTTCTCTTCTTAACTATTATTACGTAAATACCCCTTCTATCTTGCATGTTGTGAAAACAGTTATTTTGAGACTTAAAACAAAACAATGAATTATTCGAAGATGAGAAATTCACTTGTGGCTACGCTTGTTGTTTTATTAAATCAATTGTCAAAATAAAAGAACGCATAGCTCCGCCTGATGTATACGCCACCGAGTGTCTTTTCGGTTACATAGAATTGATAGTATAGTAATTATAGTATTGGATTGAATTAAATTTGTTTGCACTTAATAACACAATAAACTTGTACAGTATTCTTTTACAATCGCTCAAACATACAGGCAAATACAACCATAGTCACTCTAGTAAATCTTTCCGGGTTGCTGTGTAACCAAGTGACCCGAATAGTTTCAACCTTGCTGTTACTCAACTATCAGACAACTTACATCTACAAAATTAACTCAATCAAAAACCAACTTAAATTATGTTTCTGTCCGATTTGGTTCATTTCTTGCTTATTTTCTCCAATCATTTTCTTTTAACCTTACTTAAATAATTCCCAAACTCGAAGAGTTTCTGCATTGTTTTCATATTCACCAACTTGTTCCCCCTTTATCTCTCTATTGGTAAGTTACCCCACTTCTCAATCCAAAGTTTTGCTCTCATTTCTTTAGTTTCTCTACATTCCACAATTGCATGCCAGTAACTGTCTTACATTCTACACATCGGACATTCCTCTATATTTAAACCTCCTCTTATTCCTTTCAGATTTGCTACACCTGTCCAGGCAATTCCTTCCCTCGTCCACCTGCCACCTTTATTCACATAATTCTCTCCATCCCACATTTCCTTTTACCCCCTATAAACCCTCAATGACTACCTAATATCTCCTGTCTTTCCATATGATCAATTCTTTGTTTAATTTCTCTTCAAAAATCTCTTTCTTTACTTTCTCTATCATGCCACACCATACCCAAGCCAATTTTTTCTATAAAGTCATTGATTCTACTGACCCAAGTAATTCCTGCCCTCACTTTCTCTTGCGTCACTAGACAGTGTTTCAAAGTACAATTCTCTTCTAAATTGTAAATCCTAAACCAATATTTCAGAGTTCTTGTTATTATTTTTGCTTTACTCTCAACTCTACCTAATTGTGCAACTCGGTTTGATGAGCTTTTTTGTAGGCCCATACCTTGTTTACAGAGATTTCTATGAATCAAGTCTACATTTAGCCATCCCTCATCACTACCCCAAACATTATTTAATCTCTACTACTACCGTATATATTTTCTCCAACCACTTATTGTTCATATCTGGTACTTTATGCCTACAGTAGGCAGTAATAGCTTTCAAAGCTAGCCCATCATTTACTAGAACTTTTCTTTTGTGTTCCCTCCGTCTTCCATTCTTGCTAAGCAGTTCACAGTTATCTATAATAAAACGAATTCTTTCACTAAAATATAGTACTGACAAATGTTTAATAACTTTCTTTAGGTTCGTTAGGAATGTCTTCATTACGTGCAATAGTATAGTCTATTTGTTCAGTAAGTGCGTGACCTCTGTTCACACAAGTTTCAGTAATTAGATATTATCCTTATATTTTATTTGTTTATTTACAGCTCTTGAGGAAAAGATTATTCAAAATAACCTTGAAGAAATTATCATTAATGAGAAAAACGTTAGTACGAATGACAATTATAATATTACTTTATGTAATTCTTCAACAGTAGAAAGACAATAAAATACATATTTGTTTTAGAGAACTGCATCGCCGGACTTGATAATTGGTAAACAGGGGAAACGGGAGGTGTGATTCCGAAATAATTTTTTTCGCTAGTATCTCTATGAATAATTAATGAGTTTCATGTTATGTGTAGCCAAACTTTGGATTAATGATTGCTACTGTGATAAAAAAAAAAGCACCCGGTATAGGAACGGTATTGCTGTAACAGAAGTAGATATATAAAACCAAAGCTCTCGTTCTACTCCAAATAGAAGACATGTGTAGTACACATTTACTATTCCGCACTAAATTCGTGTTTTTGGTGCCCCCATGAACATAATCGATGTCCTATATTTTGGGATCTGTTTGCCAAAGACAGGGTGTATTTGCACGCTATAGCATGTTTTACATTACCTTGTCCTAACATTTGCTAGATTACTAGTGAACTGCAAATGTTCATAATGTACACAGAAAGGAAATGGAATGAAAACACATACACAGGGGCACAAAACAGGTAGCAATCACCGGTGATTGCGTTAGTGGTATGTCGTCTTTGTTTCACAGCTCCTATCTAAAACGCTCAATAAATAGATAAATGCATATACAGCACTTAGGAAAAATTAAATCATTCGTCTAGGAGAATGCAAATATTTAAAAAAAAGCAGTATTAAAACATAAATAGCTGCAAAAAAGTATATTATATAAACAATGAATCTTTATTCTTAATTGCCAATCCTGCAAGTGATAACCATACTTTCCTTCTAAACCCAAGATCGCGGGTTCAAACCCCGCCAGGATCGATGGATTTTTTCGGGCGTAAACCTCCTAAGTATGGCTTCCTTCAGAGGGAAGTAAAGCCGTGGGTCCCGTGTCGTACATTTACGGCACGATAAAGAACCTCAAGCCTGAAAAAAGAGACTTCTGAGCAAAATTTGTTGGCCATTTCACACCCTGATTTGAATGGGACGCTGATGACCTGAGATATAAAAGAGCGTCCATAAATAAACCTAATAAAAAATATTTACCTCGTTGACTCAAGATCCGGGGCAGGATTTATTTTCGGGGGTAAAAATCCTAAGTATAATTTCCTTCGGAAAGAAAGTAAAGCCTAGAAGAAGAGCTTCAGAGCAAAATTTATCGGCCATTTCACGCTCTAAATTGAATGGGATGCTGATGACCTGAGATGTTAAAGAGTGTTCATAAATAAACCAATTGACGCTTATACCTGTAGAGCTCAAGGTATAAGCAATACATTAACATCTTAGAAAGATGGAAATGAACTTATAAGAAGATCAATTAATTTGGCGACATATCCACACATGCGAGTACACTGCTGTCAACGGACAGTAATGGTTGTGTGTGCATCGGATCTCCCAGAGCGTCGGACCGGCGCCGTGTTGGCATTGCAAAGCTATAGCATTCGGCTTTTGCAGGTGTCATCTCCCATGTGACCCGCCAGAGCCTCCCTTAACTAGCTTACCTGCCCCAGGGGTGTTCACGAGTGTACATAAGAGTTAAGACTTCCCTTTAACCCCCGCACTATCCCGCCTCGGGCGTGCCGTATCTCCTTTCCTCGTGTATGTGGCGCGAGTGAATCCCACAAACTTCAGCCAACTGTCTTATTCGTGGGACTCCCTAACATCGTAAAGAGGCGGAAAAACAGAGCAAAATACAGAATTAACTTCCTGGATGAGAATTCCAGGTTCCAGGAACCGGAAGAGAGCACCTTTAATGCCAAGTACAGCACGGGCATTTTAAGATACTTTCATTTCTTCAAGCTCTATCAAGTAATAATGTTTATTGATTAAAAGCTTAGCAAACTTACTTTAATGCGTAGAATGAGAACACAGAAGCTGAATTATCTAAAGCTAGGGCCACTGCTTAAAACAGTCAGATAAACCATTGTGTCGTGATTTATAACCATATATCTTTACGAAGACAGCGAGTTCTTTGGGCTATACAGTGAGAATAGTACAAGTCACGATACCTAGTACAACCAATCGGCGGTTAGACCCTACGATGCCGCCGGTCTTTCCGTGCTAAACTCTCGGCCCTCAAACGCTTCGCTGTTTAAAACTTAACTACAACAATTTGGCATCCCCCCTCCTTACATAAGTGCTATTCCCTCAACACGCAATCTACACCTTTTCAACAAATTATCACTGACACGCATCTTTTCACATCATTAATCACTAATCACTCAATTTGCCAATGTCTTTCAAAGATAAACAACAGAACGTTAGTTCTGGAAAACGACGGGGCCATGAACCAGTGCAAATCATTCATACATCCGATTTTTCCCCAGTCAATCATACAGCCTGTATTTATCAAACTTCTATACTAACTTTACTAGTGTTTTTCGTACTGGAAACCAGGCTTCCAGGAAATGTATGCTAAACGCTATTCTCAATCTACCACGCCTGATGAATATATGACGACGTAGTGAATATCTTACCATGGCAGAACACTGATATAACATTTAATGAAATCTCACTCTCATCTGCACAATACAACTTCCAGACTCTATCGAAATCCCGCTCGCAACTGACTGTGAGAGAGAATGGTGCTGCTACATTTACCGCATGGGGAATCTCAGCGATTAGTGTTCCGCTGGTCAACTGATCTAATTTACGGGATTTTTAAACTGTTCTTACTGTATTTTAACTTTTGCCTTTGCTCAGAATAACGTTGGAATTTTATTTCAGATTATTTCATTTTAGAGGCATAAAAATGAACAAATATTTGATACATTAGAAAAAATTGAAATATACAAAACACTTGCAAGAATAGCTAAAACTGTTAAGAAAGGTGGGCTACGCTAATGGCTAACAGGAAGAGTAATTCATGCATTCCTATAAAATATTGTTCCGTTTACTGCCCGTCGCCTAAACCAAATTAATTTAACTTTAACTTAAAGAACTGGGTGATTTGAAATATCTAAGAAATATTTATTTCCCAGATAGATTTTGTGTAATGTTCTTTTAATCGTTATAAACCAAAGTGTGTTTTTTTTTCTCTCAAATGCTGTTATAAACTAGTTTATTTTCTCTTTCTTCCTTGAGACGTGAAGCCGAAAGGTGGGGACCAGTTACTAGATTTGCTAGATTTGCTAGTTTTATATTTATCTTTAACAAAAATTTACACAATCAGAATATTAGACACGAATAGCCACTTTTATCTATTGATGTAAGAGGGAAATAATTTCCCTTATTTACAATAGCGAGAAGGGTGATGATATTTTATTATTATTTCATTTCTGATAATCGTCTTACCTTTAACAGATATTTGTATTGTCTGCATACTTTATGGTAGTTAATACTGACCAAAAAAAAAAAAAAAGAATATGTATAAACACATATCCTAAAACTAATATATTATTGGCAATGCTTTTGGTAGAATAGGCACAGCTCATTAAATGACCCAAGCATGTTTACCTCTAGGACCTTTCGTGCGTTCAGATCTGCTAATAGTCTAGGACATCTCTACTTTTATGGACTGAATAAATAAATAAAAATCTTAAATACTCCCTCTCGGTACCGTGTTTCCTGCCCCGGGATGTGTATTGCAAAATCTTATACTTTATTTCTAAATTACCAAAATTACAATCTTACATTTATTTTCCAGACGATACTTATACCCAAGTTACAATTAGAAATTTACTAAAATAATAAAAATAACAAATTTGATAAATAACAAAATACGTTCTCTTCAACTACTCAGTAATTGCTGAAAACCAGCTATTACTTCTACTTAATCTTTAACTCTAAATTATTCACCGGTATCCGGTAGAAACTGCACTTGTGACTATTACATTCCTTACATATGTTTACTTTACTATTTGTATGTATCTATTTCTGTGTATATATGTATAAAACTATACATATACATTGATGCTATATATGTTTCTTTATTTCCCATATTATATGATACCATCTTTCTATATCACATCATCTTTATAAATATATTTGTGTAAATTTCACATTTGTATCTTATATTAGCCAATTTTTTCAACACTAATTATATTCTTTGTTTACGAATCTAATTGACATTTATCAATGTAACATTTACCCTACCAATTCATTACTTTGACGCCGTTAACAATAGTATTAATAATATCACTATTAATGTTAATTATAAGCATAATAGCTATTATAACACTTTTATTATATTTTACTTTATTTATCCTTTATCTTACTTTACTTCTTTATCTTCCTCTTCTTCACTCTTTCACCATACCCCTTTTCCACAATCACTTTACCCTCTTCTCATTCTATATACACAATATTGTTTTATGTCCTATTAGAAGTTCCCTTTCGCTACTCCACTACTCTGTTGCATTTGTCTATTTATTCTTTATACTCACAGTATTACAATTTTGAAACTATTCTTACAATTTTCACTATTAACTTCACTTCACTGCACTTCACCCATATCTGCTACACAATTACACTTCAATATATTATACTCCTCTCAATCTTTATTATATTTTTCCTTCATTCTTCCTAAACAAGTTCCTCTAGCTCCCATCCTCTCCATCTTCACTAAGGCCTCCAACAGATCCTCCAGCTCCTGCTTCTCCTGCTGCCTCGTCATATTCTTTCCCTCTTCTTCTTCTGTTTCTCCTGCACCTTCTTTCTTCTTCATCATCTCCCTTTCCTTCGTACGCTTTTCTTCTTCTAATGTGATTTGAATTGATTAGGAAAGGGTGACGATCTTCTTACTTTTTAGGATTGACGTTTAACAAATTATTACCAGTATGAAATGAAACCTGATTGTAAAACTCACCCCATTATATTCCCAATGGTCTCACTTTACTTCCAAACACTGATCTCACTCTCCTTCAGTGATTTAATACCTCCAAAAAACTATATTGGGCCTCCAACCACTCCATGGCCGGGGAGTAGACAATTGACTATAGGGTGAATACTTAAATTCCACAATTCGTTCCAGTTAACAGATTTTGCTTTTTGGAGTTTGGGCAAGGTGTATCGTGATGCAGCAACACGCCCGCTCTAAGTTTTCCAAGCAGTTTGTCTCGATGGCCTTACAAAACTACTTCACTGTAAATGCGTACGTTTCTCTAGTGATAGTGAACTAATCTGTCGTATAGATAACAGAACTACCAGCGAATGGAGAGCCCTTGTGCTTTATTGCATAAACTGCTGTTTGGTTTCTGGATCATAGTAATGAGCTCATTTTTTTCATCTCTATCAGGATTTTCTTGAATGAGATGTAAATTCTACTATCTGAATTACTGGCAATATGCTTTTTGCTTATCAGCAGCATTTGGGAACTGATATTTGACAAGGGCATCAATAATTGTGAACTTATGTCAGTTGAAATGCCTAGTTTATGGACCGTTCATTATCCTTGATACGACCATCTTCTAGAGGGTGAGCAAAGCTTGACGCAACCGCGGCACCGACCAGCAGCGCTATGTCTAAGAGGCGAGGAGTATATTTTCCCTCCGCTGCGCGAGGCTTCAGTGTGAGTTGAAATCTTGCGCAAGTACCACACCGCCGACACAGCAGCAAGCCTCGCCTGCCGGCCACACGCCGCGAAACCGGTTGCGTGAAGGTTTGCTCACCTGTAGCTTCATTTTTAATGAAGACTCATTTATAGAATGCTTACTTACTGTGGAGGTCAACTTCAACAGATTCCTGACGCTCCTAAAATTGCTTACTCCTGACGCCTAAAAGTTACTCGTTAGTTAGAAGGTACACCATTAACATATAGAACATTTATCCTCCCTTTGATTTCTTTAGGGTTTTCCCCCTCATTTGTGGGGAATTTAATCACAGAATGAAGCGCTAAATCTCTCACTTTTACTATAAATTTCCCGGCAAGCACTTGCCATTCCCTCAGTTCTAGCGCTTAGTGAGAGACTAATTTGTGATTGTGTCTGTTTCAAGCCGAGACATGTCCTAGTCTTCACTTGCAAACTCAGCTCTCCTGCAATGATATAACAGACTGCTGTAGATCGCTTATTGAACGTGACTCGTAAAAAGGCACATAAAACCCGAGGATATATTCATGAAAGATCCCAAATATTGGCGAAGCTTCACATTCGCAAAGAATATGGGGATTTTTATCTGTCAAGTTAAATCTCCGGCAAGAGCGATCGAGATTATTGTCAAGATATTTTATTAGGAGACAGGCCATTAGTAAAGCTAACTGTTCTCGATGAGAGGCATGGATTTACACTTGCTAGTGTTCATGAACTCCCATTACGTCCTGGTTTTGATCATCTAGTCCCTGGCAACTTCCCTGAACACCCCGCAGGTACAGGTCCCTATTCTCTGTATGCGTTTACGACGGACAATCTTGTTTAATGTGCTGTATCTCGTATCACTGTATAAATCGAACAGATTGTGTTTTGTCATTATCATTACCTTTTCTAGTCATGCATTCCAATTTTGATGTGACCAAGGTAGCTCCAGGGGCTTTTAGTTTTGCTTTGATTGTGTGAGAGTACAGATATATGTCTATTCTTATAACTTTTAGCAATACTCTCTTGGATGCTGTATAACATATTCGGGATTAATGATGTATATTTTCTCAGACTGAATAAATTTGTCTACCTAAACCGTATACTTGAGCTCTAACACTAAAGCTGGTCTTGGAGCCATCTAAGAACTAAAGCTCCCTTTTTAAATCAAGGATGCTCTGCTTTTCCATTTATTTTTAGCATAAACTACGAGGTATAAAATACAAATTTTGGTGTTGCTGCATCGGTTTTTATACTGAATACGTGCTGAGTCTCTTGAAATTGTATGCCTACAAGTAATAATGGATAAAGATGTCTGTCTGCATACGGGACAGTCTAATCGTCGCTATGGGAGAAACATCTTCCTGCTGTACTTCGATTCCCTGCATTTTCTTTGACTACGAAGGTTTCTTGCCATGTCCAGAGTCTGATGTAGCGCGAGGCGTGCTTGTCATTCAGTAAATACCTAAAGTGCATACTCAAGTACTTTCCCAGGTATAACCTGCAAACTGGGCACAACTGCATGGAAGCTATTTATACCTCAAAGTTAACTGTAAAACAAGAGGTATGGGAAGTGATCTGTGTGCATCTCATTTATTGTTACACATCTTAAGATCCGAGTCTCAGAGAACCACTAACTCAACCAGCTACAGTGTTGAAAACTATAAGATATTTAAAGACTAACAATTGGGTATGGAAATTGTTTCACAGCCCACTGCCCATTAAATGTCAGGTTCAGATCTCGTGGGACGAGTATAATTCTCCATCGTACATGAAGCACGTCAATCGTCTATGACAGAAGGGGCTTCCATCAGCATGACATTGGGCTTGCCATCCTGACCTTGTGCTTTTCTTTTTTATGATCGCTTAGGCAAATGTTTGGATGGATCTTTCATTTCCAGGAATTTTTTCGCTTCTCCATCCCATTCTGTTGGTTCTGCTACAGATTGAAAGCAGATTGTTGGTTGGGGGATGGGAACTGGGCTGTATGGTTGCGGCGGTAAATCATTTATGCCCGCTGATCGCATGTTTCGCCATGACTGCTGCAGGCCTCCCCACTCTTCTTCAACGAGAATCTCTCGAGGTCGTTACGCTGGATTTTGGCGGCTGTGAGCCTGCCGGAACTGAGACAGAATTCCGCAAAATGAGTCAATAAATAACGCTTCGTTGTTTAATTGTTGATATCGTTTATTCTCCTTAACATGAATATTCGGGCAAATTCACGTCTCAAGTCGAACCACAGGTAAGGTAACCTTGGCAGAAGTGAAAGTTTATTGTGTTAACCAAATGGTGCCGAGTGCGAAGAGATTGTTAAATTCTTAATGCAGATCAATAATGTCGTATCGACAATTAGTGTGGTGACCTGACGATCAAGCTTCGTTGTCGCCGAAACTGGTACTTAGTACTTAGGCCGATGTTCCGCTGATCTCCGGGCGACGGCAGTCACACGTATCTGTGCCCGGAAAATTCTGAGACTGAGCTACTTATGGGCAAAATCTATCCCTTTTACACACAATACAACACGACGTTATCCACTGGCAGCGGCGCGAAATACTCCCGCCAATTTTATGTTAACGTCGCTAATAGGTCAATACTTACCTCACTGAATTTCATTTCTATTCGCTGGACTATTTTGGTCAAGCCAAATGCTCCGCTATTCGTCAATAAGATGGATTTAAACAGATTTCATACGTTACTGTCAATGACTCTTACTCGGACACTGCAACTTTCCACCGAACAGGCCGATGTTTCGCCTGAAGCGGGGGCACTTGCAACCCTAGATGCATGCCAGAAGGGATTACCTTGCATTCTCTGACTTTTTGCCGAGTCTTTGTGTGTCCGGAGAGAGACGTGAATTTTCCTTACCTTGCTATATTACTACATGTCATCTTTTAATACTACCAAAACTATACTTTATGAACTCATTTGAAAACTATACATTAGTAATTCTACATATATGATCATTAAAGTTCCTCCACTGAAAGAAAATGCACAAAATACTTGCACAGAGTTGCTGATTCTAAAATTACAAATATGAATTATTTCAATTACTGTGTAATTGACGGGAAGTCAGAGACAGCCTCAAGGTTCGAAAGTGCCAGCCGACGTAACGGTGGCGTGCACTTTGCTCAGGAGTCTGCAATGGAAACGGCCCTTCTGAGGGGCTCTAATTCCTTGGAGGGGAGCCTCTCCCTAAGTCGGGGTGTGTTCTCCCGTGTATTTTGGCCCCCAATCTCACCCCTTCCTGCTGGAAGTGCCTACACTGAAGGCGTAGGCATAAAAGGTCAACTTTTGAGCGTCTGAGGGTACCGAAATATCCTTCTCCGTTCCTAACAATCCAGTCCAGCATGACATTTAATTCGTTTGATATAAACACTGGCAAACGACATCTGTTAACGATTCGATAGAACGGAAGGTCCCATGAACATGTCACCTGCAGCTTCTGCCCACACAGTGATAGAAATCGATACTCATGCCTCAGTTCTGAATTATGGCAAGGATTTGTAACCATGATTGCGGACCAGAAAAGAGTTAACTACGGATTATCTAAGAAGATACTTTTTAGGATCTTTTTTACTCTTGGGTAGCACTATCTGCTATAAATAATTTTATATTTTTCACACCTTCTGTGTACATTTCACAGAAATCTTAAGAGTATGAAAGTGAAAGCTTCACAGTGCATTCACCTTTTCAATAATAAACACCACAGGTTCAATACCGGCCTAGGTCGATGAATTTTTTCCAGCTAAAAGCCTAAGTGTGACTTCCTTCGGAAGGGAAGTAAAGCCGTGGGTCCCGTGACGTACATTTACGGCACGATAAAGAATCTCAAGCCTGAAAGAAGAGGCCTCTGAGCAAAATTTGTCGGCCGTTTCACGCCCTCAATTGAATGTAACGCTGATGACCTGAGATGTTAAAGAAAAAACCAAATAAAAAAGTGTATGAGCGGACCGTAGCGCGAAGTCGTTATGGTACTAGCTCATGAACGGGAACGGTTCGATTCCCGCAAGGGTCGTCTTCTTTCATTAAGGTTTTTTCCAAGTTTTCCTCGTTCCTTGTAAATGTCAAATTCAGGGAAGGCACCATAAACATAGACCTGGAAAGGTTGCTTCTATTCCCAATTAATCATTTACCGTCTGTGTTGTCTCAGTAGTTAAAACTACTTATAAACATTATTTAAAATAAAGTTCCTGAGATAAAATAATTCCCTCTATTTCATGTTGCGAAGAATGAGGTTGAACGTAAAAACTACTTCTCTTGCGGACATATTTTATTAACTATTATTACAGGACAACTTTTATTTTTCATTGTAACTTCACTATGCCCAAAGTTACTGTTATTTATTGAGTCCATACTTCACATTTAATTATCACTCCATATTTACTCGATACTTCGTGCAATGTTTCTCTGAAGCCAAGCGCTCTTGCCAGTTAAAAAAGAAATACAAAAAGTTTCTTTAGTGGGCGGTTGGCGTATCATACTTTATTCGCACTGCGCTTTCCCCGGTTTAAAAATGCACAGTGGAAATACCGGTATGCTGTAAATACGGCATGTGGTATATAGTAAGAGAGAAGCCAAAGTACTAAATGCGGTTGTTAGTCGTTAATTAGGAATGCTGTTTTAACTTGTTCAAAATGAGAGCTGGAGAGGTAGAGAGAGATAGGGCAAAAAGAGATGCCTTTTTTTATTTTGCTTTCTAGTTTTTATTCTGTAGAAATATATGTAACCCATATATGTATTCAGACACTCATCCTCTCACATTTGACCTGAACATAAAAAGAATAAATAAAAACAACGACAACAACTGCTATGTACACATGATTCACAGCTCTTTAAAAATGCATGCTGTAAGAGATTCTCTAATTTGCTTCGTAGAGCTCACGGTGTGGGGGTGAGAAGAACGGATACTCTCGTTTTGTTTACCGTTCAACGACGTGTGCCTGTGGAAACTTTTGCTTAAATGTTTCGGAAGAGTTTTTGTTAAGCAAGGACGGAGCACAAAGGCTTAACACGTGAGGGTTTAAGTAGAAAAACACTACCAGCTACATCTTCACTTTAATTTTGGTGGGATTTTAGACTTCCCGAACTTGCAAATGTGGTATTTTGTACAACAACTGCACAACGCTCTTTGTGAATGTTAAATAGGGAGATACATTACGAGACTTATCAACATTTTATTATTAATGCCTGCAGCTCGCTTTATTTCAAATAACGTCCATTGTTTTAAAGCTTTTCTAATATAATACACATATTACATTTTTCAAATCAGTTATATAAACCGCCACGAGTCGTTAAGGTGCGGACTCGTGAGCGGGAGGTTTAGAGTTCGAATCCCGCCAGAACCATGCTCCCTGACTAAGGTTTTTCACATGTTTTCCTCAGTCCTCTTAGTCGGTCCTGGTGGTGTAGTGGTAACCATACATGCCTCCTAAACCCAAGATCCGGTCAATGAATTTTTTCAGGAGTAAAAATCGTAAGTATGGCTTCCTTCGGAAGGGAAGTAAAGCCATGGGTCCCGTGTCGTACATTTACGGCACGAAAAAGAACCTCAAGCCTGAAAGAAGAGGCCTCTGAGCAAAATTTGTCGGCCGTTTCATGCCCTGAATTGAATGAGACGCTGATGACCTGAGATGTTAAAGAACATCCATAAATAAAACAATTAAAAAAAAAAAGAATTCTTAACGAGAAGAGCCCTTTGTAGCCTTCACGCAAAGGATCTAACCGAAGGGAGTAGTGATTGGAACCTTTTTATTCTTTTAAATATCAGTTAGCACAGAATATCTGGACATCTCACGCTGTCCTTGCTGTACAGAACTCTTGCTTAGTTGTTATCCAGTCCAAAGTTCGAGCGAAAATAAAGAGCAATTATAATTTTTGAGCAAAAAAGTGTTCATTTCTCTACTTTTAGCAATTTTCTCGTTTGCTTATCTCATCCATAAAATGCAAATTCTTCATCTCTGTAAAACACGCATTTGTTTCTGCAATAAGCTCTTCATTTGTTTTTTCTTCCTAGGCATTTCTTCTTGTTGGAGAACAGAAAGCAGTCCAAGGAAACAAAAACTGGAGAGCGGGAATATGAGGAAGAATTTCATATCTTAAGTTCAATAATTATAATATCCAGATCAAAATCGCATACTTGTGCATTGATGCGTTATCATGATGGAAAATTGTAAAATGTGGATGGTTCTTTTGGGATTAAACAGAAATATGGACAAAATTCCATTCCATCCATACTTCATAGTTAAAGATACTTTGCTTTTATTATTTTGAATTTGTGTTTTAATAATTTTAGTTATAAACACAGTTTTTTGTAATGAGGTTTATGCTAACCGCATAGTATAGTAATATTAATCCGTTATAGCATTTCTCTTCTGCAAAGAGTCAATTATAATTATTTCTCACCCACGAGTCCGCGCTTTAATAATATCAGCCGTAAATAAATATAGTGAAAATGCCCTTCCTTTCAGAGGCTTATCACATTTAAAACTTTTCAAGTTATTTTTAAATGTACCTCCATACAGTTTCAACCTACGCCTTTTATTCTGATTGCATTATGGAAATCAAAATAAATGCCAATGCAAAATTGCTTGTTTTCTACTATAATTCACCTTTCTCTTCTGCTTCCATCAATCTATACATCTCTATTACTACTACTATAACCATAACAGATTATATCATTACATAAACAAATATAGGCGACATATTTCGGACCAAGTATAACAATATCATGAATAATTACGCTAAATTAGATTGGACTGTAAACACGAGAGACGGAAGGAGATGTATCTCCTCCAATAGTTTCATAATTACTGTTCCAGAGCAGTGCAACGTAAAAAAGAACACGATCCCAGCATTATATTGTTTTGAAACTGCAGAGTGCGTAGTGTATGATTGAATGGGTGGAGAAGAGCTGCGGAGCTGATCAAATTGCTTTGTATAACGAAAGCCCCGGGGCCCTATTCCCTCTATCACTATGCCAGCAACTCATCAGCGAGTGGGTTTGTATTGCTATTACATATGGATTTATCAACCTGCTTCTGCAAATTGTCAACTAATGACCTACCCAGGAATATGTATAGATGCTATCGCCAGTTCGCATGCACTGAATGAACTAAGCTTAGAAACCTGACTTATATAGTTACTAAAGTGTCAAGGTAACGATTTAAAATACTCGGTAGTGTTGCTGGAAAAGCAGGACGAATAACTCGTTCTTTTACGCTTTATTTACTTCTCCTTACTGTGACATTAAATCTGTTTGTGGTAGTCCAACTGCAGGAGTTATTAAACAGTTTCTCTAGCCTTTTTCTTTTTCTTCCACAAGGTATAGGGCTGTCGATCTATTCCGTTCTCAATTAAACATATCGCTCCATCTTATTCTTGGTCTTCCTACTTGGCGATGTTCTTTAGGATTATAATTTGGTAAAATTGCTATACCCCTTCCTCTTTCATTCTTAATATATGCTGAAACCAATTATTTTTTTCATTAACTTTTTAATTTAGAGGCTGCCAAAAATGAATACACACTTTCACAGTAGATATCTATTTAATAAATTTCAAAATTACACCGAAAAACAACAATAATGTGTAGTATGATGTTCTGTAAACAGACGTTACTCACATTACGTTATGCTAGCGTTGCTACAAAAAATGGAGCCAAGATTATCGTTTGAACAGCGGAAAGCAATTTTGAAGTGGTATTGAAAAACCGAGAATATTGTTGAAGTTCAAAGGTAATGGAGACGTGTAAAACGGCATGTGTGCAATCGCTGAGGACACTTTCACAAACGTTGCTCAATCAGTAGTTCAACGTACTCAGAAGTGTATCGACACCGATGGTGGGCATTTTCAGCAACTGTTGTAACTGTAAAAGTCTAAGATGATTAGTGCTCATCATTTTCTGTTTGTGTGAATTCAGTTTTGTTATGTTAACACAGTTTGTTCTTTGCTTGAAATGTATATATATATATATATCTGTCTTTGAATTTCATCATTTTTTGTTTGTCTGAGAGAGTAAACCCCAGCTACTGCTCTTAAAAATCTCATTTCTGCAATTTCTATTCTTTCCCTGTCTGTCCTATTTGTGGTCCAGTTTTCACTTCCATATGTTGCCAATGGCGCTGTCATTATTTCATAGAATTTTATTTGTGTTGCTTTTGAGTGTTGTTTTTTAATGTTCTTTTTATTGTTACCATGATTTGCCTTAATTCATTTAATTTTATATTCAAAACTTCATTTTCAATGTATGATACATTAAAACTTATATAATTAAAACTAGAGACTTGTTCTATTATTTCTTCATTAATAACTATCTTACATCTTACACGATTGTTCCCTTTAACAGTCATTGCTTTTGACTTGGTTGTTGAAATCTTTAATTATATGTTTCCATGATATCTTTGGGGTTATTAACACTTCCCTATTCCAGATTTTTTTTTTCGGTCCGGATAATGCAAACTTCCAGGGATGATGAAGAAGGACATATTGATTAATTTGAGATAGGGATTCCGGTCCGGAAATGGCTCATTCATAAGTTATACGCCAAATTGTTTTGGGATATTTATGAAAGTGAATGAAGAAAATATATGAATCTTTGTTTTTACATGCAATAATGTTATATATCCGTACTACTTTAGGAAGCTGTCAAAACATATACAACAGTTGTTCAAAATGACCTCCCCCCAGGTGCGATGCGCCGTAGTAAGTTCTGTCTTCTGCAACCTCTGTGGCATTTCTCTTGGGGTTCAACTTACATCGGTACTAACCACGTCATCTTCATTGCATTGCATTAATGCAGTTTCTTTTCAAATCCCTCATTGATGGAGTTAACTTTATACTATTGCAATACCCCCTGCAGCCTACAAAAAAAACGGTTTGGCTTATAGTTTGCGGCTCAGTGCTTCCTACCTCAAATAGATACACCCGCATCCCTGAAAGATTGTACCTTCAAAAACATTCGGTAATCACAAGCACGGAGTACGCGCCTTGTCGATTCTTTTTCTCCAGTACAAAAGTGGCAAGAGATTCATTCACATTGGGTTTGCCCATTTCACACGAACTGATACCGCAAAAGGCAGTAAACATTTGTCTTGTTCCTGATTGCTCTAGGGGTCTATTAGCTTACATAAATTCTTTACCACTATTTAGCTTTTGAATGGACTTTCAAAAACTTTGACTTGGTTCTTCCAGAATAAGGGTGTAAAACCATACAACACGATTGCTCTTTATCAATTCCTTCACGCCCAAGCACTCAACATCAGATTAATTCTATTATAGTTTGCTACTTAGTTAAGGATTTGTTGACTGCCGCAAACTAGCTCTAACTAAATAGTAAGGAAACCCTTTAGAGTTCCTTGACTTTTCGAAGGCATAAATTGTATCTTTTGTACCCAGTATTTGTGACAATGTTTTTGACGGACTGAATTTTTAGAAGTTTCAGTTATAATGTACACTTAAAAACCACGAATATATTTTTGCGCCTCAAATAGCTCTCGATGTTTTCATGAGTGTGCAGTTCTATTACGTGTCACTTCTGCTTCCGTTGAGTAGTTACAGCGGCATGGCGCTTGGCCTTGAAGCTCTCAAGTGTATCAGTAGTTCAGGGACGTGCGACATCGCCACTGGGCCTTGCTCCGCTCTTGTTAACTCAATTGTGTTAGATCAAGATATTGCAGTTCCGTGTTAATGCTGTATAGTGAATTTTTAGTACGCTCACACATTTTTAGCCAGAGTATAAATGAATAATTGTACTCATTGTCCTAGCCGGGGTACCGCCTAGGAAATTTTATAACATATACGAGGGTAGGTTATAAGTTTCCGGCCTCGCCGATAAGGATCATCGCCTTCACAAATTCCTTATCTGGTATCATTCCTTATCTGTTAAGTAAATAATTGCAGCTGTAACTTCCACTCAGCTGTGTTCAGTTGTTCAGCTATAGCTGCATAAAAAAGGCTATGTGTAGAAGATTGTGACATTTTCAAATTGCAATTTCGAGCAGTTATTAAGTTCTTAATAGAGAAAGACTTATTCCAAATGAAATTAAACAGCGATTGGACGGTGTATATGGGGGAAGCACCCCCCTCATATTCTACCATAAAAGAATGGACCAAACTTTTTCGAATGGGTCGAGAAAGCATTGAAGACGAAGAGCGTGCAGGTCGATCCCTTTTGGAGGTACTCATGTTTGAAAACATCGCTCTTGTAGAAGGTGAAATTATGGAAGACCGGCGGATTAAAGTTACAGAAATAGCAGCAAAGTAGGGCCTTTCTAAAACAACAGTCCTTCGAATTATTCATGAACATTTAAACATGAACAAAGGTTAGTGCCTAGACTTCTTTCCTTAGCCCAAAAGCAGCAGCGAGTCATCTGTTGTCAAGCATTTTTGGAGCTCTGCTGAGGCTACGAGGGACAAGTTCTTCAAACCATTTTTACGGAGATAAACTATGGCCCTCTACTATAATCCCTTGGCCAAAAGAGAATGAGTGGAGTGGCGTAAGCCTGGCGAAGCACCGCTTAAAGGCCAAGGTCACTCAGTCAAACAAGAAGATCACGGCCAGAATCTTTTGGGACTGTGAAGGAATACTCTTCATTGACTTCAAGGAGATGAATACCACAGTAAATGGGGAGTACTGTGTGATCTATTGCACAGACTACGCGCATTCATCAAAGAGAAAAGGCGAGGAAAGCTGAGTGGTAGTGTGCGCCTTCTTCACGACAACGCTCCTGTGCACACAGCTCTTGTTGAAGGAATCTGTGAAGAAATGTGGCTTCAAGGAGATTGACCATCCACCCTAAAGCCCAGATCTAACTCCCAGTGACTAATTCCTCTTCTCAGAACGCAAGAAGGACCTTCGAGGAAGGAAATTTAAGTGTGACGAAGAATTGTTGAATGCTATTTATGCAATTTTGCAGACAAGACTTCTGACTGTTATGGGGGGGGGGGGGATTGAAATGTTTATTCAAGGATGTCAGAAGTTTATTGCAATAATATTGAAAAGTGAAATATAGTTTTTGTCTTTAACATACCTAGAAAATGGTTAGGCCGGAAACTTGTGGACCTACTCTCGTACTTACCAATTTTGAATTAATTTCAAGATGAGTTAAAGTCTATTACTTTATTTTACTGACTGTACTTTATTTTCCTCCCTAGCATTATAAAGTTATCTCGAAGTGGTCGTAAACGAAATATAAACCAGAGCTTGGGTGGTGACGTACACCCCGCACAAATTCGAAACCATAAATAACGAGGGGATACGACGTTCAGCTGATTAACAAGAAGTGAGAAGTTGAGGGAAACAGTTGCAAGCTTTTCTTTGTTACAGAATGGATGTATTTTATGCGACGGTGAGTAGGGAATTTAGCGGAGATAGTGATAGTACGGCTTACTGTTGCCAGTATAATCAGAGCTTATTTGAGCTCAAATTGACTGGGTATAGAAACATTACTTTAAAGAGAAAGATGCAGAAAAAATTATTCACAAAGTAATTTATAAGGTGGCAGTTAAAGATTGGGAATCTTGCATACAAACATGATGAAAAACTACAAGAAATTGCAGCGATTTTTATTAGAGCAGGGGGTTAATTAAATATGTAAAATATATGAAGGGAAAGATTTTGGCAGGATTTATTCTGGTTGTTTTGGATTCTCAGGGGAATGTTATTTCTTCCTCTCCGACGACATATTTTTGCCACGGTTGTTGAGACTCTGCTGCTGGATACGTTTATGGTCCTGTGACCATAGAGGAAGGATTCTTGGGGATTAATAAGATTTCTCGTTATAGGAAATGAAACACAATTTATTATTCATAGTCAATACACCTAAAAATGTACTGCCGTTATTTTCTGGAGAATATGTGCCACTTTCGCACTAACTATGGCGATCACTGTGACGTTAACGCACTTTAATAACTCTGATTCTGAAACTCCACTAAACTCGACTAATTCTGAAACACAACTGGCTACTCCTCACTGATAATTTTCCACTAACGATACTCTTCGACTGAACTGAACTAAACTGATAGTCGGACTGGACTCTCTCTGCACTGACGTGACTTGAACTAAACCGAGAATATTTTTGCACTGCCAATGCCCCACTGACTCTAACTGAACTGTGGATCGATTGCCCCTGGGTCAAAAAATTGCAAGATTAAATAAACATGGCAGTCTGCCGGGTCGACTGAGCTATCTTCAATCTTTGAAATATATTTTTAGAAAAATCTAGAAAATTTTTTCTCTCATCTTCGCATCTCTATTGGGTAATCTGATCCCCGCTGATTCTTTTTCTGCTATATTATTGGTCAGATGGCTTACGTAACTTCTTGCATGTTACCCACATTTCTCATGTATTACATGGAACCGTTAGGATCTCCCCTTGAGGTTATCAGTCTGTCTTTTCATCCCCGTCGTCATATTCTTTATTACGTCTTCCTTGCCTAACTAACTAACAGCAAAGCTAGAAGTTAGTTAGAAATATCTTTTCTACGTACCGTGCTAAAGAATTCTCTCCAGAAAGGATTGGTTCTGCTTGTGTCATCTTTTATAAAATATCATTACAATGGGCAACGGAACTTCCCAGGTAAGATTTTATGGCTGGAGGTAGCTTTCTGCACTCTAGTGAGAAAATAACATCACAAAGAATATTCTAACACTTGCACAGGAAATATAAATGAAACCACACTTATGATTAAAATAAGGAAGTTACATAAAATTAATTGATATAATCACTCTAATTAAATTTGGGGGTGGCAGCTTATAAATACTGTCTCAACATGAAAGAAACAGGACGCGATAAAACCTCTAAATTTAATTTTACAAGACTCATGTGACGAACTACATGTAGACTTAAATACACCTGGTGACAGCAAAAACAACGAAAAGCTGCTAGTAGTGCAACTGGAGTAATATAACACGTTATTTATTGAGTTAGAACCACATATGTGTTGTAGTACTAGTATTGCTATAAAATGCTATATACATGTTGCAAATATATTTTAGGGATGTACATGTACATGACCTTACATGTCTATGATACACAGCTACAAAGAGGAACAAACAAATAAAAAATTATTCAATATTTAAAAAATAGAAAGAAGGGTATTTACGGAGTGGAAACAACTTACAAATTATTTACAATTATTACAAGTTACTGTGTTCTAAACAGAGAATGAATTGCTTCGTGCACTTTGGCTAGGCAAACGCGCATATTCACCAAATAGTGTTATCCAAAAACAGGCCCCAGAATGCCACTAAACCTCTAATTGCATTAAAAATTTCTGGAAACTGGGTGTTTCTCAGGTGTTCCAAATGAGTACATTCGGCCAGAATATTTGTCGTTCCTCATCCTCTTCAGAAAAAATAGGCAAATTGTTCTACCAGAAATATCCGTCATTTTTTGAGCCTTCCAACCTTCCAGTCTAAACCAGACCAGACCATTCCTAATCTTGCCTTTCTCCCTAGAACCACCATGTGTGCCTCTTTACTTCGGGTTAATTTTATTTCATTGTGATAGGCTCAAGGAGACTTTCGTGTTACATTCTGCCTCAATTTTCTGCTTGCTGATATCCTCTAGCCTTGTTTTAACCTTATTCCATGGATTTTTTATTATTTGCATTGTCTCGTTGCCATATTGAAAGCAGGTCAATTGCTCTGAGTTCTCTTTCCACCTGTGCAGCCCAAAACGTTGGTGTTATATTTTGAATCTGGTGTCTATAGCGATTGCAAGTAAGGAGGGGGGAGATAGCTATATTGCTGAGCTCATTCCCTTTCCCATTTGATTAGCACTGTGTCTGAACTTCCATTGACAAGGGAAAACTTAATAAAACTTTATCCTCTGAAAAGCGTAGATATTATTAGTCGAAACACAAAACACGAAGCGCCAGGGCTAACGCATGAATTCGTAGAGTCTATTTTCAGTTACTAACACAACAGTGTCAGCTTGTTGACATTGGGAGCACATATGGTCCATCCAAAAGAACGCAAAGAATTGTGTTTATGTACATACTTACAGGTAACGTTATGGAAGAAGTATGACATTTAAAATTGATACATGACGAAACAGAGCAGTTTTCAAATACAAAGGTACTGAATTGAAATTAATTGTAGATACATTGTCCTTGAATCAAGTGAAATATTAGTCACTGGTTACAGAAAGTATGAACTGGACACTGAAATATTAAGAAAAAGAAATGTTACTGGTGTATTCATTGATGGAATGGGCTTAAAACGGTATCACAATATGCAATTAATTTCTTTAAACAACAAAATACAAAGCCCTTGTCGTTCCTGGTGGTGTAGTAATAACCACAATTTCCTCCTAAACCCAAGATCGCGGGTTCGATCCTAGTCAGGACCGACAGGTTTTTTTCGGGGGTAAGAATCCTAAATACGGCTTCCTTCGGAAGGGAAGTAAAGTCGTGAATCCCGTGTCGTACATTTACGCCACAATCTTTCGGGCCTGTGAAGGAATACTCTTCATTGACTTCAAGGAGAGGAACGCCACAGTAAATGGGCAGTACTATGCTGGCCTACTGTACAGACTACGTGCTTCCACTACAGAGAAAAGGTGAGGAAAGCTGAGTGGTGGTGTGCGCCTTCTTCACCACAACGCGCCTGTGCACACAGCTCTTGTTACAAGGAAGCTGTAAAGAAATGTGGCTTCAAGAAAGCACCCAAAGCCCAGATCTAGCTCCCAGTGACTGTTTTGTCTTCTCAAAACTTGGGAAGGACCTTCGAGGAAGGAAATTTAACTGTGACGAAGAAGTGATGGATGCTGTTTAGGCACATTTTGCAGACAAGGCTTTTGACTATTTTGGGGGGTGGGGGTTGAAAAGTTAATTCAAGGATGTGAGAAGTGTATTGCAAGAAAGCGTAACTACATTGAAAAGTAAAATATATTTTTTGTCTTTATCATACCTACAAAAGGTCGGAAACTTATGAATTTACCCTCGTACAAAGGTGAGTTTGTGCAAAACAAATTCTGGGTAACTAGGCTTCGGGTTCATTTGCATCCCCATTAAGTTAATTATTCATTCATCCTAACAGTTACCATGGGACATGAAACCATAATACAACATGAAAATGTAGAAATAAACCGTCTAAATTGACTTTTAATATATAACAGTTAGTATTTGTACTGTTGCTGTACTTCTCATGCAACACTAAATAGATATTATTATCTGTCCTTGATTTCTTGCATTAATGAATCCAATGCATCATTTTTCTGTAGTTTGCAGTGCAACGTTTTATTATTTTTAAACATTTAATTTGTTTTTGGTTCTGATTAATTCCCCTGTTTAATTGTTATGCAATTAAAAGTATTCCCAAGTAAATTTATTTTGCTGTTTTGTATATTTGTTTACTTGGCGAACTTGCACTATGTATTTCTTTTAAAATAACGCATGCTGTTCATACATATGCAGTTACTATATGTATAACAGTAGAGAATGGCCGTGATGCTGGGGTTATGATGGTGATGGTTATAGTAGTGGGAAACAGATAAAGAAACACAAGTAAATTGTAGGTGCAAATCCTTCTAACCCTAGTTCGCGGCACAGTGAGATAGCATTTTTAATTCTACTGGCTCGTCTCGGCCGTCGTTTCCCTAGTTAAGAATTGTGTTCGTGTTTAACAATTACTTCGCTCCTAAGATATAGGCTTGCGTCCAGCGTTCGGTTCACTGGCTTAGATATGTTCACATTTTGGCGAGCTTGCAATTAAAACAGGCGTAACGAGGACTGTGAAATATCCCCCAATTAGTCCAAATGTGCGAATGAATGTAGTAACAGAAAAAGTTCGCTTAATTTTCAGATGGTTACAACAGCTACTGTTTTCCATTCCGGTCTTGTCAGCACAATTAGTGCATTAAAATAAAGAACAATATTACTTTTTAAAAACGATTCTTCATATAAACAAGTGTCAATCTATGATATCTTATTTTCATAATCGTAAAAACACGTGGAACCAAATTAATCTTATAATATGGCCGAACAAAGAAGATGTCCACTTAAGTATACCGCTCGTTGGGAGAGCAAGACGAAATTTGGAAACTTATATTTTGAAAACGGCCTAACCCAGTTGAAATATAAATATTATATGTATGTTGCCAACTTAATTATCATAATATTTCATGTATTGTGATTAATACAGTAGATATCGCATACGGCATATTGTTAACATGTGATTTGTATGTCGACGAAAGTGAAAGTATCTGGTGTTTTTCGGTTAAGGTAGCTTGGAAAGCCAACTAGGTCATAAAACTACGTTAAATAGGAAGAAACCCAAGGGTCGAGTGTGAAGCAAGGTTAATAAACTGAAGGATTTTTAAATCCGTTTGGGACTCTTGACTCCGACAGTGTTGTACTGTTAGCCTTTAAACTAGCCAACGCTAACAAAATGTTTTAAACTTTCAAAAATAATAAATGACACATTTGGGAGGTGAACTTAAATTAGCCAATGGAAAATGTATGTTTGAACTTTTAAAGATAGACACGATACTTGCGCGAGCCTTTGTGTTTCCCTTTGGAGTCGTTAAGCCAACAATTACCTGATTTGAATTTAATATATAAGGAAGAGTATGCTCCAATGGGGCAAGCAGTAGCAATTATAAGATCTACACGCAGTTTGCAGAGGTACTTCTGACTCGGTTCGTACACTTAGTTACACAATCAGTTACGCAGAAGCAGCTCTCACTTGACATACGTAGTCCTCAGTTTCATAGGCCGGGGTCCTCATTTGTAAGTTTCAGCTTAGATTGTATTGGACGTACCTAAATTTATCGCACGCAAAACACCAGAGAATGCATACATTTTGGAGTATATTAAGGTATCAATATATGTTTATTAAGTCGAATCGCGTTCTTATTTATACTCGAACTCCTTCCTCTCCCAGTCCTGTAGTACGAATCAACAAAATAGCAGAATTCGCCCTGAGAAATTGCTGTCATTGAAGCATGCAATAACATCGAAGCGATCATTAATCAATTTACCAAACCGCCTTAAAAATTGGCATCACAACGCGAGGCCGCTCGACGTCGACAACAAATCGTTTCAAGATTGGTGCCCAACCTGGAGCACTTAGCCGGAGTCTATTAAACCTCTCCAGTTTGTGAACAAAATTGTAAAATAATTATAATTATTATTATAATTATTGTTGTTGTTGTTTTATTTCTTTACAGTTTACTTTCATGTCAACAATAAATGTTGTTTTTGCAACCAACGAAACTCTGGTTTGTAGATTTTTTAAATGTAAAAAAAGAATAATCTAATATTTTCTAACACTCACCCATTCTGTAACTGCAGCGCTGAAAACAGATGATGGTTGTTCATCATAGAGATGACTTCGTCCATTAGTTCCCCCGGAGAAAATCCATTCAGCTTGTTCCTGTTCATAAAAAAGAGACTGTAAATTGTTTGAACTTTTATTGCTGCATATGAAATGAAAAAGTGTTAACAAACATGTTTAGCTTCAAGGTAAAAATAAATGTAGAATAGATGTCAAAAATGAAAAATATAAATTTTAATTTATGTGTTTCATTGGTATTTATTGCTGTGTTTACCGACACATCATTACTTTCTATATTAATTTTATTAGCTTTTTATCTATTTTTACACTTGTTTTCATTAACTAATAGGTACTTTAAACCTTTGATGTTTAAAGGCACTTGTTACTAAAAGAAAGGTTAGGGTTAATGTAATAAAGTTATAAGTAGAACCATATTAAAATCTGAGGGAACAAAGAGGAATGTTCACAAAAATGTACTTTATTTTAGAAACATGTTTATACTTGAAAGAATAAAAAGGATTTAAAAATAATTTCTGTTATATTAATATTCTTTTTAACTTTTTTATTTTTGTGACAGAGATAAGGCCATTAGGTCTTCCCTTTAGCAATAAATATACTAATATTCAGTTACAATACAATAACAAATAGCGTAAACAGTAACAAGAACAATGCACATGTAATAAATACAGTAATGGGAGTCTAAATAGATGTGTTATTAAAATATGTGCAATGAAAATGAATAATGAAAAATGTTAACGTAATAATAATGATGTAAACAATAACAAAGACAACTCACATACATATGTAAATATTGAAAATGGAAATAAATGTGCTAGTAAATAAATAATGAAAAACTTTAGCATTGGTATGTAGCTTAAAAAATGAATGATATTAATAGTAATAAATATAAAAATAATAACACAACAAATAAATATCTGTATTGAAACATAGGGAATTTAAAGTGATCTACAATTTCTAATCACATTAAACAGTGTCTTATAAATGATCCTAAAGTTTGGCAGTCTCTGACATCATGTGGCAATGCATTCCAGAGGCAGGCAGGGGTAATTTAAAATATTTTCCTATAAAGGCTCAATGCATTTGTCTTAGAGTTGCTCAACTTTGAAACATTGCAGATAGCAATTAACTCCTTTTATATGTGTAAGGCATATATAATAGGAGAAAATTGAAATACAATTCGAGCACTTGTACGTTCTTTTGGAAAAACGTGCAACATTTGTAGCTGAAGATAAAGGGTGATCAATAGTAGAACGTCATTACACTGAATCACTTTAATCAGCGATCTCAAAATATGTTGAAGTAATAGCTACTTTTAAATGATATAAGGCTCCACAGACCACCCTACTTCTACTCTAAATATAATATCAACACTATTTTATTATAATGAATAATGCTTTAAATAGAATTTTTACTGTCCCTATGTTATCTCTGGACCACCTCCTTGGTCTAGTGGTTAGCGTTGCTGACTGCTGCCTAGGAGGCCCGGGTTCCTACTTAGGAATTTTTTTAAGATAGGGAGGTCTGGAACGGAATCCTCCCAGCCTCGTGAGGACAATTGCGATGGAGAAGTGGCGGTCTCCGATCTAGTAAGTTGCGATATAGCGATCAGAACTCTACGCTGTACACTCTGCACTCTACCAATGAAATCATGTGATGATCGTCGCGGTAAAACTCAAGCCCACATGGGGCTGTAAAAAGGCTTATATGGTTATGTTATCTCTGAAAAAGAAAACCGTTCGTGTTTGGATGTTATGTCTAGAGATGCTTATGTGAATGCTACAAAGAATTTTAATACTCCATAAGCATATTATGCAAATGTTTTTTTTTTTTTAAAGAACACTTTTGCATCGTTTGTTTTTGATTACTACTTAGATATAGTGGGACCTGCGGTTCATTTTAATTTTATTTTTTCCTCAACTTTCTCAAAATAATGTTCAATTTTTAGTAAATAAATGTTTTAGAACCCAATACTTAAAGGCTTTCTAGAAATAACCTAAGTGTATAGAACCGGAAGAGAGTCAGTTCTCAGTAAACAGATTTGGTAGACCCCTCATCAATTTAGGATTACGTCTACACAACGACAATACTTGTGAGATCAAAGCAAGAGCCCATATCTTCATTCATTTCTTTGAAAAACATAACTGAAGGTGTATTCTGAAAGAAGGTTGCGGTATCTTTCTTCCGTTCCTGAAAAACCTAACATAAGTTACAAAGGACTTTCAATGAGATGTTGATACTGAGCATTTGATAGAACTACACGAGTAAGTTAGGTTGGCAAATATTAACGCGGCTTATTTTAAAATTCTTTATCGCATTAATATACAAGTACAAATTATTTTTATACATAATATTTATTGTTATCTTTACAGTATTTTCATAGCACTGGCAGTTATTTTAGTTCCTTTTTTATAAAAATTCTTTGCTGAGTACGCAGCCTATTACGTACCTTTTCGTAGTTGAAAAATGTTTCTGCACCTAATCCTTTTTTGAGGAGTCCAAACATATTGTAGTGATGTAGGCTATAAGAGGATGTCCAAAGCTGGTCAGCTACTCTTTTGCATTCACGGCCAGTGCCAATTATGTAAACGGTGTCTTCCGGGCTGTAAGGCCGTGGCCCAATGGGATTCTTCTTCTTTATCTTCCCAGACGTTTCACCCATGACTGCAATGGACATCATCAGTGGTGTGCTCGACGTGATCTTCTTGGAGACGAGGAACTGGAAGAGGGGTGCCCGTGAAAGGTAATCAAGGGGGCTAGGTCTAACCTGGACCTCCTGGGTGTTGAATAACATCAACCCTTGGGCCCAGTTTACAACGAAGATGGAAATAGATGGTAACTGCCTTTCCTGGATGTTTTGGTTAACATGGAAACTGATGATGGTACCCTCGGACACACAGTTTACCATAAGCCTACACACAGAGACCGATAAAGCCTCCAACCACCATCCGAAGCAAAAACGTGTTTTGAGAAAAACTCTCCTAGATGGAGTCTCCCGTACCTGTGAACCAAAGCTCCTAGGAGGAGAGAAGCAAGTACTACACGTTAATGGGTATGGAGCCAAAGAGGTGAGAAGAGCTTTACGTCCCAAAACAACACAAAACAGATGGACACGTTATATAAGAAGAAGGGCTCCACTTATCTTCTGTTTCTGAAAAATGTCACAGACCGCATCACCAAGCTACCTGGACGACATAACGTAGAGACAATGCGGGTAAGAAATGTCTTCCGCTCCGACAAGACACAGAATACCATGCTCGTGCGGTGCGTTTTACATTGGCACCACACAGCACAGCATTAATACACGACTTACATAACATAAGAGGAATTGCCGCCTAGATCATACAGACAAATCAGCCGTCGCTGAGCATACCCTCCTAGCTGAGAGAGATCATAATAAAGGTTTTCAACATATACTAACATTCGAATAAACTTCAGTATATTATCATCCTCGATAGTACAGGGAAGACATTGAAATTTACAAGCACAGAAACTGTTTTAACAGGAAAGGAGAAGTTCTGAAATTGCACTCAGCGTGGTATCCGGCCCTACAACCCAAGAGAGAGACAGAGAAACTGCGCAAACCAATCAGCAACCAACACCTCACTGGAAAGGCCCAGAAGCTGTAGGTTCGATCCAACTACCTTAACCAAGCGAACCAACCAGAGCTCATCAACAGCCTCCAGCAATCAAAGGTTTCCTCTTTTGCGGAGCAGTTCCAAGGGCAGGCTGGGCTGATGCGTAGGAGCCGTGACGCCATAGTCAAACGACTTGAGGCCGAAGACACCTACCTCCGTCAGACCATCCCTGCAACTCTAACTGATCTCACCCAGCAGATACAGCAACGCCGCGACACTCTCCATGAACAGTTCAAGACTACCATCGAAACTGTCTCAGTGCGCCTTGACCGTTTGGAAGAGGCATTCGCTGACCTAAGGACCACCAGCCACAATAACACTTTGAAAACATCAACAAACGCCTATCGAACAATAAGACAGTCAATTCATCAACCCACAGATTCCCACCTAAAGTCATTGCGTCAGATCCACCGAGGCGCGATCACGTAACCAACTACGAAGACTTCTGGAAACAATAGCCACCAGGCTTACAACAAACAAACAAAACTTTAAGCTCGGTGCGGAAAACTCAGCTCCAGTAACACTGTAAACAAACGTTCGTCAGAACGACTTATTAAAAACTAGTAATCCATCCCATCCCTAGAGCCCCCCTGGGGGCAGTCAGGGCCTAGGCCATGACTGCCTTCAGGTAAACTCTTTGAGTCCGCTCCTGGCCGGCAGCAGTTAAATCCCCATTTACTAACGAGGGTGCATACTGCGGAATCTCGCTACCTCTTCCTCCCCTGCTCCTTTCCTAAAGCCACCCATAATAATTTAGTTGTAAAAAAAAAAAAAAAAAAAAAAGCAGTTACTACCTCGTCTCCAAGAAGATCCAGTGGAACACACCACTGATGATGTTTACCGCAGTCTGGGAAGATGGAGAAGGATCCCATTTGACCACGTGCTTACAGCCCGAAAGACTCAGTAACACAGCATAAAATTGACGGTTTTAATTATTAACATAAATGTTACAAAATTGTTTGCTCATGTTTAAATCATTTTAGAACATCATAAAATGGAGCTCATGATGCAATCTACAAATTTAGCCAGTTGCATAAAAATTTAGTGTGATTATCTTAAAACATATATGACATTTCAAGAGAGCTAATATGTTGTTGGACATATAAATGAGTTTAGATACCTAAGATATAAACTATAATTAATCATATTATGTCAAATAAAACTAAACTATATTGATGTGGGTGCTAGACTATGACAGTACATTTTTATGATATAATTTATTACATTATAAAATAAATAATGGCATTAGACAAGACATAAAATCATCAATAAGCTAATATTATAGAACAAATTGAAGAGTGACCCAATAGATATCAGGTTTCAGAATAGCAAAGGCCGCTTTATATCATAGCCATTTAGGAAGAAGACATGTAGGTCGAAGGCGTGAGCAGTTTTGTGACAGAACAGGCCTGAGGGTATAATCCATAATATTTATAATTATAATAGTTATCTAAAATAATAGACTTGTGTTTTCAAGAAAAGCATCATTTTCTTTGACATTTTTACCAAATAAAATAGAAATAATAATTTAAACTCTGTAATTCCTTACAATGAAAAAATATGCAGCACTTATTAATACTTTTATTTGCAGTACTAGGTCTTTACTAAAAAGCATAACATGAAACGTTTCAAAGAGTAAGGTTGAAACATGAAGAATTAACAATTTGCCAACTTGCCCTTCAACTTGTTTCGGTTACTTTTCCGTTTTAAGTCATTCTGTACATTTAAAGTTTTGAGAAGTCAAATGAGTGAATCGGAAATCGCATTAAGCTGGCAACTTCTCTCAATGTGGTATCACATTTAATTAACAAGTTCTGTAACTTTGGTGTCGAAAACTGCGATAAAATATTTACTTTATACGGTTCTCTGCGAAGAGCTTTCGAATGTGAATTCCTGGATTGACTTTCCCCTTCTTTATGCAACAATAAAACCGCCGCTTCCCCATTTCCAATCTTTTAGACGAGTAACCATTCATGCTAAGCCCTTCATCTTTGGCAGTTCAAATATAGAAGGAAAGTCTTGGTGCTTGAAGCTAAACGATGTGTGATAAAAATACTGCTATCGAGCGTAAAGAAGTATTGAAAAGAACCCTTGATATCTCGTAATGCGTTTCACTTCAGCGAATGCACGGTGACGTTATAAGATATAATTACGGCGCATGTACGTGTTCAATTGTGTAGAAACTGACAAATTGCCTTTTGCTTTATACTCTACAAAGACCATTACAGGAAGTGCGGATACAGAGCGTTAACTAAGGATGATGCGATAAAAGCATTTAAGGTAGAACTCGTCTGGCATGCTGTATGAAGTAAGCACGAGAGTGCGTAACTGGTTGCCTGTAACGCAGGGTCAAATTTCCTAGTTACACTTTCATGTTTCTGAAAGTAATGACATTTGTAATAAACCGAATTATTCTTGTTAAAATGGAGAAAATAAAAACGCTATTAATATCATTGACGATTTAGTGTGTATATCGCTCAGTAATGCGTTTAATTTCAACAAATCAGAACCTTATAATTCTTAAACTGTCGCTACCGATTTACGCATTAGTTAAATTTTGGAAGGCAGTGGAAACAACTGTTCAGTTTAGGTAATGACGCTTTCATAATTTTACGTTTAATTACCTTTAATTAAACTTTCAGTGTGTTAATATTTACACTATTTCATTATTTCATTCAGGTGTAATTAGTATGCTAATATTACTCTGCTTGTATTCAAATACACTGAGTGATTAAAAAAAGCGAAACACTTAATTTTTAAACAAACTTTACAATAAAAATCTGTGTTTAATGAAACAAAGACGCAAATATTAAGATAGAATTTCTTTAACGACATTTATTCGCTCAAGTAACGCATAAGGAGTACTTTAAGCATAAATTCTACACCATTATTGATTTTAATGCACAAAAATCTTCAAACGTGATCAAACATCATAATAGACAGATTTTTTTTTTGTTTAAATATGTTGGAAATTGACACTATTAATCGTTCTCTGGTTTTCTGGCTGTTGTGTAAGATAATCACGGTCTCAGTAAAAGAGTGTTACAGCTGTGATTCAGTCAGGCGTGGTATGGATAATATCTGCAATCTGCTCTTGAGGTATCAGTTCCCATTCCACTTGAAGTGCAGCCCGAAGATCTGCCAGTGAGTTGGGGAATCGACCCTTAGCATACCTCCAAGGCATGTCCCAGGCATGTTCTATCAGGTTCAGGTGTGGACTGCGTGCTGGCCATACCATATGTTCAATCCCAACCAAATCCAGGAACTCAGAAACACACCGAGCAACGTGTACACGAGCGTTATCGTGCATAGGGATAATGTCGCCTATAACGGGTGCAAATGGCACTACATGATCAGCAGGAATCTTCTTGGTGTATCGGTAAGCTGTCAGTGACCCATTCTCAGTTCCGTTCTTGCTTCAATGCTGATCCCTGCCCAAACCAATACTGGACTTCCATTATAAGGTGTCATAGCAGAGAAGGTGCAGGATGCATAACGTTCTCCTGGCCTTCTCCATACTCTCTCCCTCCCATCTGGTACCCTCAAACAGAACTTGCTCTCATCCGTGCTCCATTCCTCCATAGTCCAGTTTTGATAGATGTGAGCAAACTGCATCCGAGAGACATGTGGTGTTCTCTGGTCAGCAATGATCCTTTTGCAGGTCTCCTGGTATGTAAATTCACTTCATACAGCCCTCTTCTAACTGTCCTGTCGCTGATGTTAATGTGTCGTACTTGCTGCAAATTATTCCTGGCTTCCACCGATGTTGTGTGCCGATCGCAAGAACTTGTAGTAAAAGAAATCGATCGTCACGATCAGAGGTGCTCCTCCTGGACCAGAACCAGGTCTCCTGGTGTAGATACCATCCTCTCTGAACAGTCCTACTTACATTGGAATGAGAAGTGTCAATGGCGTCAGCAACATAATGTAGACTTCGTCCATGCCTGGCTGCATCTTTAGCTCTAAGAGCCATTTCAAAATGTTACAACTGACTTAAGACTGATAGCCAGGCAAGGCTGAATGCTTTAAATTATCCCGCGGCGCAACAATGCACAGCAACAATGTTAAGCATTAAAACATCGCTTTGCGGTGATTGTTGTAAAAATCGCCTTAGGCGCAAAATCAACCGTAAATAAGTCAAAATCGAACCAAAAGGTTCGAAGGAATGGACTAAAGCATTTTAAATCCATTGATTAGCCATTTGACATGTTATTGTCTTTCTGTAATGTGGCAAGGATGGCATTATACAAGGTTTAAACCCAAGCTTAAGTGTTATGAAAAAAAAAAATAAAAGAAAAGTTCTCATATGTTTGGGGTATGGTCTATTTTAAAGTAAAATTTCTATAACACAGAAACCTAACTGGTCTACTTGCTAAATTAAAGTGTACATACATGTATAATTTAATGACATGAAGATATTTTACATACAGAAATTTATGTTAGGCGTACTACAGGTGGCTTGTATAAAATAATATAATTTTTAAACAGATGGCTGGTACGAATGTTTCCTTAATATAAAGTACACATATGAAAACTGTCTGTGGAACAATACACATGTTAAATTAATATATATATAAACAGTGAATAAATATGCGTACCTTTATCATTTATACCGCCATGAGTGACCGAGGTCGTTAAGGCGCGGACACGTGAGCGGGAGGTATGGGGTTCGAATCCCGCCAGGACCGTCCTCCCTGACTGAGGTTTTTTCTAGGTTTTCCTGTCGTCATAAATGGAAAATACCGGGAAGGTACCCTAAACTTAGGCCTGGAACGTTTCCTTCCTTTAAAAAAAATATCCTTTCCCAATTTATCATTCCATCTCATGTATCATCAGTGTCACCACCTGTGGTGTCTCAGTAGTAAAAACGGGCATTAAACAACATTAAAAAAATCATTTATCTACTTACTAGTTACACAGTACTCAATTGTTATCATTTGTTTTACTTATTTAAATTGTTATATAGGAGTCGAGCTATTGTCTATGTTAAAATATTCAAAGAAACAGTAGGAGCTTTGTAATAAGACAAACGAATTTTTAACGACCTACTTACTTTAAGGCAAGATGAAGTCGAGAATACCATCATGTTATGGGAGAAATAATTAGAAGCATAAATACAGATCTCTAAGTACATTCAAGATGTTTTGTACTATCAAAGTAGGTATTGTAAAATATTTACATCTTGCATAATTATTAGAAAATTTAAGAAAAAATGGTGTGTTCTTTAGACAATTTTCATGTGTATACTCTGGAAGAAATTGGTGATGAAAATTATTTCCTTTCCTCCGTACATGTCGCTCTTTTTTTCTGGCAGTTCGCTGGTCAGTATCTTTGAATTTAGTGATAACGCTGGTCTTTAATGTTGCTCTTGGCCAATTATGATTAAGTCAATCTTTTAGGAGTATTTTAGTTCGAGTTATCTGATGGTCACAAATAACTTAGCAAACTCATCTATGCGTGAAATATCCTTTTTCTGTACATTTTGTTCAGTTTTTCGAAATAAATTAATTTTATGCATTATTCTAAGATTTTTTTTAATGTTGTTTAACGCCCGTTTTTACTACTGGGGCGGTGGACATGTTGATGAAATGATATATTGGGAAAGAATTTTTTAAGGAAGGAAACGTTCCAGGCCTTAGTTTTTGGTACCACCCCGGCATTTGCAATTTTGAGGACTGAGGAAAACTTGTAAAAACCTAAGTCCGGGAGGACAGTTCCTGGCGGGATTCGAACCCCAGACCTTCCGCTCACGATTCCGCGCTTTAACGATCTCGCCCACCTGTGGCGGTCTAAGGGTATTGAATGATTCTAGACAGTACAGGGATATTTGGATCGCTAACTGTGAATTAGGATGCTAGAAGATATTCCTATGGGAATCTAAGCAATCCGTCGCATCTATTAGACATATCAGCAGCTGAATAAATAAATAAATACTCATTGAGATTACGACTGACGTTTCCCATATGAACATCAGCTTTTGTGTGCTCTAAAATAAACGACAAGGCAGAAATATCTCCAAGTATCAAAATTTCTGCTAGTAGGAAATACGGCGTTGAATGAGGACAGTGTTATTTGTCCTTTGTAGACACTAGGAGCAAGTTTTACTGCGCTCATAAAATAGCACAGCAGTAGAGTTAGTGTATACGTGTGGAGCAAGGAAAAGGCTCTTCATCAGCGGACCAGGTAAACTGGCTTTTCTCTAGGGGCTATCGTCGTTAAATATCAATTTCGACGTCACAACTTGTTAGTTGGAGCAATAAAGCGGACGTAAAGCTGGAGAGGACGCCAGGGAATGTATACGGTTTACGATGTCGTCACCTTACTGAGTGTCTACCTTCACTGGTCAGTTTCTCTCAAGCGCCTCTGCAGCAAATAAATTCCCATAATGTGCACGGCTTCAATGGAGAATAAATCATGGTGTCAATTTCATATCTAGTATCTAAATTTATGGCAAATTTGAACTTGCTATTTGACCTTGTACACTGAGAGTTCCTTTGCGGTTTAAAAGGCGCTGAATAGCAGAGTGTGATTTATAGCGACGGGGTTGTAAACTACGTAAACCACGATAATTCGGTAGCTACCCTTGTGACAGAAGAAAATCGACTAATCACTGCGCGGCGATTTACTGTTACCGCGCTTGTCGTTTTCGTTTAATTAAATTTGCCGTCATTTAAGAGAGACTAACCAAATTCAACATGAGTTATTTTTATTAATGATTGCTCATAGAACAGATACGCACATAACTCATATTGGGGAAGTCCCAGGTTGAAACCTGAATGAGATTTGCCGTCGTTTTTCTTGGTATATTTTCAGAAATGGCAAATTCCGGAGAAAAAGACAATAAGTATTTCTTTCTCATGAATAACAACTCATTTTCATCATTTATATTCATCGTACATGTCGTTTTTCTCTGTTTGTATTTTTCGAGGCCCCCCTGACATTGAACTGACCACTCAAATTCAGTAAATGTCAGTTCAGAGATAATAATTAACTCCCAGGCAGGCGACTGACCCGGGAATTAGATTGTTAATTCCTAATACCGGAGGAAGGCAAACTATTAAAGAAAAAAAAAACGAATGCTCATATTTTCACAATGAGGATACTATATTTAATTTTTGCGGCTCATTTCCTGCAAGCTCCGCCTCTTTGATGTAAATGATGTAAAGCCCCATTCACAATGAAAATGAAACGTAACGTAAACTTTAACGTAAAAGCTAGATGCTATGTATTGTAATGAATCACTTAAACATAAAAATAAATGTACAATTAGACGTGAACTTAGAAGCTTGCAGATCGAAGGTATTGCGTCTACGTCTAACTTAAACGTAAGAAATCAAACAATCAAAACACAGCTGCTCTGTCTGTAAAACTCTGTGATAGAATTTATCCATACACGGAGCACGGAAATCAAATGCAACTCTTGCTGCTGCGAGTCCCGAGCGACGGTGGAGAGAGCCAAAGATAGTAACCCACAGATATAGCTAGATAATAAGACTTTCAAGCGAATAGTACCACACACAGAATGCATTATAAATTGATGTTTATGATTTTTTTCTTCTGCTGCAATCAAAGGAGCTTTTCCACCTTTACTGTGATTTACCCGCCCCTATCAATTTATATTTACGAAAAACCACTGGGTCCACAGGTTAGCATTAGGTTAGTGCTATATAAGAATTAATTGCGAATTCCAATAACAGCAGATTTGTCACCGTTACAAAATTTTACTCGTCTAACAATCCCTTATCAATTTATATTTAAAAGTTACGGAGGACAACGCATAGGTTACATTATGTTTAACAAAAAATAATACATGCAATTATTTATACTGTGGCCACGCACAGTAGTTCGGCTCTCTCCGCTGTCGCTCGGGACTTGCAGCAGCTAGCAGCAGGAGTTGCACTTGATTTCCGTGTTCCGTGTAAGGGCAAGTTATGATAGAGAGAGCTGAAGATCAGCGACTTTGTAGAAAGAATGGCGTCAATGGACAAAAGATTAATTGCATTATAAGAAAGCTATTCTTGCTCATATTACTCCAGGAAAATTAGTTACTGCACTTTGCATACGCATAAACGCTGCCGCCGTCTGCTCAGAAGCAGCCATTTTCAATCAGCTGTTAGTTGATGTTCCTTGTTTTTATTTTTGATTGTACGTTTGTGTTTTTCATTGCGAATGCCTATATACTACTAAGTTAACGAGTTACGTCTTATTTTATCTTTAAGTTTAATTTTCATTGTGAATGGGGCCTAATATAATACACAAAACAATTTTATGATTGCCGAGCTTGGTGGGTGCGCTGCGAATTGTTTATATCCGCTCCTATTTGTACCTTTCCCACTTGTAGCAAAACAATGCTAGTACCACAGTGAAGGGATGCCAATAGAACACACATTATTAACACAAACAACTGTTTAGTACGACAAGATTTGACATTACTAACAAACAAGAATATTTTAGGGAGCATAACAAATACCTGATAAGGAATTGACAACTTTAACAGGCTACATTGTTAATGAGCGTAAAAATAATAAAGCTCAGGTCACACATTTAGAACGCTCCACTTCATGTATCGCGACCCTATCCAGCTCGATGACTCTCGTGTGTTGTCACTAGTCCTCGATTCTAAACAACGGTAATTCCTTCCTCGGTCATCTGTAAGCGTAAAATAAACCGGCAATACTTTAATGAAAATGTTTCGTCACAGTGATGGTGTGGCTGCTACCTGTGATGGTGGCGGCTAAGTAAAAACCAACTTATATGCCGAAATAATTCCTCTTCAATATATTTTATCGTTTCCGTTAATCATTTCATGCCATTTAAAACAGACATTTAGATATGTGAATCCAAAAAAGTTTAACACATTTGATGTTACACAAATAACATTTCCTGCGTTTATGCTAGCAAAACTTGGACTGTCCAAGTATCGAACAGTGGAGATTGACAATGCTTTGTGCTAAGTTTGCTAAGGGTAATAGGGATAGGTTAGCATATTGGGATCTGTTTGCACAGGAAGCCAACTGGCCAAAGTGCGTAGAAGAACTTTGTTGAAATTGACGGGTACTTTGAATCTGAATGTGTGTGTGTTTGTGCGCATATTTAAGTGCATCTGCTTTGTTGACAATAATTGTATATGAAATCGATTTGAAGCGCAAATTCTTTTTCTGTAAGTGGCTGTGTAGGTTGTAAGCCCCGTATGAACGATGTTGTACAAATACTGCTTGTACAATGAGCAATAAATTCACGTTATTTTTTAATTAAAAAACTATTAATATTTCCTCAGATTTGTAATCAAGCTTCTGCCAGAATTACACATTAAACTGAAATACTCTACAAGCTTTCTGATGCAAGTAATGGATATATCGAAGAGCGGCGATTTATGCAGTATGTATTATAATCTATTACTAAGAAACTTAAGAAATAGAATTATAAAAATATATTCCATGTTTAAACTTAATCTTATTAGATTTACTACCAGACGCAGATTAAAAATAAAGGTAAATTTCAAATTTCATCTCTACCTATCACTGTAATTGAGAATATGTTGTGCCTATATCAGAGAAAGTCATTAAATAACAGAACGTTTATATATTTTGCAAGGATATTTAGAGATTATTTTTAGACAACTTGCTTCGCAATACAATTGGTCCACCTGAAAGCAACTTTGCATATACTCTCAATAAAAAAGCGTTTGGGGTGGCCTTTAATCGAAATTACGCGTTCTTCAGTACCTTTTTCATGTCGCAAACTTCTGACTAAGCAGATATTTTTCTCTGTTTTTGTATCCGGTGTATTGACGGGTACCACCATGCTGATTTTTGAAAGAAGTATACAGCGTTTTAATCATATGCGAACTTTTATGTTCGCCAGCATAAGCCAAAAAGCGCAGTAAGATAGAATGATATTAGACGATAGTCGAAAACCAGCGACTCATTTCTTGCAAATACGCAATGTTTCCTCCTTCTTCACAAAATAGCGTGGTGTCGTGTTCTCTCGCGGTTACACATATTAATGCAAGAAATATATCATTCGTTTTCTATCCAAACACTATAAAAGTCTGTATGTTTATATCAAACTTCGAGCTGTAGCTGTATAGATATTAGCGTTCCTTTAAGTTGAGAAACTTTCAAACCTTTTAAAATATTGATATATTAATAAAACGACACTTTTACAAGTATCCGCATTTTTAATCAACATTCCTCTTTGATTATAGTTTCACGGGATATCAACCTGAGCTATGTAACTCTGGTTTCAAGCAGTGTTGGAGAGAGGGACAGCGCTGCGTCAGGAGAGGGAACCGTAGAAAGAGACATATATAGTGAGAGTGCGGATTTGCATGCGTGACCTTGACTAGATCGGCCATGTGTGAAACCACTTTAGCAATCCCGTCTATCAAGAGGTTGCCTATATTCCTTAGTGGCTACTGTGACGAATGGTGGGCGAGTTTGTGCACAAGTATGAAAAATTTACGGCTAACAGTTTTGCCTCTTTTCTATTAGCATAGGGCCAGATATATTTTGTTAAGGAAACAGTTCATGTTCAAAGCACCACCGCCATCAACCGGAGCTCTTACACAAATCGACCGTACTCTATAAATCATCGATCATGTTACCCGAGTGTATGGAAATATAAGATTTCGTTTAACTTAGGGGAGTTTCTCGTCTGAGTAATTTTCCAACAACAATAATTAAAGGAAAAGGCAGATATTATGATTATGGTTACGCATAGGCATTCTTCTTAAGAGTTAACATAAAATTAGGAGCACAAACATGAGCTAGGAGCCACTGTCCGGCAAATATACAAGAACTGATGAGTGACAAGCCTGAGAGAAGAGGGTAGGCTGTATCTCGTGACCTGCTGTATTCTCCACCTGATGTCTACAGTCTGATACCAATAAATCTTCATTCCATTTTAGTGCATAGAAATTCCTATGTTTAATTAAGGAAAACTCCCAAAAGTAACATTTATAACATCACAAATGTATAATCGCTTTTTTTTATTACTCTGCATGGAACTCTAAAAAGTGAGCTCAATTTAACAGTTTCTGGGACTTAGCATTAACCATGAGCCAGCCGACATCACTGACAGAATACGAATTACGTAAGTTACACGATTCGTTTTAGTTTCACCTCCACTGGTGTACAAAATGTAAAGATAAAATCGCTTTTTACCTATAGTGTCTCGATATACAGAAGTGATGAAGGAGTTAATAATGAACACAAAAGTTAATTATCTGACTTTATTCAGAAATGATCATTTCATGACACTGGATGCCAAACACACATTCACCTCTGGGCGAGGTTGTTCAACAGTTCTGGTAAGCTCATTTCTCCATCAATGTTGTCTTCAACTAATTGACATTTTCATGGTTGTTGACGGAGTGCTAGGCGTCCCCTCAGGTTTCTATGATATTTGGATCGGAAGAACCGACAACCGTTGCATACGCCATATCCTTGAGTTTAACATCTCGTCAACACGGTGGAACCTAGCGTTATCAATCCCCAACACATCACTGTACAATAGCGCTCACGTCCGCCTTTCCAGTCGAGAATACCTGAACTGCTATATCGATTTCTTTAGTGATGGGCTCTAGCCTCTTGCTATAATGACATCCATAACCTAAAATCTACAAGTGATACCTTACCACAGTGCTCTGCTGTCTAGTCCTTGAGCTCCCTGGACCACTAAAACGGTCACATATTGTCACATGAACGGCCTAGAGGTGCATTAAATTGGTAATTGGTAAAAATTATTATATAAACAGTTAGTTTTATTTGCTTGAATATTTTATATTCTTACATTGCCTAGTCGCATCAGAAATTGCTAACTTATATACATCCATTTGGTTTAACACTTCCGCTGACGACCGTGACGCAATCGCCTGCAGCAACCAGCAGAATTATGTTGAGCTTAGATTCTTCCTACACCTATGTACCCTTTTCTCATTGGTCACTATAATTCAAACTTACCAAATTGGCAAACATTACAACATAACGTAAATACCCCCCCCCCCATAGGCGGTCGCGAAGCTAAATTAGGAGGTAGCAGAGCCTCAAGATGTGTCTGTTCCTTCACTCGTCGCCTGGGCTGCCCTGTTGCCGCCTTGCACCCTCGGCTATACGAGACACGAGGTAAAACGGCCCTAAGGGTCTAACGTATTCACTGATGATGTGTCAACGTAAGCCTTCAGCATTAGAGGAGGTGATGTGCATTTTATAATCAGTGTTCAATTAAAGAAGTAGCAAGTAATTATACCTGTGATTCCTCCTCCGCTACGACATTGTAATGGTCGGAACACCAACAATCCACCATCGTGTGATACTCTGCCCATATTAAGGATAACAAGAGCTGCTATGCACTTGTGCACAGTCATTCTGGCTATTAAGAATGAAGCAGCGTTCTGATTTTGTTAGTCTTTCACACAGATGCTTTTGTCACTCTGAAGCCTACGATAGAAACCTATTGAGCCACACTTATCCGCCCCGTCCTCTCTTGCCTTTCCCAAATATTCAACCTCATGCAGAGTCATCTTTAACAATTTTGGTGATAAATACTATGCATGTAGATATTGTAAATCCCCATATTTGAGGGTTAATTTCTTCTACTTATTCACAAGTCACAGTCCTTTTTATGTTAAATAAAACTAATTGGGGAATACTACTTAAAGCAATACCTTTTAGCAAACTGAAACTACACTCGTGTATAAAATAACACATTTTGAATTTAGTTGCAGAAATAAGATAAGCGCTGTGATAGGAAATACTGCAAATTGAAAAATTAAAAACTTTTAACGACAAAATCACTTCAAAATATGCTAAAGCTAATGGTGGCAGAAGAATTGTCCTTCTTGTTCTCTCGGTTGTAGAAACTCTGCTAATAAGAAGATCCATAAAAGTTAGCGCTTATTGTTCAGTAGCAGTAAACTGAACTTTCTTTGCAAAGGAAATGCGGAAGGGAGCACGGACCAACACTCACCTCACAGGCAACAGAAATAATTGTAAACTCTTTCGTGTTGACAAAGGAAGGAAACAGTCTTTATCTCCTGCTTTGTTACAGCTTTCTTCCTTGAAACGGAGCCTGTTCACTAAACTGTTTATGTCATGTTGCCTCTTTTGAATTTCCTCTGCATAGTAACAGCAAAACTTTTAGCTCAGAAAACTACAAATAACGCTCAGCGTTATGTCCTCCTGCCTCTTAAAGCGACACAGCAGTCACACATTTTACCCACTTGTGTTTAGAAAGTTAAAGAGGTTTTATAACAAATAAAAACTAAATAACGACTTCTATATACAATAAGTATACAACACTTTATGTTATCATTAGATTTCTGACATGAGGTGGTTAAAATGAAATATAGAGAGGCAAAGGACAGTCAAATGAAGCATTTTTATAGACACTTGAATTCAAAATAGACTTTCAACTGACATTAATTTTAATTTAACAAATTACCAAACTAGTATTTGTCATGCATTTTACTGGCAGATAAACTACTGTCCCGCATAACAACAGTGCAAAACAATATATTTCTATTAATTGTCCATTGAAAAAAAAAGAATATTTTTAAATCTGGTGTAATAAAGAGTCGACTTTGTAACTAAAGCGTAATATTATAAGGAATCGTAACGTTGACAAGATATAATAAGAACATGATATTGCATAAGATCACACTGTATATCCTAGTTAGTGAAACATACTGCATAAACCCAAACATAGTAAGACGTAGTAAATATTAAGGGTGACTGGCCTTGCCACCCAGAGGTGACGTGACCTGAAAGGGTCCTTAGAGAAACACTTGCATAAACAAAAAGCAACCCTCTTTTCCACTCACTTAAAATATTATGACCACGTATGCATGTTATAGGTAGACAGAATTTTGTGCTGATGAAGTATTGTTTAGTTTTAAGATTAACAAACCCAAACCATGAACCTCTTAGAACTTATGGTGTCAGGACCTGGTGACTGTTGACCTCATGGTGGTGGGAAGTGTTTAACAATAACTCTTATGTCAAGACTAGGTGATTATTATCCCTCCTTGGGCATTACAATTGTATAAAAGGTCCCTGAATTTATTCAGAAACAGGCTTTTGGTTGATTTGTTTTATTTAAGGACGTTCTTTAACATCTCAGGTCATCAGCGTCCCATTCAATTCCGTGCGTGAAACGACCGACAAATTTTGCTCAGAGGCCTCTTCTTTCAGGTTTGAGGTTCTTTTTCGTGCCTTAAATGTACGACACGGGACCCACGGCTTTACTTCCCTTCCGAAGGAAGCCATACGTAGAATCAGAGGTAGGAGAGAAGCCTTGGTGCTTGCAGGAACCACGTCCTACTGTATAAGAAAACTCTTTAATAAATACTTATACTTTTAACAGAGTTGGTTGAGTTATTCTGCAATCATCTGGAAACACCTCGTCTTTAATAACATCCTGGTGGCATCTCGGCAGGCGGTATTACACTGGAAAATGCTCTCTCAGCTTCGTAACACGTCAGTGGAGCTTATTTAAAACAAGCTATCTGCTACGGCTCTAGTCCCTCCATTTTCTGTACCTCTCCTCGCAGTTTATTTTCAAAAATGTTTTCCATACAGGATTCCGTTATAAGATATTTTCAACGGTTGCCCTGACAACAAATCCAGTTTTTCCAGAAACTTTCCTGAGGTATTCCTGTGTTTCTGCAACTGCTTTTACTTTTACTTTTACTTTTAAAGAAAGTCCTCGTTTTTACCGGATTTCAGTTTTCCTAGGAATTGGCCAAAACTGTGTCTTGGTGTGGGCTAATTGATCCCTTTTCCAGCCTATTTAAACAAATATTTGCTGAAATCATTGCAGTGCACAACTCTGCACTTATTTTTTTAATCATCTTCTCATAAAAGACGAAGAAATAGTTGATTTGTTGTTGCCTGGCAGTGTTTATTAGATTGGTGTATTCTCATTTTATTGCACATAACTTTTATCATAAACACTGAATATGAAAAAAACATTCACGAATCTTGAAACCATATTTTAGCCAACGGAGTTTACTGATGTGCACCTCTAAGAAACATTGTTTTTATTTTAATATTCAAGTAATGTACTATATTAGTGGAGGAAAAGATTAAACCATTCCTTACCTCGTTGCAATTGTATAAAATAAAAGAAGATGCAGAATAATAAAAATGAAGGCGATTTATCAGACAATGTGGATTTTGTTTTTTTATTTATGGACGCTCTTTAACATCTCAGATCATCAGCGTCCCATTCAATTCGGAGCGTGAAACGGCCGACAAATTTTGCTTAGAGGCCTCTTCGTTCATTTTCGTGCCGTAAATGTACGACACGGGACCCACGGCTTTACTTTCCTTCAGAAGGAAGTCATATGTAGGATTTTTATGCCCGAAAAATCGGTCTTGGCCGGGTTTGAACCCGGGATCTTGGCCTTAGAATGCAAGTATGGTTACCACTACATCACCAGGACGACGACAACAATGTGGAAAAACGTAGATCCGATTTAAAATGTTCTTCGATCGCTTCAGAGTATATGCAACAATGAATATGAAAAGATCTAGCATTCATTAAGTAATTTTATTTTAATAAGATTGGAGTTTCTTTGCATATTTTCCTAAAATCTTCCATCTATCTATAAAACAAATTATATATAATTTTAAAAAGAAACTTGCATTAATTTTCTGACATTGACAGTAAGATATGTTTGCATTTGAAAAAAAAAATAGTTCCATTAAAATGAAGGAAGAAAAACACGAGGGTAGCTCTATAAGTTTCCCGCCTCGCCGATAAGGAATATCACCTTCACAAAACCCTTATCTGTTAAGTAAATAATTCCACCTGTAACTTCAGCTCCGCTGTGTTCAATTGTTCAGATATAGTTGCATAAAGAAGGCTATGTGTAGAAGATTGTGACATTTTCAAAATGAATTATGGAGATATTATTAAGTTCTTCGCAAATGAAGGACTTACTCTGAGTGAAATTTTCATATTCTATCGTAAAAGAACGGGCCAAACTTTTTCGAATGGGTTGAGAAACTATTAAAGACGAAGAGCGTGCAGGTCGATCCTTGGAGGTGCTCATTTCTGAAAACATAGCTCTTGTGGAAGGAGAAATTATGGAAGACGGCTCAAAGTTACAGAAATAGCAGCAAGGTTGGGTCTTTCTAAAACAACAGTCCTTTGAATTATTCATGAACATTTAAAAATGAACATGGTTAGTGCTAGACTTCTTTCCTTAGCCCAAAAGCAGCAACGAGTCATCTGTTCTCAGGCATCTTTGGAGCTCTGCCGTGGCTACGAGAGAGAAGTTCTGCAAACCATTGTTACAGGAGATGAAACTATGATCCCTTGTCCAAAGGAGAATCAATGGATTGGGTATAGCCTGGAGAAGCACCGCCTTTAAAGGCCAAGGTGGTCACTCAGTCAACCAAGAAGATCATGGCCCCAAATCTTTTGGAACAGTGAAGGAATATTCTTCATTGACTTCAAGGAGAGGAACACCACAGTAAATGGGGAGTACTACGCCAGTACAGTCACCATCTTTGTCACAAATAGTTTCGGTGGTAAAAGAATTTTCTTAGAACCCAATAGGGCACCCCTTATTACATTTTTACAGTCTGGTTTTAAAATGTTTGTTTTATATTTTGTCTTCGCATTTAACAGCAAAACTGCCACAAATATGACAAAAATCATCAGCATTATTTAGGCAACAGTTATTTCCATTTTTAAGTCATATTACTCTGATAAAGGTAGAAAAAATTAAGCATTGATAAGCAAAGTTCTTCATTTCAGCAAGGAATGCGCTGTCAACTATCTGAAAATAGTTATTGTAAGCCATTTATTCCGCTAGATGGCATTGGTATATGAGAATAATGATTCATATTCATTTATAAGATAGACTCTTAATTACAAATTGAGGATATAAAGTTCCAAAGAAATTACATGCGATACAGCTGAAGGGGATATGAAATCAGCATATGGAAATTACTATAAAAGGCTTCAAAATGCAAATCTGTGTTATTATTGGTATGTTAAGATATCATGTTAATAATTTGTTTCCATCTCGGTTAAGACAGCAAACTGGTCTTTAAGAAGTCGGCTAAAGACCGTACGGCACATCCCCTGACCGAGATGGACGAGGTCGTTAAGGCGAGGACTCGTGAGTGGGAGGTCTGGGGTTCGAATCTCCCCAGGACCGCCCTCGTTGACTGGGTTTTTTTTTCCAGGTTTTCCTCAGTCCTCATAACTAGCAAATTCCGGGGAGGTATCTTAAACTTCTGGAACGCTTTCTTCCTTAAAAAATATCCTTTCACATATATAATTTCATGTATCATCAGTGTCCACCACCTGTGATGCTTCAGTATTAAAAATGGGCATTAAACACTACTCAAAAAAAAAAAAAAAAAACTCACATCCCCTGACTAAGCACTTAGATAAACCACATTGTTATAAATACAGTATGTGAAATATATGTCATAGCATAGATTAAAATAGTTATTTAGTGCCCAACATGTTTAACTCTTCAAAAAAGTTGTCGAGAATAGTCACCGTTTACTGTGAAACAGAGTGTAGTGTCTAAACAAATATTTATTCATACATTGTAATTCTGTTTCCTAAATGTTGGCTATTTTCTCTCGTTTTGCTCTTTTGCAGTTCATCTAATGTCCAAGGATTTGGTTCATAGTTTTTGTTTTGTAAATTGTCCAACAGATAAAATGCTTGGGAAATTAAATCTAACAAAAGTAATATATTTATTAGTTATTCACTTATGATGGTGACATATGATGACAGGAAAGAAATGTATTTTATTATGAGATTATGGTTAGTAGAGAAAAACAGTGTAACAAACATAGCCGCACTTTAAATATCTAAACTCTTTTTTTGTCTTAAAATAATGTTCTCCCCTCTTCTATTTGATCGAAAGAAATATCTTGGATATCAGAAGTTGCGCAAACTCGTTGCGGGAAGTATAAACTTTCGACGTGTACATAATGATGCTGATTCCATTTCCGTCAGAGCTAAAACACTTGTAATAAAATCTCTTTGCCACAGGGGAGCTCCTGTACAAAGATATGAACATGGAAATTTCGATCTTTGATTTGAGGTCGAATGAAACGAGCTGTGTCTGTTCTTTATACAGCCGAGGGCATATTAACAGGTCTACTTAGTGTAGATATATCTTTCTCTCTTGCCACCATCGAACTAAGTTATCCCCTAGCAAGCTTATCAAAGAGTTTCCCCAAAAGCAATCTATCAGAATGCTTCGGAAGTCAGCGAGATAAAATAGAAAGAGGTTAAAGCCTATACAGAAAAAACACTACACGTTTTAAAATATCTAGTATTGGTCTTATGAACATTTACAACAGTGGTCCTATGATAAAATGCTTAGCACCTTTTACACTCTGATTTTTTGAAATCATCAATACTTTTGAAAAAAAGTAATGATTAATTGAGATAAACCATGTATTTTCGGAATGTTCTCTAATAAGGAAATCCATCAGAATAAAGCGAATATTTGTATTCAGAAATTAAACAAGAATAGGTCCATAAGTTTCCTGCCTAACCATTTTCTAGATATGATAAAGACAAAAACTATATTTCACTTTTCAATATAGATACCCTTTATTGCAATACACTTCTCACATCTTTGAATTAACATTTCAATCCCCTCCCCCAAAATAATCAGAAGTCTTGTCTGCAAAATGGGCATAAACAGCATATATCACTTCTTCGTCACACTTAAGTTTCGTTCCTCGTAGGTACTTTTTGAGTTTTGAGAAGAGCAAATAGTTTCTGGGAGCTAGATCTGGGCTATAGGGTGGATGGTCGATTTCCTTGAAGCCACATTTCTTCAAAGCTTCCTTCGCAACAAGAACTGTGTGCACAGGCGCGTTGTCGTAAAGAAGACGCACCCCACCACTCAGTTTTCCTCGCCTTTTCTCTTTGATGGAAGCACTTAGTCTGCGCAGTATGTCAGCATGGTACTCCCCATTTACTGTGGCGTTCCTCTCCTTGAAGTCAATGAAGAGTATTCCTCCACAGTTCCTAAAGATTGTGGCCGTGATCTTCTTGGTTTACTGAGCGACCTTGGCCTTTAGGGGTGGTGTTTCAACAGGTTTACGCCACTCCATTGCTTCTCTTTTAGACAAGAGATCATAGTAAAGGACCATAGTTTCCTCTGTTGTAACAATGGTTTGCAGAACTTCTCTCTCGTTACCACGGCAGAGCTCCAAAATTGCCTGACAACAGATGACTCGTTGCTGCTTTGGGACTGAGGAAAGAAGTCTAGGCCCCCATCTTGCACTAACCTTATTCATGTTGAAATGTTCATGAATAAATCAAATGACTTGTTTTAGAAAGGCCCGACCTTGCTGCTATTTGTGTAACTTTGAGCCACCGGTCTTCCACAATTTCTCCTTCCACAGGAGTGAGCACCTACAAGGGCCGACCTGCACGATCTTCGCCTTCAATGCTATCTCAACCCATTCGAAAAATTTGGCCCATTCTTTTACGGTAGAATATGAGGGAAATGCTTCCCAATATACCGTCTAATCGCTATATAAATTCATTCTTCTTTTGTGAAGAACTTAATAACAGCTCTAAACTCCATTTTGAAAGGTTACAATCTTCTACACATAGCCTACCTTGTGCAACTATATTAGAACAATTGAAGCAGCTGAGCGGATGTTACTACTGAAATTAATTACTTAACAGATAAGGTATGACATGAGATAAGGGTTTCGTGAAGGCGATATCGGCGAGGCCGGAAACTTACGGACCTACCCTCGTAAATGATGAACATTGTACTGGAAAATCTTAGCTAAGCAATAGGTAAGAAAAGTTTAATGATTTAGTAAGACTGATTCAATTGTGATAATTACGGAGGTTTAGGTGTTCTCAATGCAGGATACAAGACATGTGCTAAAGGGATTACGAATATAAAATATAACATTAAAATTTCATGGCTATTATTGGATTTAAAAATTGTTTGACAGTATTAATCTGTCATACTGATAGAAGATATTCAGTAAAAATTTCCCCAATACCCTATAACTGTTATCCAAAATCTATACCGTTGTTGGTCTTGCAAAAGCAGCTGTGTGTATTTTTTTAAATTTTTTTTTATCTACGCACCGTGAGTTTTGAGCATCTATTTCAATCACAAATTTTATAATAATAATAATAATAATAATAATAATAATAATAATAATAATAATAATGTTAAACTCACTTGTGTACGTTCGTTATATACTTACATAAGGCATTTATAATCTTTAAACGTTATTTCAATTCGTTGTACTCTCGTAAGAGGAAAGTGGGAATTATAGGTGGTTCTTGTTATTTCGTTTGGTTGTCGAGTGTAAGAGAGACAGACGTCTGAAAAGTAACGTCTTCTTTTGTTTAGCTAACAGACGTGGGTTATCTTGGTGTTTCTAGCGAAATAGGTAATGTCATTATTTACCGTCGCTTCACAAGGTTATAACTTATACACCTGCCTATTACATAATGAAAGTGAGAAATATTAGAAACAGAAATCAGTATAATGTAATTGTATCCTTCAACTATGTTACTTTTTTCAGGAGCTATGAAATGTGCTCATAAGTGAATCAGACTAGGAAAGAAGTCCGGAGATCTTTCAGTCGCTGAAATTAAGTCCCTCAAGCGGTGGTGGTACACAATATGTAAGAACAAGGCTCAATATAAAGTATTCATGTGCGCGTACATGAATACATTACTAAATATCATTGTTATTACCACTGAATTTTCATGAAAACTATTATTAAATACATTACTAAAGAAATTTAATAGAAAATGTAAGATATTTCTAAAGGAAATTCTTTAAAAAATAAACTATAAGAAGTTTTTATCCCTCCTGAAAATTTTTGTTTTTCACACAGCTGATTTTGCAAGCGCAACTGTCCTATTGCATGGTATAAAATGTAAAGTAAATATTAAAGAAAAAATAAGTAACAGGATTACAAAAATATCACAGTGTTACACAAGGATGCCCTCTCTCTCACTATCTATGTTTAGCTTACACTGTGAAACCCCCTGCTCGCCGACCGCACGAAAGCGTTGTTAGCTTCCCGCATATTAAACGCCCATGTAAGTTTAATATTGATTTATAAAGGCGCGCACATTAATGTGTTTTAAAATGTCAAAAAGTTGTTCAAAATAATGCATATCTTCATTGAGTATTCCTGACATTTGATAAAATTGTCATTAACATGTAAAGGCTTGCTATTCAGTTCTTCATATTGTCCCTCAATTCGTTTACAGGTGAGGGTAGTTTATACCGGAAATTATTTACCTACGGACCCCGTAAATAAACCACTATGAAAGACGGTTATAAAAGCGACATATTTAATACACTTAAGCGGATCAAGTGCAATACCAGCGGAAACAAAATATTTACTGCAACGAGTGTCTCTCAGTAAGGGAGTTTGGTGACAAATACATGCGTGTCCAATAACTAACGCCCTTCCGCCGCTTATGGACCCATCATTACGAATCAGAACCGGCACGATAGATCCTCATAGCGTTATAACGCTGAACGCATTACCACGTGTTCCACCATTGTATTCAAGCCCATTGCCTAACATCTAATGCTACTGAAGTCGGTTGGGCGCTAATGACCTTAGCTGTTGTGCGCCCCTTAAACAACAATCATCATCATCACTGAAGTCGGTCTTTATTAATGTAATTATTTTTGAAAGCAGATAAATATAAATGAGGCATCCATTCAAAGTAGAAAATATGTTGCATGAACATGGAACTGAATTAACTGAGTCTTCAAAACGATTTGTTAATTCGCTTCTTTGTATAAAATAGAGGGATTTTTTTTGAACGTACATAAAATAACAAATGTTATATTTGCAGAGGGTGCCAAAAATGTACACTTCAAGCAAAGAAAAAACTGTTTTAACACAACAAAACTAAATTTACACAAATAGAAAATGATGAGCACTAAACATCTTAGACTTTTACAGTCACAACAGTTGCTCAAAATGCCCACTATCGGCGTCGATACACTTCTTGAACTACTGATTGAGCAATGATTGCGAAAGTGTCCTTAGCGATTGCAGCATATTCCGTTTCAATTTCTTCCCGAAGTGCTGCCAGTGTAGCTGGTTTTCTACGGTATACAACGTCCTTAAGAGTTCCCCATAGGTAGAAGTGCAGCGGAATTAGATCTGGAGAACGAGGTGGAAACTCAATCGGACCTCTTCGTCCTATCCAGTGCCTTGGATAGTGCCTTGGATTCAGTACGTGGGGTTTATTGCTGTACGAGGTCTCCCAGATCTGCCCTTGTGAACATCGCATACTGTACCACGAGTCTCAAATTTGTCTCGAATGCGTGCAGTTGTTACACACGTTGGTGGTTCTGTTCTGTACACACGTCTCCATTGTCTTTGAACTTCAACAACGTTCTCGGTTTTCCATTACCACTTCAAAATTTCTTTCCGCTGTTCAAACGATAATCTTGGCTCCATTTTGTTGTAGCAACGCAAGCATAACGTAATGTGAATCACATCTGTTTACAGAAGATCATACGACAATCTTGGCTTCATTTGTTCATTGTTAATTTACCTATCACGTGGCAACGCTATCATTATATATGTTTTGTTTACAGAACATCATACCTCACATTACTGTTGTTTTTCGGTCCAACTTTTAAATATATTAAATAGATATCTACTGTGAAGGTATGTATACATTTTTTGCCACCCTCGGTATGTGTGTGTGTGTGTGTAGGTATATAAACGTTTTGTTGCGAGTGCATTTCACTAGAAAATTACTGGTTAAATTAAATAAATACACAACTATTTAACTTTTACAAACATGTCCAATGTTAACTTAAACTTCAAGAACTAACTGGCATAAACCAGATATCTGCATTGGTTCTAATTTTTAGTTGGTCTAAGATTTAAAAAGTAAATTTAATTCTTGTAAATAAATAATTATACCAAATGCGCAAATAAATTCTTTCGTGCATATAACAACAAATCAGAATAAAGTTAATTATTAAGTCAGATTCTTTATTAAAATATCTTTCAAGGTAATATTTGGATAGAATTTAGGTTTCGATAAAATTGTGGTGTATGGGAAATAAAAGGCATTAATGACGCAGTTCTTTGAGATTTGGTGCAGATATTCCATCACCTTCTAAGGTAATGTCTACATTGATGGTTAGCCATGGGAAAATGACCCCAATATTTTCTTGTAAGCATGTAATATTTGCCGTTGTTCAATGTTTGAATTTGTTTTTGAATGCGATTCCTAGAGCTTGGCCAATATTCACAAGTTTTCTTTTTCTAATAGAAAATACACTGCCAGCGTTTGAAATAACACTTTTTCTGACTTAACTATTCTAATGGCGTAAATCCCTGAAGTGTTATTACTTTGAATGTTACACCTATCAACATTTTTGTCTCTTGGTCCGGAAAAAAGAAAATACTGCTCTTTCTGTTCCGTGCAAGAGTCTGAAAAGAAAAAACAAATAATTTCTCTAAATAATTCATGAGAAGAATAATTAAGCACTTTGAATAAGCAAGATGCAATCACTGAAGTACCTCTCGAAGCTTTTTTATGTGTCACATGTACACGATAGCTGATTTTGAATTATATAAGTTTAAAAGTAAAAGAATTCCAAAAACATTATAAATGATTTTCAAAGCAATTTCCATTCATTCATTCATTCATAACAATGTTAAACACAAAATATTATGTTTATATAAGATGCGATAACCGCCAAGGGTGGCCGAGGTCGTGAAGAGGCGGACTCAAGAGCGGAAGGTCTGGGTTTCGAATCCCGCCAGGAACCGTCCTCCCTGACTGACGTTTTTTTTTTTTTTTTTTCTTCTCAGGTTTTACTCAGTCTTCATAAATGGAAAATACCGGGAAGGTACCCTAAACTTAGGCCTGGAACGTTTCCTTACTTAAAAAATCCTTTCCCAATATATCATTTCATCTTATGTATCATCAGTGTCCATCTCCTGTGGCGCCTCTGTAGCAAAAACGGGCGTTAAACATTATTCATTCATTCATTCATTCATTTATTCACATAGATAACAGAAGAGAACAGAAAGCAAAAAATAGCACCAACGTTCTTTTCCAATTTTTCTAATCTCTTTCTTTCTCTCTCCCTCTCACTAGGCGCTTCAATATCCCATTTGAAATTTATTTATATTTCTTACCGAGACAAATTAAATAAATGCATAAGAACTAATGAATGCAATTTTGAGTGTCATTAAAACTACTAACATTATACTGCAGCATTCTCGCTACCATCCCGTAACTAAAGTCGTTGAACACGAAATTCAATAAGGTTAGAGATGGGTGGATTGTCTGTGATTGCCTCAATTAATCTTGTAGCAGAATACCGGAGGGAGAAGAGAGAGCTCGATGCTGGGGTATATTGCCAGATGCGCTAGCACCGTTTTCTTTGGAATGCAGATTTCTGTCCCAACTTAGCATTTTAAGGTCTTCCTTCCATCCCACTTAGAGATTCAGGACCGGTGGGGAGAATGATAATAATAGAGAGAGAGAGAGAGAAAGCTTCGGAATAACTCCTCGATATTGGTATTCAGTTTTCATTCCTCACATATGCAGTGCAGCATTGGGAGAAAAGGAATCAAAAGCTTGTGTGGCTCAGAACGCTGGGGCAGAACCTCCTTCCAAACACACAGCTCCCCCTCTCCTCTTCACATAGGAAAATAACGTGTCAACAAAGTGCAGAATTTCAAATGACGCTTAACGGCCTTTCAATAGATCAATCGATTTCTGAATTTTCTCTTTCCCCCTCACTTCTTCCGCGGTTGTTGGTTCTTTTTCCTTCTGCAGAGAGTCCCTCATCCACAATCATGAATTCTCTCATCCCAAGGGAAAAGTCGCATAAGAGGCACCTGAGGTTAAAGAGACGAAAGCCTATGAAAAAACGGCACTGGATTCCTTGGCAGTAAAACTCAACATATCAATAGCATTGTTTAATATTTTTACATCTCTTATTATATGTTAGTCTATTGACATCTGAGGCAGTATTTATGAGCTGCCACCTCCATATTTAATTACAGTGATTGTAGCATGTAGCTTCCTTATTAGAGTCATGAGTGTAATGTCGTTTTATTTCCTGTACAAGTGTTGAATTATTGTGTGTAAAATGTTATTTTCTCGCAAGAGTGCAGGGAGCTATTCCGGCCATAAAATCTAACCTAGAAATTTCTGTTGCCTATTGTATTAATATTTTATAAAAGAGGATTCCAATAGAACCGATATTTTCAGGAGAGAGTTCTAAAGAATGGTCCTTGAAATATGTTTATTTCATTTACAGGTAGGGAGCTGTGTTTTTTGTCATGTTAGCTAAGGGAGAAAGCAATAAGTTTATACGGGGGTGAAAAGATAGGCCGATAACCTCTGGAAGAGAGATCCTAACGGTTCCATGTAACACGTATGGGGCTACATGCAAAAAGTCACGTAAGCCATCTGACAAATAATATAGCAGAGAAAAAAAATGGAGGAAACAGATTACCCAATAGAGCTGCAAGGATGGGAGAAAACATTCCAGATTTATCTAAGAACATATTTAAACTAATAAAGATAGCTTCGTGAGACCGGCAGACTGCCATGTTTATTTAGTTTAGTCACTTTGCAGCTCAGGGGCAGTAGATCCAGAATCTATCAGTTCAGCTGGTTGGAAGAATAGCCAGTGTCGATCCGCATTCATTCTCAGTTCAGTTCAGCTAGTGGAAAGCTGTAGTCAGTTTTGGAAGAGCATTCAGTGTAGAAGATAGGCACGGTCAATTCAGTTCCGTTCAGTGGAAGAATATTAAGTGGAAGAGCTTTATTAGTTGAGTTCTGAGAATTAGTTGATTTCTGTGATCGTCATAGTTAGTGCAATAAACATATTCTCCAGGAAATATCGGCAGTACTTTTTATGTGGAATATTTTATGAACAACAAATTGTGTTTCATCTTCCATAACAGAAATCTTATCAATCTCCAAGACTCCTGCCCCTATGATCACAGGACTATAAAAGTATCCAACAGTAGAGTCTCAACAGCCGTGGCAAAATATTAGTCGGCGGAAACCATCGTCGGAGAGGAAAAAATATTACCCCTGAGATTCCATATAACCAATCAATTCAAACCCTTTCCATAATTTTCCTACCACTTTACATACTTAATTTAATTAACTGCCTTCCTTCTTTGAAACCGCTGCACATCACATTTATTTCTTATGCAAGAATCAAGTATACATATGCTATTTTCATTTTCGCAGATACCGCCACGGGTGGCCGAAGTCGTTAAGGCGAGGACTCAAAAGCGAGAGGTCTGGAGTACGAATCATGCCACGACCTGTCTCCCTAACTGAGGTTTTTTTCAGGTTTCCCTCAGTCCTCATAAATGCCAAATGCCGGGAAGGTACCCTAAACTTAAGCCTGGAACGTTTCTTTCCTTAAAAAAATCCTTTCCCAATTTATTTCATTTCATGTATCATTCAGTGTCCACCGCCTATGGTGCCTCAGTTAAACACCATTCAAAAAAAAAAAAATCACGAATCAAACAAATCCGATGGCTAAGTATGAACGAAAAAGAGATATTAAGGATAGGATGAGCAACTGAACATTTAAAAATTTTCAAGTTTTTGACACAACTACAAAAGATCTCAAGTAATGAATGTACGTAATTTAAGTAAATATAGCTAAGTTGTGATGCTATGAGAGGGAGTTTTGACCATGACATGTCAAATGATTTAGCTAAAATTATTTAAAATAATAATGTCTAGGTCTGATTAATAAATGCGCAGTTTAAAACCGAGCGACGAGAAAAGGCTCAAGAGATTAAATGTGTTAGACCTTTAGTCCGATTCATAAAAGACGATCTTCCAAATGAAAAATGCAGCCTAGAAAATATTGTGCTAGCAAAAAATGTAAACTAAAAACGGGAAAGGATAGGTAAAAGTTCATAACAACACAAGTCTTTTTAACACTATATATATCGCTGTAATCATCTGACCACTATCATTTTATTTTAAAAACAAAACAACACAATTTTTCGGCATTTTTCACATGTTACTGACTTTGGGTTTCATAAACAAAAAGTTTATAGTTCCATGTTTTTCTTTTTTTGCAACGCTGGCAGGTAACACGAGTTCAAACAAAATAATGCTATTGTTAAGTGTTTCAGTTATCTAACTGATCATGGTAGATCTGACTGCATTTATCATGTCTACCCATGAAATGGCATATGATAGGGGCTCAAACAGAGCTAAGAAACCAAACACAATATTGTATACACAGTTCATTGGGTAAGTATATTGTAAAACTCATAAAAATCAACATAGTTTAAGCGAAACAACATTTTATTAAGGGTTTAAGGTTTTCAAAGCAGTTTTTATAAACTTGAGAAACCCCTGATGCTAGAAAGCGAAGTGACATCGAGCAAAATAATTTAATACAGATCAGATTAAATATCACAACAGCGAATAAGACTTATAGAGGCTTAGCTACAAAAACATAATCAAAGGGAAAGCTAAGTTTGATGAAAAGATTTTACGCAAATGAAATTCCCTGAAATGTGCTAAATCTAGGGATATTATAAAACCTTTTCCCTTAGTGTTGTCTGAAAATTGGCTTCATTTTCAAAATCAGCATAGTAAAATTCATTTTCCTAATGCCAAAGATTTGGAAAATCAAGTATTTAGAGTAGGTTCATACGTTTCCGGCCTTACCATTTTCTAGGTATGATAAAGATAAAAACCATATTTCACTTTCCAATATAGTCAACCTTTATTGCATTACCCTTTTCACATCTTTGAATTAACATTTCAATCCCCCCCCCCAAATAGTCAGAATTCTTGTCTGTAAAGTGAGCATAAACAGCATCTATCACTTCTTGTCACACTTAAATTTCCTTCCTCGGAAGTCCTTCTTGAGTTTTGAGAAGAGGAAATAGTCACTTGGAACTAGATCTGGGCTGTAGGGTGGATGATCGATCTATTTGAAGCCACATTTCTTCACAGCTTCCTTTGCAACAAGAACTGTGTGCATAGGCGCGTTATCGTGAAGAACGCGCACACTACCACTCAGCTTTCCTCACCTTTTCTCTTTGATGGAAGCACGTAGTTTATGCAGTAGGCCAGCATAGTACTACCCATTTACTGTGGTATTCCTTTCCTTGAAGTCAATGAAGAGTATTCCTTCACAGCCCCAAAAGATTGTGTCCATGATCTGCTTGGTTGACTGAGTGACCTTGGCCTTTAGAGACGGTGCTTCGCCAAGTTTACGCCATTCCATGATTCTCTTATGGACAAAGAATAATAGTAGAGGACCATAGTTTCATCGGCTGTAACAATGATTTGCAGAACTTCTTTCTTATTGCCACGGCAGAGCTCCAAAAATGCCAGACAACAGATAACTTGTTGCTGCTTTTGGACTGAGGAAAGAAGTCTAGGCACTAACCTTATTTATGTTTAAATGTTCATGATCAGTTCGAAAGACTGCGGATTTAGAAAGTCCTAACCTTGCTGCTATTTCTGTAACTTTGAGCTGCCGGTCTTCCATAATTTCTCCTTCCATAAGAGCGATATTTTCAGGAGTGAGCACCTCGAAGGACCGACCTGCACGCTCTTCATCTTCAATGCTTTCTCGACCCATTCGAAAAAGTTTGGCCCATTCTTTACGGTAGTGTATCCCCATATAAACCGTCTAAACGCTGTTTAATTTCATTTGGAGTAAGTCCTTCTTTTGTGAAGAACTTAATAATACCTACATACTTCATTTTGAAGATGTCACAATCTTCTACACATAGCCTTCTTTATGCAACTATATCTGAACAACTGAACACAGCAGAACAGAAGCTACAGCTGCATTTATTTACTTAACAGATAAGCTGTGACACCAGATAAGTATTTTGTGAAGGCGTTAATCCTTATCGGCGAGGCCGGAAACTTATGGATCTACCCTCGTAACCCTGCAGCTTGCATTACTATACAGGCCTTTAAGTATATTTATTAACTTTTTACAAATCATTGAGTCTGTCATATAGCTGAATGTTTAAAAGTGTCGAATGGTCTTTCAAAATTCAACAAACATTAAATATAAGGGTGAAGAACCTCCTGCGATTGCTCAATAATAATCCGTAATGTGTTAATCTGAACGACACAGTCTGAAGCCTGCATATTCTTATTGTAAAGTAGGTTTTATTATTTCAAATAGGCGGGGATATAAGTAGCTATTATCAACAGTATAATACCATGCCAATAGCAATAGTTGCTAATATCTAATCACTTTGGAAGTTAAATGATTAGTCCGTCTTTTCCCTCCTTGAGGGAATCTTCCTCTGTCTAAGCATTAATGGATGAATCTTAATCGAATGGCCCTTGAACATCTCTAGGTTATCGGGACCAACTGCCTTTCCGTTCGTCACTGAGCTTTCATTATTTCAAACTGTTCCTTCGTATTGATTCTAAATTCTTGCCGATGCTCCACTTGCTCATAGTGATCTCCTCCCACTCTCAGGGACATTAATTTTTTTTTTTTTTGAGTAGTGTTTAACGCCCGTTTTCACTACTGAGGCACCACAGGCGATGGACACTGATGATACATGAAATGAAATGATAAATTGGGAAAGGATATTTTTTTTTTAAGGAAGGAAGCGTTCCAGGCCTAAGTTTAGGTACCTCCCCGGCATTTGCCAGTTATGAAGACTGAGGAAAACCTGGAAAAAACCCCAGTCAGGGAGGACGGTCCTGGCGGGATTCGAACCGCAGACCTCCCGCTCACGAGTCCGTGCCTTAACGACCTCGGCCACCCGTGGCGGTCTAGGGACATTAATGCCTCACTTAAGTGCTGAGTCCATCTTGTCAATTGCAAGTGATCTGGGGTGAGCGATTGATCATTTTTGCTTTCAGTTACATGGTCATTTCCTTATAATAAACACTTAAAATTCGTTTTCAGCCATTTTTTTTTTCTGTTCTTGACTTCCAATTCTTCGTATAAGAACCTATTTTATGTTCAATATATCTTTAACAGCACAGGTTTTTTATTCCTCCGTGATGTGATATGCGATTCCGGTTTTTTTTTTTTTTTTTTTTTTTTTTTTGGAAACCTAATATATTGACATTGCAAAATGTTTACCACAAGAGTTTAATCTGTATATTCACGATTATTATCGATTAAATGAATTTTAATTTTAACACCTAAAAAAAGAATATTTATGCACATTATGCAACAGAATCGTTGTTCAATTTGCTTTTGTAGTTACTGAAATTGTTTGTTGTAAGCATAAATAATATTAATCTTAGACGTGAGCTTATGCGATTTGAATGCGGTATAAAAACGTTTGCACTTCCAGGTCTAGGTGATAAAACGACCACGATTATTATCCTCTAGCATTATATCTTCAGAACGAAAGCTTTGATTGGTTGAAAGTCAATATATTCTTATATCGGTTTGGTTCAATGCGCCATTAGTGAGAAAACAATTTAAATTGTTTTTTTTTTCTTATACCTGTGTTAAAATTGTTGGGTTTGTTGGTTTTATTTATTTATTTATTTAATTTTTGTAATTCAAAACAAAACTTCCTTTTTACTTTTAACAATGTTAAAATATCACAATTTTGACATTTTTTCAAAAGTGACGTTATCGACAGTAGAATGTATTTATTTTGTTTCATTAATATACGAGCGTCATACTGGAAGTAGTGGGCAACATTTTTTTAATCTCTTAATATTTATTTTTTAGATAAACCAAGTACTTCACCGTAATCTCCAGACTTTTTTCTCTATTTTCAACATAGTCTCCATTTTTGCAGACATTTTCCCCATCATTCTGCAAGTTTGAAAACACCCTTACGATAGAACGCCGTTCCAGCTGCACGAGGACACTGACGCACTGCTTTCCGAATATCCTCCACGTAGTGTTGGCCTCGCATCTGTTCCTTAACAGAACCAAAATGATCGTAGTCGGAGGGTGCCAAGTCGGGACTGTAGGGAGGACGTTGAAGAGTTTACCACCCAAATGTTCTGATCTGACATGGGCAGTGGGCAGTGTGAGGACGCGCATTATCCTGTTGCAGGATGATCTTCTTTCCAGGGCGCTTATCGCGCAATGCACGACGGAGCATCTAAAGTGTCTGAATATAGTGGGCAGCATTGATGGTTTGTCCAGGTTCAAGAAAATCAACCAGAATGCAACCCTATGCGTCCCAAAAGACGCTAACCTTCCCAGCAGATCGCACAGTCTTCGCTTTCTTCTTCGATTGCGAATCCAAACGGTGCCATTCCATACTCTGGCGTTTTGTTTCAGACTTGTGATGATGGAACCAGTTTTCATTGCCTGTCACAATACTTGTCAAAAATCACCATTTTCATTTTGAAATCTCTGAAGATGGTTTGGCTGAAGTTTGTGATCTTCGGTCAATAAACGTAGGACCCAACGGGCACAAACTTTTCGATAAGCTAAGCTTTTTATCATTTCTTGCACTGTACATGTCCTACTGCAAGTTTTGTAGCGATTTCATCCACAAACATACGTCTATCTTCTTTAATGAGCTCATCAACTCTTTCTGTGTTGCGTTCTGACGAGGCAGTTCGCAGGCGACCGCTACGAGGCTCATCTTGGATACTCGTTTTCCCATCTTTGAAATGTTTCACCCATTTCCTAACACTACAGGCATCCATGCAGACATCTCCATAGGCACGTTGAAGTCTGAGGTGAATTTCAGGAGCAGATTTTCGCTCTTTAACAAGATATTCAATGAAAATATGCTGTCGAAACGAAACATTGATGTCCGCCATTTTGGAAATTTTGCCTGTGCTTACTAATAGAAGCTAATGACGCCACAATATGGCAACATGTGGTGTAAAGTCTGTAGATTACGATCCACTAGCCCTTTTTGTTAAAGTGCTGGAATTTTAATTTTAACAATGGACTGCTCACGACCTTCAGTAAGACCTTCTGCTATAGCGACCTCTCTGTAATGGGAAACAGTCATGTATAAACAGGTTGTATGCCACTAAATTATCTCACAGTGTACAGTGTGCTTCGCTGTAGTGTTAATAACAGTACTTGCATCTTCCGTTTGTTGTTTTACTTGTCTTCATTTACTGTTTCCTCCTTCTGTTTAACAAACGTACCTTGCAATCCAATTTTCTGCTCAGTGTTCATTTCTCCGAGGCAACTCCCTCTAACAACGAACAAGCCAACAAACAACCGCATATAATATAAACCCATGAAAATGAAATGTTGGAGCGAATATGAAGGAAGTTTAAAAAGATGAAGAAGCAAGAAAGAATGGATTCTGCTTGCCGCGAAACGTTAGTTCAAGATGATAAGAAGGGGAAAGCGCAAGGCCTCTGAGAGTAAATTGAACATGACAAACTAGATTAAGCCCTTTGCTCCTTTCCACCACCTCGAAGCTATGCATCATGAACGTGTGCCGTACTTCACCTGTTTTCTTTCTCTCCCCTTACCTCGTCGTCCTTTTTCTTACCTTCCGCTGTTGCCGCTTTGCCCCTTTTCTTGTGATATAATTATAATCTTCTTGAGAGGAAGAGCAATCTGGCAAACTCAAAAGAACAAAAACATACAACACTTTCTGTAGAAGTTTCCTCGTTTTACAATGCTGTACAGCATTCCAGAAATATGATTTGTGGTTGATTATTACGTAAGTGCATTTTACTTCTCAAACCTAAAGCGTTAGTACGCAAGAGGTTTCGGAAAGAACGTCCACGCTCCTTTCCGTTCGCATTATAAATATTCAGGGATAAATGTCCTTCCCAAACTTTGGGCCTTTACCGAGGTGTTGCTTTGGCGAATTGGAGAGGATCCAGCAACACTTCACATATTGCCGTACTTAAAACTATCATAGCTGTTTTACATGAGTGCACCTAATTAAGAACTGGTGTGTAATATTATACAAGTAGAGGGTGTAGGTTTTCTCATTATTTCATCTGGTCATTTAGGCGAAAGTTACATGGATAGGTATTTTCTTTCCGCAACTCGTCCGCTTCCCTATTTTAAATCATCTCATTCCATACAAAGCAGAAAGTGCTACGTAAGGTATGCTGGTGTTGTGCGGCGTAGCGGTGGATTCACACTATGAATACATTTCTGTCCTAGCGTTTCGCCGTCGGCTGACACCGTTGTGGCTTTCACAACCTGCCAGGAAATGTTAGGAACCTCGTCTGCATCCGTATTCCTTATCTCACTTCTTGCTCGTGGTGGGGGGGGGGCCTCTATTCTTCTCATGCCATACATTTACACTATATACTGACTTATTTTACTTCCTGTTATCAATTGAACGTGTATCTCTTTAGTTTCTAGCTTTCTTTATTCCAACTGGATCAGTCTGAATCATTTTCATAAACTTTTCAGTTATCACCCTGGGCAAATATTTATCACACTTCTTAAAGCGTTATTACTTGTACTGAAAATACAACGCTTAACATTCTCTATCTAATACATTGCGCCAAGTCTCTGTTCCAGCTCTCAACTTCAAAAACATTGCTCCAGCCCTAGTAGTCCTTCTCTCATCAACTTATTTGCAAATAATTTTTCATTTACAAAACAATCTCAATGAGATTTTGTTCCTAAGACTACAAAATGTCTTTATTTCAAAATGTCCAATCCTGAATATGTAGATCCTTTCTTCTACAAGGCATGTCTTTATGCTACTTAAAACACACTACCAACCCCCCATTCCATTTAAAATATCCGTACTTTTAGAAACGAATGCTCCTTTTCCTCTACTTTTTTGGAGCATTTATGCAAATTTAAAGACATTGTCTTCAGTTAATCGTACAGAAGTATTTCTTAATTTTCCGTTTGCTGTCAAAGGTTTTAATTCTGTTAAAACCACCCCATTGGGAGAGTCACTGGTCGAAACCAAAGTATTTCTATTCACAAAAGTCCCTGTGTGTCAAGTTAACTGATTCAACACTATACAGAAACTTAGCCTCGAATGTGTCCCTCTCCAACAATTTTATTCAATTCATGGAAATTTAATTATGCAAGATCTTATTACACTTTAGTCTTCGTATAGCTTTTGTCATTTTGCTCTGTTCATTTCGCTTCTCGTTTATGCTTAACCTCATTCATAAATAATAAAATTTACTTCCAATATTAATTTCCTGACTCTCAATCCACAATATCATATTTATTATCGACTTATATCCCTTCTTAAATATAATACCTTTAGCTAATTTATTAATCAGCAGAAACAATGAACAATATTATAGAACTCTGAAGAATGAAGTAAGATTGACATTGATCGGGTTGCAAAATGGAAAGACTGATCTGCAATGAACATCTAGAGGAGGAGGACAGGTACAAGGGAGGTCAATAAGTTTTCGGCATAACCATTTGGATAAAGACAAAAACTATATTCCACTTTTCAATGTAGTTACCCTCTATTGCAATATACTTCTCACATGGTCAAACGTCTAGTCGACAAAATGGGCATAAGCAGCATCCTTCACTTCTTCGTCATACTTAAATATCCTTCCTCGGAGGTCCTTCTTGAGTTTTGAGAAGAGGAAATAGTCACTGGGAACTAGATCTGGGCTGTAGGGTGGATGCTCCACCTTCTTGAAGTCACAATTCTTTACAACTTCCTTTGCAACAAGAGCTGCGTGCACAGGCGCTATCATGAAGAAAGCGCACACCATCACTCAGTTTCCTCGCCTTTTCTCTTTGATGTAAGCACGTAGTCTGCAGTAGACCAGCATAGTACTCCCCATTTACTGTGGTGTTCCTCTCCTTCAAGTCAATGAAGAGCATTCCTTCACAGTCTCAAAAGATTGTGACCATGATCTTCTCGGTTGACTGAGTGACCTTGGGCTTTAGAGGCGGTGCTTCGCCAGGTTTACGACACTCCACTGATTCTCTTTTGGCCAAGGGATTATGATAGAGGAGCATAGTTTTATATCCTGTAACAATGGTTTGCAGAACTTCTCTCTCGTAGCCTCAGCAGAGCTCTAAAAATGCCTGACAACAGGTGACTCGTTGCTTTTGGACTGAAGAAAGAAGTCTAGATACCCATCTTGCACTAACCTTATTTATGTTTAAATGTTCATGAATAATTCGAAGGACAGTTGTTTTAGAAAGGCTCAATCTTGCTGCTATTTCTGTAACTTTGAGCTGCCGGTCTTCCATAATTTCTCTATCCACAAGAGCGATGTTTTCAGGAGTGAACGCCTCCTAGGGCCGACCTGCACGCTCTTCGTCTTCAATGCTTTCTAGACCCATTCAAAAAAGTTTGGCCCATTCTTTTACAGTAGAGTATGGGGGGGGGATGCTTCCCCATATACACCGTCCAATCGCTGTTTAATTTCATTTGAAGTAAGTCCTTCTTTTATGACGAATTTAATAACTCGATACTCCATTTTGAACATGTCACAATCTTCTACACATTGCCTTCCTTATGCAACTATATGTGAACAACTGAACACAGCGGAGCGGAAGTTACAGCTACAATTATTTACTTAACAGGTAAGGTATGACATCTGATAAGGCTTTTATGAAGTTGATAATCCTCATCGGTAAGGCCGGAAACTTATGGACTTACACTTGTAATTGACAGTCCGATTACAGTGCTCTTCAACAAAATAGCTGAATCAGAAGAAATACCACAGCAGTTGGAAGACAGTACGATCATTTTACTCCACAAAAAATAACTAAATACGACTTGAATAAATACAGACTGATCAACCTTGTATTAAATTTCACAAAGGTTCTAGCAAAAACTCTGGTCTAAAACAATACACCTAACAAGCAGGTTTCCTCTCAGAATTTAGCATTGTAGATTACCCATCAAATTTAAACTAAATTCTGGAAAAAAGTTCAGAATTCAACCTGAAAATAAACATCACATTAGTAGACTAATCTGAAGTATTAAATTCAGTACAGCAAAATTGCGTCCTTTTAGCATTAGCAAATCAAGACGCCGATGATTGTGAACAGATTTTATAAGTGAGCCAATGCCAAAATAAAAGCTCATAAGAAAGGCCAGCCATTTAGACTGGAAAGAGAAGTAAAACAAGAGTACCCAAGTTTTCCTTGGAATATATATTCATAATGTTACACTGAATAGGAACATATGGCAACAGAATAACAAACTTTCTTTTTCGGACGACATCTTTCTATTTGTAAAATCAACAGTAAGCCTGGAAAGTGTGCTGCAAGAGCTCTCTGCAAAAATTAAACCAATTGGCTTGAACTCCTTAAAGACCAAAGTGATGATAAATCTATCTGAAATTCCAATGGGAGCGAATGACGAAAGATTGCAGTATGTTCATCAGGGTCAACATGTAGGACTTTTCACAAAAAACTTGGAGGAAATTCCACACTTCTCAATTTCTCCTGCAGCACACAACCTTCGACCGAAAGCTAAAGACTTGAGTATTGGAAGCTTATATGCGGTTACCAGACATAAGCGCAATTCAAGTGTGCTATAGAAAAATTGAGAGGAAGGTGCTAGGTGTATCACTTTGAGACAGAGTGTGTAATATCGATCTGAAAGACTTGAAGAAGGAAATTTAATTTCAACTTGAAGATGAGGTGGTCACGTTGCAAGATTTCAAGAGAGCAGGTGATCACGATATGGGAACCTTACACACAGAGAAGTACAAGAAGCAGGCTGGATGTTGATGGTAAGACTTCAAGAACCCATAGCAAGCAGCCAATGATCAAGAAATAGGCCCTGTGGAGAGATTTGCAGAAGGAGTTAATAAAGGCTTAAGGGTATATAGTGTCAAGAGTACTTAAAACCCAATTGAGTGTGTATATAGACGAACCATCTGGACTGGCACACAGGGTGAGTAAAACAGAGTTATTCCTGTCTCATCTAGGAGGTCTTTGTCATTAACTTAACTGATAGACTTTTAATTTTCATTTCCATTTTTACGGTTTGCTACAGATCGTAATATGTACTGTACAATATAAACTGCTCAATATAGTGCATAAAATACATAACGTAACTGTGTGCACCGCCAGGGGTGGACGAGGTCGTTAAGACGCGGACCCATGAGCGGGAGGTCTGGAGTTCGAATCCCGCCAAGACCATCCTCCCTGACTGAAGTTTTTTCAGGTTTTCCTCAGTCCTCATAACTGGTAAATTCCGGGGGGATACCCTAAACTTAGTCCTGGAACATTTCCTTCCTTAAAAAAAAAATCCTTTCACAATGTATCATTTCATCTCATGTATCATCAGCGTCGGCCGCAGCAGTAAAAACGGGCGTTAAACACTATTCAAAAAAGCTCTGTACTGCACCGTCCGACACTCTTCGCAATTATTTGCAGCACACCGAGGAGCTTAATCAGGTACAAACACAGTTTCTAAAACGGTTGCTACCAGTAGGGAAGGGTACAGAAATTGTGGGGTTGTTAAAGAGTTTGGTATTTCCAACGAAAGTGTGAATTTAAAAATAAGAACAATGAAATAAATACAACTGTAGCATACATACATACATACATACATACATACATACATACATACATACATACATACATACATACGCACATAGACATACAAATATGCAAATACTTCGATATATTTACGTTTTCTATTAATACTTTTATATACAAATCCATAAACATGAATGAAACCCTTACTCCTGAGCCCCCCTTCGGGGGGATCAAGCTCTTCTTCCAGAAGTTTGTCTAGGGGAGCAAATAAGGGAAGGGTGGGATACGGAATGGGCATCTAAAATAAGGAAAGGGTTAGACAAAATTGGATTGGGGTATATTTGGAGGATATTGCACGAAATAGTTGGAAACTTGTTAACAGACGTTTCGAAGATATAGATAAACAAAATATTTTTGTCACAATGGGCAGTAAAAGTGTCGCTTAACCTGCAGGTTCAAATACATCTGGTGAGGGGAGGGGGGATTATCTGGATGTCTGTGGCAGAGAAAAGAGAAGTGGCCTCACATGGTTCAGATTAGGGGCTTGGAAAGGAAACAAACAGTTAATGCTCTCGAGTAAGAATTTGTTTATTGTGCGGAGAAAGCGATACCTGGAGGCATTTTTTGGCACAATGCAAGGAAACGGAGATTTTAAGAAATGAGCATTCATCACCGCAATTTCTGAATTCCAATAAAAGTTTCAACATTTACCGGGAAGTGTTGGTGCATGCGAGATACTCACACAATGTGGGAATATTTCTAGAGGGCTCAGGGGTAAGGGTTCCATTCATTTTTATGGATTTGTATATAAAAGTATTAATAGAAAACATAAATATATCGAAGTATTTGTATATTTGTATGTATATGTATGTATATGTATGTATGTATGTATGTATGTATGTATGTATGTATGTATGTTGTATGTATGCTACAGTTGTATTTATTTGAACGTATTCTAAAACGTACAATAAAACGTCCATTACTACTATTTGCAGCAGCAACACTTGATGCTTATCCAACTTTGGGGCAAAGGGAGTAAAACTAAGATTCTAATAATGTGTGTAAACACTACCTTCAGTGTCAGCTTCACAGTAAGCAAAGAGTTTCTGCCTTCTACTCGTTTTATAGAAAATTTTTAAATCAGCAATTCCTGGTATTTCCTAATATAAATCTTTCCACCTTCAGTTTTGTTATACTCTTCTACTTTTATGTAAATGTTCACTTACTATATTTGAAGTACTTCCTATTTGTCATAACATATAGGATTAATCAGTTTAATTACACAATTAAAAAGCAATATTTATTTATAACCATTGTATTCGCATTTAGAGTAACCAAAATACTATTTTCAATCTTAAAACATGGTTTAAAATAATCATATAATAAACTTTTAAAGAGATTGTGGAATCATACAACATAAGTATTATTACTGTGTTGATGTTCTACTCTAATTTCTATGAATGTTATAGTTTAATATGCAGCCTAGTCAGAAATAAATGTTAAAAATATCCCTGTCGGATCCATTTTGTTTACCGTGATTTTCTCTGACAGCTTTCCATCATATATGAATTAAAAAAATTAGGATTTAAGGCTTGTTATTAACATTGCCCAAAGCTGTGTTAATTTCGGTCTGTCAAGTGCATTTTCATGCTTCAGAAACAGAAATGCTGATATATGAACAAATTCGTTACGACTACTAATATTTTTTGCTTATGAGTGATAGGAACTTTTCAAATACTTGCATCACTGATAACGGTCTTTGCTTTAATTATTAAATATTTGTTTAGATTTTTATCTTGATATAACATCCTGTAATCCAACCAAATTAAGAAAAAAAATAGGAGTGTTATGAAGGGGGAGGAAGGAAAGGAAAGAAAAGGAAGGAGCACAGAAAAAGGAAGGAGGTAGGTAAAGGAGAAAGGACTCCGTCCGGCATTGGAATTACTTTTTTTAAATACTATTTAACTTCCATTTTAACTACTGAGACATCACAAGCGATGGAAATTGATGATACATGAGATGAAATGACAACTGGGAAAAATGTTTTAAAGGAGGAGGCCTAAGTTTAGGTTTTCTTCCTGGCATTTAGCATTTTTGAGGACTGAGGGAAACGTGCAATAAACTTCAGTCAGGGAGGATTGTCCTGGTGGGAATCGATCCCAAGATCTGTGCTCATGAGTTTATCACTTAACAACCTCGGCTACCTGCGTGCAAGAATTAAAAATTCTGACATATTCGCGTTTATTTATCGGTGCCAATTATCAGAAATACGCCACAGAAAGATGCACCGAAAGTAAATATGGAAACTAGCTGTATTCGTACTGTGTGGAGACTTTAAAATAATCTAAATTTATAAAAATATAACCCTTACGTGTGTACTATTATTGACCCGTTTTAAGGACAAATTGTATTTAAAGTACATAATCTTTTCACATGGAATGATTCACAACGTGACCTATTTTGGGTTGTTCTTCTGTTGATAAGTCACTCTTGACCTAATGGGGCATCAAACTGAAATGCATATTAATTTTATTTGATAATTCTTTATTAGTGTATCAATTAAGATCTAGTAATTATATAGGATGCAAAATATATAAATTGATGTGGGAAAAATGCCTGTTAAATGGTTAAAACAGAGTACACCTTTGGTTATATATCAATAAATGTAGGAGATACATTTTTTGTAGAAAGGTAGATGAACATAAAATAAAATACATGAAAATTACAGCATAAATGCCCCTATACCGCCCTGCGCTGCATAATCCCCCCTAGGCCTAAATACGACTACAGTTTTTCCAAATCATGATCTTAGTATATTCTGGTAACTTTTCCATCCTTCGAATTAAACAGACTAAATTGTATATAGTTGTGCTTTCTTTTCTGGATTGACAAAGATCAAGTTACATTTGCCCCATTTATATATTTGAAAAGGTAAATGCGATTATTATCAACATACAAGGCTTGCACTTAAAGCTTCTTTCGAGTCCTGAAGAGTAATATGAATTAATTTGTGTTTTACTACACTCAGCACCTACACTCACCATCGCTTTATATATATATATTATTTTAATTATGTTGTGGTCTACTTTTCGTTCAAGAACAGACCCTCTGATTTTACACACACACACACACCACAGCATAATTAAAATAGGGTTGTATAAATAGGAATGTATATATATGAAGTTAAATGTAAAAAGAAAGGAAGGAAAATTTTCACTATATAATAAGCAAAAAACCAATATACGGAGCATTAAATAAGAGCTTTAGAAAAAATTAGGTTGAGGTGAACAATTTGTAATGAGTTTTAGAGAATTTAGTGATGATCTTTTGGATTTCAAAATAGCTATTGAACGTTTCATACAGTAAAGTTAGACTTGAAGTTAAAGTTAAAATTTACCAGAACTAGAGAAGCAGAAGTAAATTAAACGCTGAATCACTCACACAAATGTCGCTATATTTCGAACCACTGCCGATCATCTTCAAAGACAGAAGACAAATGAGGGTAGAAAAAGTAAATATTGAATTAACAGGTAACGTAATGCGTGGAAACGAATTAAACAAAGGAAAAAGTGTGTAGAGGAAAAATGAGCAGTAATAACAATACGAATAATAATAATAATAATAATAATAATAATAATAATATTTAATAGTAATTAAGTAAGAAGTAGAATATTAACACGTAATATTTAAATCAAATGTGTGCGCTTTATGCAAAAACATTTCTACTATCTCTGAGGTAACTTTAAGGGATATAAACCCGTAACGCACCAATAAGTGTTAAATTAAAAGTATTTCAAAATCCTTACAATAAGACAGGGGTTATTGAGCAACTGGTAGCGGAGCCTTGGTTTTAACAGAATGCCTTTAATTGTTTATACAGAGTTAAACAATAGTCAACCAATACCTTCTTAAAAACACAGCTAGTAAATGAAGAAATCTTAAATTATCTAGCTAAAATTGAAGCTGATCAACAATTGCCGTTTTACTGTGTGTAGCCTAGATTTTGCATTTAGGACGTTGGTAAGAAAATGAAAATGGAATAATTTGCATGGAAATTGATTGCACGGCGAAATATATTTTTAGGTTATATGTAAGCCGACTGCAAATAAAGAAAACAAAAAAGCACTCAAAGAGGAAAGTATTAATATAGTATTATGACATTCTTTCAAAATAGGTTTGGTGCTCTCAATTCCAGGGACGTATAGTGAAAATCAGGAAGATGCAAAAGATTGAAGAGTTCAACAGAGGATAAAATGCTTTTAAAATGTAATAACCTATATAATTAACATAGATTACAGTGAAAGTATTTATGAATAAATGAACATAGGAATAGTAAAGATAAACTGATTATAAAGTGCAGGACAAAACTTAATAACCTCGCCCCATCCCACTGAGTTCCAAGTGTCTAGTGGTATAGTTTTCGTCTAAACAGTAACGCACTGTCGCGGGATATCTGGTAATTTTTCAACATAGTCACTGTTACTTCCGTACATCAAAGATTCAGCAGAAACTATGAATATTTTCTGTTGCTCATATTATTAAGAATATCTTGAGGTACCTTAATTAATAAATAAAAAATAAACGAAAAAATTATTTTTCCTACTTCCAACCCAGTTATGTTAGCACTAAAAATGTACTGAAAGAGAGTGTAGAGACGTGACAACGTTGTTTTTGTGAGCCAACTTTGACACACCCTATTCTTCACGCGTAACATATCAACACAACATAAGTAAACGGCTGAATAACTGTATTTCTGGTGCCAGGAAAAAAGGCCACCAAGGCTTGTCACGTAATATAAGATTTTAGATATTGTTGAACAAAGGATAACCAGATGTAATAAAACAAAATTTGAACAACACAATTGATGTATGTGCAATTTTTTATGAATTCCAGTTTGTTCGTTGAAACAAACAAAATTTAATTATAGAAAAGAAAAAATATATTGTAGCATTGAGCCGAGAGAATAGAAAAAAGTGAACATACCAAGTTTTAAAAAACAGGGAAAATGGAAGTATCATATACAATATTGGATGATATTTCAAAAACTGATGATATAGATATTAGAATAGAATAATTAATTCGGAATGTCCAAAAATATATTAGAGTGAGCACCAAAGGAACTAAGGAGAAATAAGATCAAGAGAAAGCAACAAGAAGGACTCTCGGAAAATGAAGGATATTAAGATCTGAATAAAGCAATTATGTATGTACGTTATTTCTTACGTGTACATTTCTCGAAAAATACCAGTAGCCGTAACGAATTTACATGTCATTATACCGGGTGTAACAATAAAATACGGCCAAACTTTCAGGACACATTCCTCACACGTAGAAGAAGAAGAAAATATGTTATATGGACATGGGTCCGAAAACGCTTTATTTCCATGTTAGAACTCGTTTTATACAACTCTTCACAATACATTAATCAAGGGAAACATACAGGAACAGAACGTACCAGCATACAACATAAAACTGTTTCTTACATGAAATGTTCAACATGTCTTAAATAACAGATTCCGTGAGAGATGGATAGGTAGATGTGAAACAGTTCCCTGGCCTCCACGCTCTACAGACCTAAACCCACAAGACTTTAGCTCTTCTGTATAGAACCCCGGTACAAGGTGCAGAGTTTTCGTGCCCGAATGGTGGAAGACTACGAAACAACACGCAGTTCTCCAGGGATAGGAGGGCGTTTTGAACATTTCATGTAAGAAACAGTTTCATGTGGTATGTTGGCACGTTCTGTTCCTGTGTGCTTCTCATGATTAATGTACTATGAAGAGCTGTACAAAATGAGTTCTAACATACCGCCAGGGATGGCCGAGGTCGTTAAGGTGCGAACGTGAGCGGGAGGTCTGGGATTCGAATCCCGCCAGGACTGTACTTCCTGATCGAGTTTTTTTCATGGTTTTCCTCGGTCTTCATAAATGGCAAATGCCGGGGAGGTACCCTAAATTTAGGCCTTTAATGCCTTCATTCTTTAAAAAGAAAGTCCTTTCACAATGTATCATTTCATCTCACGTATCATCAGTGTTCATCGCCTGTGGTGCTTCTGTAGTAAAAACGGGCGTTAAACACTAATAAAAAGAAAATGAGTTTCAACATAGAAAGAAATAAAGCGTTTCCCAGTTCATGTCCATATACACATTTTCTTCTTCTATGTGTGAGGAATGTGTCTTGAAAGTATAGCCCCACTTTGTTGCTACGCCGGTATATGAGGCTCAGCATTGAGATTTTTTACATGTTTACAGGTAATCTCTGCAATAAAATGAATCCGCTGAGATGTAGATGAACATCTCTATGATCAATGTAATGGGAACCTAGAAAAATATGACCTATAGGTGATAGGTAAACAAAGCGATGTAGAAGCCTCAAGTTTTATTTTTTGCGTCTTTCTTTCTGCTTTAAGCGATTTAAGAGCAAGTCCGAACAGATGTAAGTCACGTTTCACAATGCTCATGACAAAGAAAGAAAATAGATGTTCGCACGTAAAATAAATTATTAATTTTAAAGTACTTTAAGGTACCTCATTCTTGAGATCGCAATATTATTATTTAAAAACAGTACATTTTATTTGCGTCAACTGAAAAGTTACAACGCAATCGTGTCTTTACAAATATTGTTGTTTTAAATTACGTTAAACATATACATTTTCATGCTATGCAATTAAAAAACATGAAATAAAAAGGCTAATTTCACAATAAGAGAGAAGTGTATTTAAATTATATTTTTAGAACTAGGGGATGTGGCTACAATATAATTCATATACATATGTGGGTAATACAGTACAAAAATAAAATAAAATGATACAGTAAGTCAAATCAAATTAAAAAGTTATGCGTTTATATTAATGTTTTAACGTGTTTTTCCTTGTAAAACACACGCTTTGGGTAGGTATAAAATGTCAGACTTTTACTGAATTACTTACAGAAAATATGAAAGAAAGTTCAAATATTTAAGTCTCAAAATGTATTTATTTATTTATTCATATTCTACAGAATTAACAGTTATTCAGCTATACATTTGTGTTATATACATACAGAGTCATTAATTTATATAGTGACAGGTAGAGCCCTACAATGTCGAAAACACAAATGGATAATGAACCTCACCTTAGAGTAGACGTTGCTCCTTCCGCCCTATACAGGCTCCATATTGCGAGAATTTGTTGTCACTCATTCGTATAAGCTATCAACTGAAGTTCTGCTTATTTCATGCTCAATGAACATGTTTGTGGCTGTTTGGTAACTTTGTTGCATTTCTTGCAAAAGATGGAGAAACGTTTGCAAAACTTCTCTCTCGTTTCCATGGCAGAGCTTAGCTCTGTGGTGATTGTGGTGATCGCTCTTGGCTGGCTCCAACTTCATCTAATTTTTCCTCCGTTAAAACAGTTTGTCTTCGGAAAGTTATGACACATGTTAGGCTTTAACGGCTGGTGTTATAATTAAAACAGTTAAAATCTTCCGAGCTGTTTTGCCGGGGTCCATGGTTTAATATGCTACCATAGCTTTCGCCAACTTCTGCGGCTGGCATCATCAGTGGACAATGAACAGCTGACTGCTGAAAAAGATGACAGCATTGATCCGTCTCTGATTTTAGAAGGAAGATCTGTATTACGTCGATAGGGAAAGGAGGAGGAGGAGGAGGAGGATAGTTTTTTTGTTTTTAAGAACAGGTTTCCAAGTCTGCTTAGACAAAATCCGTCATCTCTGTTAAAATTGTTTAAAAGTTGTTGTATTTTCAACGCCTCCCTCCTGGCTAGGTTGGAAAAAGCCTTGTATTTGTGCAATCACTCCTGTTTTATTAAAGTGTATGGCATGCTATGCTACCGCAGATTGATCAGGCTGATTAAGGTTAAAGAATCGCTGATGTTCCTGTAGTCGTTTTTTAATCGATCTTCCGGCCATGCCTATGTACACTTTGCCACCTCACATGATATTTTATAAATTCCCATTGTGTCAAGAGGGTGGCTGGGGTCTTTTGCATTACCAAGCATTTGTCCTAATTTAACAGTTGGTGTGAAAATAGATTGTATGTCTTTTTTCTTTCATACTTTTTTCTGTAATACCCGCAGCAACGTCTTCTATGCACGTTAGAAAGAACTTGGATTTTATATTTAAGTAGGTGTTAGATAGTGTCATTTGCTTAGAACGGATGGCTCTGTCAATATCTTTGTTGTTATATCCATTGACCTTAAAAACATGAACGAAGATGGTTTAGTTCATGTTTAAGATGTTCCGCTCTGCGATGGTTTTAGCTCTGTGTCGATTTGGCGTTGAGATATCTTTCCGCATGTATGTTTTTGAGTTCTGAGATTTCCTCCCTACTGAAACATGGACAGTGGCAAAAGAGTCCGGAAGATTTTATGTTTTAATTTTAAATACTATACCTATGTTTTCACATGTATCACTAATCTTTGTATAAAACTTCTCGAA